>OY728141.1:938828022-939428022 GCA_963277665.1 Viscum album
AAACAGCTCCTCCAATACCCCGGAATTCAAACCACATCACTAGAAAGCACACAAGACCTCTTACTAATTCTAAGAACTAATACTCATAACAATGAATGACCAAACCATCCATAGAAAATAAGCTGTAGTTTCTAAAAAAAATTCTCCAACCATAACCTCAAGCAAGAAACACATAACCAAATCACCATTTTGGTATCTAAAAAAACACAGACAAAAAAGGGAACCAGACAACAGCATAACTACATCAACTGCGTGAAATGAAGACAAGTCCAAAGGACCATTTGAAAACATGAAACTTCTTCCCATGATTAAGAAAAAACTGAGGAACCTATGGCGTATCATAACAAGATGAGTCGAGCCGAAAACACAGCTACCAGAGTGTCATCAAGAACCACTGATTCCAAATAAGTCCACCAAAGAAGCCAAGCCCTGCAAGGATCCGAAGTCAAAGAAACGAGCAGCTCCACCACCTAGGAAAGAAAACGCCATTGAAGAAATAAGAAAACAAGCATCACCTTGGATTTTTAGAGAACATCCAAATCCCACCTCTGTTGAGACATCCCCCCACAAGCGTGAGGAAATTCACTACTCGGGAAAGGAAAAAGTCCCAAAGAAGTAAGGAAAAACTTGCCGCCATGGATCCATAGATCACTACCGAAGCCCACCACCGCTACCATGGATTAGTGGAGCATGAGAAAATCCACATATTTGGAAAGGAAAATCCACCAGAGAATCCAAGAAACACGCAACACCTTGTATAATAATAGAGTTGTCACAACCGGTCGTCATCACCTTCAATCAGAAGAGCTCCGCCTTAGGAGACACGATGAACAACTGAGGGAACTAGGGGAGAAAGCCGCCATTCTAAATTTTCTTCAAAATTCTATTGTTCATTAAGGATTTTTTTTGGTTTTATGGTTTTATAGTTTTTAATGTTTTAATGTTTTTTAGTGTTTTTTTAATAATTTAGGTTTCTTGGGTTTTAAGAGTCTTTATATTTTTTTTTGTTTTTCAGAGGGTCTCTAGGGTTTTTAGTCGTTTTTACATTTTTAGGGGTTTTCATTGATTTTTTTTGGATTATTATTATTTTTTATAGTTTTTAGGGATTGTGGGGGGGGGGGGGGGTTATGGATATTAGGGATTTAGGGATTTAAGGGTTTTTGAGTTTTTAGGTTATTTTGGAATTTTAAATGTTTTTATGTTTTATGGGTTACTTATGGATTTTTAGTGTTTTTAGGGGTTTTTCATTTTTTTGGGACCGTAGGGATTTTAATGGGTTTTAGTGGTTTTAGGGATTTTTAGGGGAATTGGGGTTTTAGGGTTTTTAAGGGTTTATGTTTTTCTTAGTTATTTAGAGTTTTTAGATGTTTTAGGTTTTTAGATGTTTTTAAAGTTTTTTGGGGTTTAAATGGTTTTTATAGTTTTGAATGGTTTTTAGGTTTTTTGGGGTTTTAGTGTATTAAGGTTTTTAGGGGTTTTTATGATATTTATGGATCTTAGGGTTTTTGGGGATTACATGTTTTTAGGTGTCTTATGGGTTTTAGGTCTTCATAGGTTTTTAATGTTTTCTTAATGAATTTTAGGGCTTTGTGGTTTTTAGGGATTTTTAGGGTTTTTAGGGTCTTTTAGTGTTTTTAGCATTTTTAGTTTTTTGGAGGTTTTATGTATCTTTAGGCTTTTAAGTTTTAATTTTTTTTTTGTATTTTATGGTTTTTTAAATTTTGAATAATTTTTTCAGATTTTATATGGATTTTATGATTTTAAGGTTTTTAGGGATTTTATAGGGTTTTTATAAATTTTTACGGTTTTAATAGTTTTTCAGGTTTTTTGGGGTTCTAGGATTTTTTTTTGTTTTTAGGGTTATTATAGGTTTTTAGAGGTTTTTATCATTTTTAAGGGTTTAAAGTATTTTTAGAGTTTTTAGTTGGTTTTTATGGTTTTTTTTGGTTTTTTTGGTTTTTTTTGGTTTTTTTTGGTTTTTATGATTTTAGTGTTATTATTAGTTTTTTGGTTTTTCTCATTTTTAGGTCTCTTTATGGGGTTTACGGTTTTTATTGTTTTTTTTTTATTTTTAGAGGTTTTATGTGTTTTTAGGGTATTAATATTTTCTTAGGGATTTGTAGGGTTTTATGATTTTTTATGTTTTTAGGTTGTTTAAGGACTTTTTCATGAATTTAGGGTTTTAGAGGTTTTTATTATTTTAGGGATTTTCTAATGTTTTTAGGTGTTTTAGTATATTTTTATGATTTTAAGGTTCTTTTAGGGTTTTTATAATTTTTTAGGATTTTTAGGATCTTTTATGGTTTTAATGGTTTTTATTATTTTTTAGGGTTCTTTTTTTAGGGTTTTTAATGTTTTTTATAGTTTTTAAAAGTTATTAGTGTTTTTTTACCTTTTAGAGGTTTATATGTATTTTAATTTTTTAAAATATTTTTTGGGTTTTTATGGGTTTTTGGGGGTTTTATGGCTTTTAAAGGGTTTTATGGTTTTTAGGGATTATAAGGTCTCTTGGGTTTTTATGGTTTTTGGAATTTTTAGGGTTTTAGAGTTTTTAAGTGTTTTTAGTTTTTCTTGTTTTCTTAGGATTTTTCAAGGTTTTTGGGGTTTTTACATTTTTAGGGGGTTTTGGGATTTTTTGTTATTTTTATGGGGTTTTACGGTTTTTTTGATTTATAGTGTTTTTTGGGGTTTAGGGGTTTTAGAAATTTTAGTGAATTTTAGTTTTTTTAAGGGTTTTAATCGTTCTTATAATTTTAATGTTCTTATAGGGTCTTTTTCGGGGTTATAGGGTTTCTTATGTTTTTAGGAATTATCTATAATTTGTATAATTTTTAGCTGTTTTAGGGTTTTTACTGGTTTTATCATTTTTTAGGTTTCGTAGGGGTTTTATGAATTTTATCTTTTCAAGGTTCTCTTAATGGTTTTCAAGGTTTTTAGGGTTTTTTACATTTTGAGGGATTTTTTTAGGTTTTTTGGGGTTTTAGTGGTTTAATGTTTTTAGGGATTTTGAGGGTTTTGGGGGGTTTTTGGGTTTTTATGGGTTATTTGTTTTTTTCTATGGGTTTTTATTTCTCAGTATTTTTTTGTTTTTTATAGTTTTTAATATTTTTTAGGTGTATAAAGGGTCTGTACAATTTCTACTTTTTTTAGGTATTTTATATGGTTTTATTGTTTTATGGCTTTAGGGGATTTCATGGTTTTTTGGGTTTCTAGGGTTTTCTAGGGTTCTTAGGGTTGCTAGAGTTTTTAGGTTTTTAGGGTCTTTAAGTGTTTTTTGTTTTTTAATGTTTTCTTAAGTTTTATTATGGGTTTATTTATATCATTCATTTTAAGGATTATTTTGGAGTTGTATGGGTTTTAGGGTTTTAAGGGATTTTGAGGGTTTTGGAAGTTTCCTATTATTTTAATGGTTTTTTTTCAACTTTTGGGGTTCTGTGTGTATTGTAGGGATTTTATGGTGTTTTTAGAGTTTTTAAACATTTTTTTTCGTGATTAATGTATTTTATATATTACAGTGGTTTTTATAATTTTCATAGGTTTTTTGGGTTTTTGGGTTTTTATGGTTTTTATGGGTTTTAAGTGTTTATGTTTTTTTGGGTGTTTAGGGGTTTTATGTTCTTTTAGGTTTTTTGGTTTTTCTTAAGGGTTTTTAGTTTTTCATTGCTTTTGGGGTTTTTATGTATTTTAGGGTTTTTGTTGATTTAACATTTTTAGGGTTTTAAGGGTTTTAAGGTTTTTTTAGGTTTTTAGGGGGTTTCTTGGAATTTTGGATATTTTATTGCGCTCAATGTTTTACGGATTTTTAGTTTTTTTAAAAAAAATCGGTTTCTATGGTTTTGTTAGGGCCTTTTAGTGTTTTTAGGGTTTTTATGTCTTTCAGTTGCTAGTTATTTTTAATGATATTTATGATTGTTTAGGGTTTTTTGGGATTTTGAGGTTTTTTGGATTCATTATGTTTATTTGGTTTTTACAGTTTTTTGTTTTTAGGGTTTTTTGAGTTTTAGTGGGGTTTTGTGGTATTTTTGTTTTTAAGGGTTTCTATGGTTTTTATGATGTTTAAGGTTTTTGGATTTTAGGGTTTTTAGTGTTTTTAGTATATTTAGAGGATTACATGTTTTTATTTTCTTATTCTTTTTAATAGGTTTTCAGGGTTTTTAAGGTTTTTTTATTTTTTTGGGATTTCTTAGGATTTTGTGGATTTTGAAGTTCATTTGGGAAAAGGAAGGTGCAGGGATAGGCTATTCCAGAACCCCCCCCCCAAATAATATAAAAATGAAACAACAGAAAGGGGATGGGTGGAGTCCATCGACCCACACCCAAAAACCCTGAACATCCAAAAAATCCAAAAACCAAAAACTTATAAAAGAAACAATAACAAGAGGACACAAACAGTACCAAGACCAAAAAATGAAAATTCACCAACTCCCCGCCAATCAGTAACCAGCATCCAATAGCTCGTATCCTTGTAGCCAAGACCTCTTAGATAATCATCTCCTAGCCATTCATAGCTTAGTTTCCAGAATCCAAAACCTCCTAACCCATCATCTCCCAGGATTTCTCACAACCTATTATAGTATCCAGTACCTCCAGACCAAATAGCTCCCAACATTTTCCACCCACTTCTAGCAAAATAGGACCACCAGTACCCACACCCAACACCCTTTGGGGAGAACCCAGCTCCAATCACCTCCTTCAACAGCCCATAATTCAAACAACATCACCAGAAAACGCCCAACGCCTATTACCAATTCCAAGAACCAGTACTGATACAGATGAATGACCAAACCATCCATAGACAATAAACAACATATTCTAAAAAGAAAGGTGCTCCATCCAGAACCTCCAGTGAGAAAAACAGAACCAAAGCACCATTTTGGTATCTCAAAAAAACATTGAAAAAAAGTTAACTAGACCACAACACAACTTCATCAGCCGCGCAAAAATGAAGACAAGTCCAAAAGACCAGAACCATACCTGAAACTGCTTCACAAGATGAAGAAGAAACCAAGGACCCCACAACATCTCTTGATGAGTTGAACCGAGCCGAAAAAACTGCAATCAGTGCGTCATCTAGAACCACCGATTCCAAATCACTCTGCCGAAAAAGCCAAACCCTACAAGGATCTAAATCCAAAGGCTCAAGCAGCACTTCCACATAGGAAAGGGAAATCCACTGAAGAAACAAGAAAATAACTACATCCTTGGATCCGTAGGGCACTACCAAAGGCCACCTCCTCTGAGACTGTCCCATACAAGCGTGAGGAATGTCGCCGCTCAGGAAAGGAAAAACTTCCAAAGAAGTAAGGAAACACCTGCCACCAGGGATACGTAGATCACTATTGAAGCCCACCATCACTACCTTGGATTAGTGGGGCATGAGTAAATCCGCCACTTGGGAAAGGAAAAGACACCAAAGCATCTAGGAAACACCCATCGCCTTCGATTATAAGAGCGATGCCACAACCCGTCATCATCACCTTCAATTAGAAGAGATTTTCCCTAAGAGATGCGAAGTGTGAGGGAGAGGACCAGGGGAGAGAGCCGCCATTCTGATTTTTTATTCAAAATTATATTGTTATTTAGAGATTTTTATGGTTTTTAGGGTTTTATAGTTTGTACAATTTTTATGGTTTTTTATGATTTTTTGAATATTTTAGGTTTTTTCGGTTTTAAGTGTCTTTATATTTTTATGTTTTTCATAGGGTTTCTAGGGTTTTTAGGGGTTTTAAAATTTTTATGGTTTTTAGTGATTTTTTAGTATTTTAAATGGTTTTTAATATTTTGAGGGATTTTGGGGGGTTTTATGGTTTTTAGGGATTTAGTGATTTAGTGTTATAAGGGGTTTTTTATTTTTTTGGTTATTTAGGCATTTTAAAATTTTTTATGTTTTAAGGTTTTCTTAGGCTTTTCCACTGTTTTAGGGGTTTTTATATTTTTTGGGACTGTAGGGATATTTATGGGTTTTACTGGTATTAGGGATTTTGAGGGGAATTAGGGGTTTTGGGTTTTTAAGTATTCATGTTTTTCTTAGGCCTTTAGTGTTTTTGAGTTTTTAGGGGTTTTTAGTTTTTTAGAGGTTTTTATTGTTTTTAGGGGTTTAAATGGTTTTTAGAGTTTTTAATGGTTTTTAGGTTTTTTGGGGTTTTAGGGTCTTACTGATTTTTATGGTTTTATGATTTTTAGGGATCTTAGTGTTTTTGGGGGTTTTTATATTTTTTAGGTGTTTTAGAGGTTTTAAGTGTTTATGGGTCTTTAAAGATTTCTTAAGGTGTTTTAGGGGTTTTATGGTTTTTAGGGATTTTTAGGGTTTTTAGGGTCTTTATGTGTTATTAGAATTTTTATTTTTTTAGAGGTTTTTATTGTTTTTATGATTTTATGTTTTTCTTAGGTTTTTTTTGTTATTTTATGAGTTTTTTCATTTTTAAGGATTTTTTAGAGATTTTATGTTCATACTATTTTTAGGGATTTTTAGGGTTTTTATTATTTTTAGGGTTTCTATAGTTTTTCTAGTTTTTTTTTGTTTGTAGGGGATTCTTTTGAGTTTTTATAGTTTTTTATATGTTTTTAGAGGTGTTTAACATTTTTAAGTGTTTAAAGGGTTTTAGAATTTTTAGTGGGTTTTAGGGTTTTTATCGGGTTTAGGGTATTCTATGTTCTTAGGAGTATTCATGGTTTTTAGTGAATTTTAGAAGTTTAAACATCCTTTTAGGTTTTTTAAGATTTTTAGTGATTTTATGTTTTTAGGGATTTAATGTGTTTTATGTTTTTTGGGGTTTTCTTAGGGTTTTAAGGTTTTTAACATTTTTAGGGAAATTTAATGATTTTTTTTTTAATTTTATGTGTTTTTAGGGTTTTAGGTATTTTGTATGTTTTTAGGATTATTATGATTGTTATGTTTTTTTGTGTTTTATGGATTTTTATGTTTTTTTCATTTATAGGTTTTAAATGGCTTATTAGATGTGTTTTTTATGTTTTTAGGGGTTTAAATGGTCTTTATTGTTTTTATTTATTTTTACAATTTTATGGGTTTTTTGTGTTTTTTAATGTTTTTATGGTGTTTTAGAGTTTTTATGGTTTGTAGTATTTTTTCATTTTTTTGGTTTTTTAGTGTTTTTAGGTTTTAGGGCTTTTAAATCTTTATAGGTTTTTAATGTTTTCTTCTAGGGTTTTTTGGGTTTTATGTTTTTATGGTTTTTAGTGCTTTTTAGTATTTTTATGGGATTTTAGGGTTTTTGGAGATTTTGTGGGTTTTGAGGGGTTTTTTATGGGTTTTGGGGTCTTTATGGTATTATGGGTATTTAGGGTTTTTATGGGTTTTTTGGTTTTTTGGGTTTTAGGGTGTTTTTGAGTTTTTTAGGGTTTTAATTTTTTTAGATCATTTTAACCTTTTAGGGGTTTAATTTTTTTTACTGTTCGTAGTGGGTTTTTAGGGGTTTCATGGGTTTTTAGGGGTTTTTAAGGTTTTTAGTGGTTTTTAGAGTTTTAGGGAAGAAGAGGAGCAGTATTAGGCTAGCCTAGCCCCCCAAAATTTATTGAGAAAAGGAGGACACTGCAGACCGGGGAGGGGTAGGGTCAATCGACCCATACCCAAAAAACAATCCTCAACAGAAAAACAGGAGAAAAGGACACAAAAGACTCATATCCCAAAAGTCCAAAATAATAGACACACAAAAGAGAAAAAGAGAAAGTTAATCGATGTCAGCGCCAGAGTCATCCAGGTCCACACCACGTGATCCAAAGGTTGTACCATGACCAACACCCAAATCAGTGAAGTAGAAGTATGAGTTTGCTCATGTGTCCATTGAGTCCTAACCCGACTCAAAGTCCTCCTATATTCTGAGAATATACAAAAGTTTTTCCTTAGCCCTACCCTACTCAGCATTTCACAGAGACCGCTCCGATTTGTTGACTTTGAGATTCATCTTGACCACCCTGGAGGTGGCCCGGGTTGCCATTGGTCTTGGAAGGGCATAATAATGGTTCTTCTCCCATTTCTTGGGGGGTGGAAATGGAAAAATTTTCAAGGACTGCCTTCTCACGTGTTACTCCATCGTTGGCCACACTTGATGCCACTTTGTTCCCATTCTTTCTTCATGTCCCAGGAGTTGAGCCACCCCTTGTTTGGATCTTTTTTTGTTCTTCCTTTCACCTGGACATAGTATAATTTATCCTACGACCATCCTTGTCAAACTTCTGCCCAAGCCTCCTAGACTCATCCTCAAGGGGAAACCGTTCCCATTCAATCAAAATCATGTTATGTAGCTATACATAATGGTCTTTAGCAGATGGAACACAATAAATAACCAAGGCCCTCTATAGGTTCGGGGCTAACTTTCATTCCTCAATGTCGGGGCCCGGTGGAGGGGTCCCAAATGGATCCTCCACATGAGAACTAGGTAAACCCTCTACATAGATGGTCTCTTCATCAAGAGGACCTATCCTAGCCCCCATGTCAGAACCCTCCACATCGCCACACCCAGTAAGTACCAGGGGTAAATTCTCCAACTTGGGCATCGCACCACATGACTCCAGTTCTACTCCTCTGCCACTGTCATCACCTTCTCAGCTGAGTACAATTTCCATTCATCCCCAGCCCTCATGCCCTACTCAGCCACAACCCCCTACATGAAACCATCCCCTAATACATCAGTATCAACCGGATCATGTGAGGCTAATTCATGAAACCTGTTTTGCAGAGTCACATCATTCACGTCTGGATTGATGCTACTACTAGCACCCCCACTTCTCTTCTTGCAGTCCATAGTCTCCCCTTCCAGGGACAACATCAGGGAAGCCCCCATATGTTCATTCCCACGACCAATTTCTTGTACAACAGCCTTCCCCTTTTCTAACTACCTCCCTAAAAAATTACCACGTCTACAAACCTCATCAGCACAGGACCATGTTCTCCCTTCATCGATGATAACTGCTTCAGTGACTACATATCCTGATTCAAATACATTCCCAGCCAAAATTAAGCTGAAACCCCTCAATTCGATCAATGAAACTTCAAGATCGCTCCCAGACATTAGTTATGTTAGGAGAGGAAGAGGGGTTGTAGTAGCCAATGTTTTGGAGGGAAAAGGTTTGGTAACCCCTTGAACCCCTTCGTCTCCACCAGAGCACGGTTATTCTCAAAAAATCTCAACTGAACTAGGTTTAAACCATTCCTATTAGGTTCAGAACATCCTCTAGACTAAGAATTATTCCCAAATATCCAATAGCTAGAACAGAAAACCAGCTATGATTCAAAAATGTCTGGCTATTTCCAATGGAGATTCTCCCTCACAGCATTCCAGACAACATCCATAGGATCATTTAAATAATCAACATCAACAAAGTCCCTCGGGGCAACAGGGTGAGAGAGAGCCTAAGTCCTACTATCCACATAGAGAAACCTCCCCACCAGATTCTCAAGCATAGAAATAATAAAGAAATTTTGGAAGGGATGGGGGAGTTTAGGAAATCTGACCCAAGTCACAACCATCAGGGAGTTATGCTTCAGGTGAAGGGAGAAGAAAAATCCATTACAGCATCGGGAAGCCGCAGAACAAGTAAGGATCAGGTCATCATCAGACACGAAGAGAATCATGATGTGGGATCTATCAACCAGAACCACCGTTTCACGTTCCTGAAGATTCCAAAGTCCAAAGAAAATCCTGTAAAAAAATTCCACTAGGGGTGCCACATTAGGAAACATGCAACCAGAGTCAAGCGGTTGAGATCTAAAGCTTCGATGAACTCCTAAAGTGAAAGGGGAAGATGTAGTCTTCCTTCAAAGAGTTATGTAACCTTTAGATAAATAACTGTATGAGGAAAGGAGGGTAACAAATCAGGGTAAGAGAAAGGAGATAAAGAGCGGTCCTCAGATGGATATTTGGGTTTTTATCATTTTTATCTTTTAGGGTTTTAGGCATTATTAGGTTTTTATGGATTTCATAGGGGTTTATGGTTTTTCATGTTTTTTATATTTTTTATATTTTTATAGATTTGTTATGATTTTGAATGGTTTTTATGGTTTTATAGGATCTCGAGGGTTTTATGGGTTTTTAGGGTTTTTTGTGTTTTAGGTTTTTTTTTTCAGTTTTTAGGGTTTTTATTATTTTTTAATGTTTTTAATGTTCTAGAGTTCAAATGTATTTTCCTTTTTTGTGGGTGTTTAGGTATTTTATTTTGTTTTTGTTTTTTATATTTTTTAAGGGTTTTATGGTTTTTTGGGGTTTTTTATAGTTTTGAGAGTTTTTTATGTTTTTAGGGGTTTTCAGCGTTTTAAGTGTTTAAATCATTTTTTATAGGTTTTCATCATTTTTATGGTTTTTTATTTTTTTATGTATTTTTAGGGATTTTTTAGGACTTTTACAGGTTTTTGGGTTTTTTTAGGATTTTGGGGGTTTTCAAGGTTTTTTAATGTGTTTTGGGTTTTTTTGGGTTTTTATGGGATTTTTGAATTTTTAGGGTATCATAGGGATATTAAAAAAATTTCATTTTTTTTAATTTTTTTAGGATTTTAAAGGGTTTTTATATTTTTTAGTGGTTTATTATAGGTTTATTGGTTTTAGGGGTTTTAAATGTTTGTGGGTTTTGATGGTTTTTGTGGGGTTTTAAACTTTTTAGGGTTTTTCAGGTTTTTACTGTTTTTAGGTTTTTAGGGGTATTAATTTTTTTTGTTCATAGGGTTTTTGTTAGGTTTTTTATGGGTTTTTTGGGATTTGAGGATTTTTATGGTGTTTTATTGTTTTTAGTGATTTTGAGGGATTTTAGTGTTTTTAGCATTTTAGGGTTTTTAGTGATTTTAGTTTTTTAGTGGTTTTATGTGTCTCCTAGTTTTTAAGGTTTCTAAGGGGTTTCATGGTTTTCAATTTATTTAATTTTTTAGGAATTTATTGTAATTTTTTTGGATTTTTATGGTTTTTAGGGTTTTTATGGATTTTTAGGGTTTTTAGGGTTTTAAGTGGTATTATATTTTTAAGGTTTTCTTTGGGGTTTTCATGTTTTTTAGGTTTTTCACATTTTTATAGACATTCGTAGATTTTTATTATTTGTGTGGTTTTTAGGGTTTTCTTTGATTTTGAGTTTTTTTATGGTTTCTTGTGTTTTCTGGGGTTTTTATTTTTATTTGGATTTTTCTAGGGGATTTTTTGAGTTTTTACTATGTTTATGGTTTTTTAGAGTTTTAACATTTTCAAGGGATGAAATGGTTTTTAGATTCTTTGGGTTCTTTTTATAGGTCTTATAGGTAAGGGGGGTATGAATTTTGGAGGTTTTTATGGTTTTTAGGGTCTTAGGGTATTTTAGATGTTTTTGTATTTTTAGGGTATTTTGGGGTTTTAAGTGTTTTAAATTTTAAATTTTTTCTTTGGATTTTTATTTTTTTTTTCATGTTTTCTGACTTCATAGGGTTTTCAGGGAATTTTATGGTTTTTAAAATTTTTTTTATTGTTTTTAGGTATTTTGTGGGTTTTTATGTTTTTTTGGGGGTTTAGGGTATTTTTAGTTTTTAATGGTTTAATGTTTCTTTATAGTTTTTAAATTTTTCTGGTAATAAAGGGGATTTAGAGTTTTTAGTGCATTTTTAGGGTTTTACAGGTTTTATGGTATTTTATCCTTTTAGGGGGGGTTATGGTTAGTAGAGTTTTTAGGGTTTTTTCATTTTTTATGTTTTTAGTGTTTTTAAGTGTTTTCTGGTTTTTATGATCTTTTAGGGGTTTTCATGGTTTTTATGATTTTTTATGTTCTAAGAGATTTTTATGGGTTTTTAATATTTATTTTGTCTTATAGGGAATTTAGGGATTTTGAGGGGTGTGAGGATGTTTAGGGTTTTTAGGGGTTTTTGAGTTTTTTATTGATTTTATGTGTTTTAGGGTTTTTTTAAAAAATTTAGGGAATTTAATGGCTTTTAGGGGATATTGGGTTTTGTTGGGTTATTTTGGGACTTTTAGGATTTTTATGGTTTTTAGAGTTTTTTAGGTTTTGTAGGTATTTAAGTGTTATTTTTAAGGATTTATTATTTTTTGTGTTTTTAGGGTTTTTACATTTTTATGAATTCATAGAGCATCTTTAATATTTTTCTGTTTTTTTTGGGTTTCTAGGGAATTTGATGGATTTTAGGGTTTTTAATGGTTTTATGGGTTTTTAGGGTTTTTAGCCTTTCTTAGGTCTATAAGGGGTTTTATGTTTTTATGTTTTTAATGTTTTCTTATGGGTTTTCATGGTTTTTTTGGGGGTTTTACATTTTTTGAATTTTTCATGATTTTTTTGAATTTTTATAGTTTTTTAGGGTTTTGGGGATTTTAAGGGTTTATGGGTTTTTTAGGATTTTTTGGGGTTTTATTGGGCTTTGGGTTTTTGTGGATTTGGGTTTTTTTAGTTTTCAAGGGTTTTAAATATTATTAGTGTGTTTTAACATTTTGAGAGGATTGAAGGATTTTCAGAGTTTTTAGTGGGTTTTTAGTGTTTTAAGGGATTTTAGGGTTTTAAGTGGTTTTATTGTTTTATGGATTATTATGTTTTTTAAGGTTTTTTTTTGTTTTTTATCATATTTTTGGGGTTTAGTGGTGTGAAATCTTTTCAGTAATTTAAGGTTTTCTTAGGAATTTTAGGGTTTTTTCATTTTTATTTACTTTTAGGGTTTTTTAGGTTTTTAAGGGGTTCTGGGATTTAGGAGGATTAATGTTTCTAATGGTTTTAAGGTTTTTATTGTTTTTATCAACATTTTCATCTTTTCGTATGGTTTTTTTTATTTTTTTCAGTTGCTTTTATGCTTTTTATAGGTTTCAGGGTTTTTTGGTTATTAGGCGTTTTTATAGGTTTTTATGGTTTCTAATGTTTTCAATGTTTTAGGGTTTTTTGGTTTTTATCATTTTTAGGGGTTTTATGTTTTTTATGTTTTTAAGGTTTTATTAGGGGTTTTCAGGGTTTCTTGGGGTTTTTTATGTTTTTATGGATTTTTATGGATTTTAGGATTTTTATGGATTTTTAGGGTTTTACGGATTTTGAGGGGTTTTATGGATTTTAGGATTTTAGGGTATTTATGGTTTTTAGAGGTTTTTAAGGTTTTTATAGTTTTGAAAGTTTTTTGGTGTTTATTAAGGTTTTTCAGGGTTTAAAGGGTTTTTTCAGTTTTTACAAGTTAAAGTTTTTTTTATGGTTTATAGCGATTATTTGGAGTTTTATGGTTTTTTTGGGTTTTCAGAATTTTGAGGTTTTTAGGGGTTTTATGAGTTTTTAGATACTTACGTTTTTCTTAAGGGTTTTCAATGTTTTTAGTGTTTTTTACATTTTTAGGTAATTTAGGGATTTTTAGGGTTTCTATGGTTTTTATGGATATTCATGGTTTTAAGGTTCTTTTAATGATTTTAGCATTTTTATGGTTTGTTTGGGGTGTTTTCATGTTTTTTGTTTTTAGGGTTTTATGGATTTTTAGTTTTTTTAAAAAAAATTGGGGTTTGAAGGGTTTTTAGATTTTTTAATGTTTTTTTGTGTTTTTTAGTGTTTTTATGTGTTTTTAGTATTTTTTAGCATTTTTAGGTGTTTTTATGGTTTTTAGGGTTTTTGGTCTTTTGATGGGGTTTTAGGGCTTTAAAATATTTTAGTTTTTTAGGGGGTTTATGTTTTGGTAGGGTCTAAAGGTTTTCATAAGATATTTCATTGTTTTTATGGTTTTTACATTTTTAGGGTTTTTATGGATTTTGATGAATTTTTAGGGTTTTCAAGGATTTTGATTGGTTTTCTAGTTATTAGGGTTTTTTGGGTTTTAATATTTTAATTTTTTTTAGGTTTTCAAGGGTTTTATATATTTTTAGGTTTTTAGGGTTTACTTAGGGGGTTCTGTGTTTTTTGTTCTTTATTATTTTTGTGTTTATTGTGATTTGGTAGAATTTTTAAGGATTATTATGTTTTTTAGGAATTTTGAGGGTTTTTAGGTATTTTTGGGTATTTAGGTTTTTATGGTTTTTATTTAATTTTTAGATATTATTTTGAGTTTTTTATGGTTTTAAGGTTTTTTCGATTTTTTAGCGTTTTTAGAGGTTTAATGGGTTTTTAAAATTTTTAGTGGGGTTTTAGGGTATTTAGGAGTTTTTATGGGTTTTTATGGTTTTAATGTGTCTTTATCATTTTGAGGTTTTTGATGTTATTATGGATTTTTAGGGTTTTTTATGACTTTAATAGGGCTTTATGGACTTCGGGTATTTTGAGGTTTTTTTTGTGTTTTTAAGGGGTTGTAGGTTTCTAGGGATTTTTTGGTGTCTTTTTAGTTTTTTTAGTTTTTATGGATTTTTATAATTTTTTAACAGTTTTTGTGTTTAAAGGGTTTTTATTGTTTTTAGTAGGTTTTAGGAATTTTGTGGATTTTTAGTTTTTTAACAGGTTTTAAGGGGTTTTATTTACAATATGGGTTTTCTGGGTTTTAGGGTCTTATTAATAATTTTTAAGGTTTTTAACATTTTTTCTGTTTTTAGGGGTTTTATATATTTTTATATTTTAAATTCTTTCTTTGGGCCTTTCAGTAATTTTTGGGTTTTTAGGTTTTTAGGTTTTTTAGAGATTTTATATGATTTTTATGATTTTTATAGATTTTATTGGATTTTAGGGTTTTTATTTATTTTTGATTTTTTTTTAGGGGTTTTAAGTGTTTTTAGGGTTTTTTGGTTTTCTTAATGGTTTTAATGGTTTTTAAAATTTTATACATTTTTATGGATATTTTAGGAATATTATGTATTTTTAGGGGTTTTGGGATTTTTTTGGGATTTATGGTTATTTTAGTGTTTCTAGAATTTTATGGGGTTTTAGGTTATTATGGGTCTTCGAGTTTTTAAGGTATTTAAATATTTTTATAGTTTTTTTTATCATTTTTCAGTTTAAAGGGGTTTTAGTGTTTTTAGTGATTTTTAAGTTTTTTTATATGTTTTAAAGGTTTTAGGGGAATTTATGTGTTTTTAGGGTTCTTAAAGGTTTTTAGGGGGTATTTATGGAAATTGACAGTTTAGGGGTTTTAGGGTATTTTAGGATTATTAGAATTTCCAAGGTTTTTAGGGGAGTAAGTGTTTTTATGTTTTTATGGTTTTCTTATAGTATTAGGGTTTTCAAATATTTATAAATTTTTAGGGATTTTTTATATTTTCTAGACATTTAGGGATTTGGAGGATTTTTATGGTTTCTTGGTTTTTATGGTTTTTATGGTTTTTATTGGTTTTAATGGGTGTTTTTTATTTTTAAGGTTTTAATTATTTTATATTTTTTTACCGTTTTTAGGGGCTTAAAGGAATTTTAACGTTTTTATTGGTTTTATAGTTTTATGGATTTTATGGTTTTTGAGGTTTTTATGGGTTTTAAGGGTTTTAGGACCATTTAGTGTTCTTAGGGTTTTTAATGTTTTTTACATTTTTAGAGGTTTTCAGTGTCATCTGGATTTTAGTGCTTTCTTAGGGTTTTTGGTTTTTTTGGCTTTTTACATTTTTAGGGGTTTTTTAGGGGTTTTGTGGTTTTTAAAGGTTTTTAATGATTTTATGGGTTTTGATGGTTTTTTGGGTTCTTTAGGGTTTTTAGCATTTTTGGTATCTTATGGGTTTTAAGTGTTTTAAATATTTTAGGTTTTATTATGTTTTTCAGTGTTTTTTGGGGTTATAATTTTTACGTATTTTTAAGGATTTTTAGGAATTTTATGGGGTGTTTAGGTTTTTTCAAGATTTTGGGGGTTTTATCAGTTTTTAGGGGTTTTATGGTTTTTATGGTTTTTTGGGTCTTTTTGGGTTTTTTTTTGAGTTTTTAAGGGTTTTAATGTTTTTAGAGTCTTTTAGTATTTTTAATGGTTTAAAGGGGTCTTAGTGTTTTTAGTGGATTTTAGCGATTTTTTTGGTATTTAGAGTTTTTGTTCTTTTAGGGTTTTTATGATTTTTAGAGGTTTTCTGGGTTTTAAGGTATCTATAGGGTCTTTAAGGTTTTTAGTGTTTTTTTTGTTTCTTAACGTTTTTAGGTGATTTTATTTTTATAGTGTTTTCTTAGGGATTTTTAGGGTATTTATGGTTTTTTACGTTTTTAGGTTGTTTAAAGAGTTTTTCATGATTTCAGGGTTTTAGTGGATTTTATTGTTTTAGGGATTTTCTAAATTTTTTATGTGTTTTTGTATTTTTTATGATTTTTAGTTTCTTTTAGGGTTTTTAAAATATTTTAGGATTTTTTCGAGTCTTTTAGGGTTTTATGTTTTTTTTCATTTTATGGTTTTATGGTTTTTTATAGTTTTTAAGGGTTTTTTGAGATTTTTAACCATTTAGGTGTTTATATAGATTTTATATTTTTAAATATATTTAGGGATTTTATTGGGTTTTGGGGGTTTTCAGGCTTTTAAAGGGGATTTTGGTTTTTAGGGATTATAAGGTATTTAGGGATTCTGGGTTTTTGGCATTTTTAGGGTTTTAGAGTTTTTAAGTGTTTTTAGGTTTTCTTGTTTTCTGAGTTGTTTTCACGGTTTTTCGGGTTTTTACATTTTTAGGGTTTTTTGGGGGTTTTGTTATTTTGATGGGGTTTTAGGGTTTTTTTAGATTTATAGTGTTTATTGGGTTTTATAGTTTTTATGGTTTTTAGTTTATTTTATATTTTTAGGGGTTTTAATTTTTTTACAATTTTTATGTTTTTATAGGGTCTTTTAAGAGGTTATAGGTTTTTTTATGTTTTTAGGAATTTTCTAGGATTTGTATAATTTCTAAGGCTTTTAGGGTTTTTAGTGGTTTTATATTTTTTTATGTTTCCTAGGGGTTTTAAGTGTTTTATGTTTTCAGGGTTCTCTTATGGGTTTTCATGTTTTTTAGGGTTTTTGACGTTTTTTGGGATGTTGGGTTTTTTTGGAATTTTTATGGGTTTTATGATTTTTGGTGATTTTGAGGGGGGGTTTTTTGGTTTTTTGGTTTTTTTGGGTCATTTTTTTTGGTTTCTAAGGTTTTCTTATTTTTTAGTGTTTTTTTGTTTTTATCTTTTTTTATCTTTTTTAGGTGTTTAAAGGGTTTGTAGAGTTTCTATTGGTTTTTAGGTATTTTATTTGGTTTTCTGGTTTTTAAGGTTTTAGTGGATTTTATGGTTTATATGGTTTTTAGGGTTTTCTTGGGTTCTTAGGGTTGTTAGTGTTTTTAGGTTTTTTGGGTCTTTAAGTGTTCTTAGGTTTTTAAGCTTTTCTTAGGGTTTATTTGAGGTTTATAATTTTTTTCATTTTGTTGGTTATTTTGGATTTTTATGGGTTTTGGGTTTTTAGTGATTTTAAGGGTTTTGGGAGTTTCTTGGGGTTTTATTGGTTTTATGTTTTTTTTTTCAGATTTTGGGGTTCTGTGTGTATTTTGGGGATTTTAATTTTTTTAGAGTTTTTTAACATTTTTTTTGTGTTTAAGGGATATTTAAATAATTTAGTGGTTTTTAGAGTTTTATGGGGTTTTAGGGTTTTTACGGCTTTTATGGGTTTTAAGGGTTTAGGGTTTTTAGTGTGTTTAGGGGTCATAAGAGTTTTTAGGTTTTTTGGTTTTTCTTATGTTTTTTCATGGATTTTAGTTTTTCTTTTCATTTGGGGGATTTTGGGGATTTTAGAGTTTCGGCTGATTTAGAATTTTTTTTTGGTATTTTGGTTTTTAGGGGTTTTGGGGGATTTAGGGTATTTTAGTGTTTTCAATGTATTAATGTATGTTAGTTTTTAAAAAAAATCTGTTTTTATGGTTTTCATATTGCCTTTTAGTGTTTTTAGTGTTTTTATGTTTTTAGCTTTTTAGGTATTTTTAAGGATATTTATGATTATTTAGGGGTTTTAGGGATTTTGAGGGGTTTTAGGTTCATTGTGTTTATTTGGTTTTTAATTTTTTTATATTGGGTTTTTTGAGGTTTAGTGAGTTTTTCTGGGGTATTAGGGTTTTTTTGTTTTTAGGGGTTTTTATGGTTTTTATGGTTTTTGGGTTTTTGGATTTTTAGGGTTTTTAGTGTTTTTATGATATTTAGAGGATTTAAGTGTTTTAACGTTTTTATTTTTTTCTAAGGGGGTTCTAGGTTTTTTCAGTTTTTTTATTTTTTTTGGGATTTTTTAGGATTTTTATGGAATTTAATGTTCATTAGTGCAAGGAAGGTGCAGAGCCAGGATATTCCTGACCCCCCCCCAATTATCAGAAAAAAGACACAATAGACAAGGGAGTGGTGGAGTCAATCGAACCACTCCCAAAAACCCTAAACATCAAAAAAGAAACCAAAAACCTGAAAAAGAAACAACAACAAGAGGACACCAATAACACCAAGACCATAATCTGAAACTTCACCACCTCCCCACCAATCAGTAACCAGAATCCAATAGCTCATATGCCTACATCCAACACCTATTAGCCAATCATCTCCCAGACATTCATAGCTCAGTTTTCAGAATCCAGTACCTCCTAACCAATCAGCTCCTAGCCTTTCTCAGCACCTATTTTAGCATCCAGCACCTCCTGACCAAACAACTCCCAACATTTTTCACCCAAAAACAACAAAACAGGACCACCATTACCCACACCCAGAAACATTCCATAGCTCCCAACACCCTTTGGACAGAACCCAGCTCCAAACATCTCCTCCAACAACCCAAAATTCAACCAACATCACCAGACAACGCCCAACGCCTCTTACCAATTCCAAGAACAAGTACGTGTGGTGATGAATGACCAAACCATCCATAGCCAATAAACAACCAATGATAAAAAGAAAGGTGATCTAACCAGAACCTCTAACAACAAAAACAGAACCAAACCACCATTTGTGAATCTCAAAAGAAACATAGACCCAAAAGGGAACTAGATCACTGCATAACTGCATTAGCTGTGCAAAACAAAGACAATTCCAAAGAACTAGAACCAAACCTATAACCGCTTCACGATATGAAGAAAAAACCTAGGAACCTATAGTGTCTCTTGATGAGCTGATCTGAGCTGAAAACACTGCTATCAAATCATCATCTACAACCACTAAGGCCAAATCACTCTGCCAAAGAATCCAAGGCCTGCAAGGAGCCGAATCCTAAGGCCCGAGTAGCGCCGTCACATGAAAAAGGAAATGCCACCGAAGAAATAAGAAAAAAACCACCGCTTTCGATTTGTAGGGCACTTCCCAATCCCACCTCTTCCGAGAACTCCCCCCCCACATGTGTGAGGAAAGCCTCCACTCGGAAAAGGAATAACTGCCAATGATATAAGGAAACACCTACTGCCATGGATTCATAGAACACTACCGAATCCCACCACAGCTGCCTTGGTTTAGTGGAGTGTAGAAAAGATACCACTTGGGAAAGTCAAATCCATCAAATAATATTGGAAACACCCACCTCCTTGTATTAGAATAGTGCTACCACATCCCATTGTTGTTGCCTTCAATCCGAAGAGATTTTCCCTAGAAGATGGGAATTGTGATGGAGACAACCAGGGTAGAGAGCCGCAATTCTAATTTTTTCTTCAAAAATCTAAAGTTATTTAGGGATTTTTATGGTTTTTATGGTTTTATGTTTTTTATAGTTTTGACGGTTTTTTAGGGTTTTCAATATTTTAGGTTTCTTGGGTTTTAACTGTCTTTATATATTTATATTTTTCATAGGGTTTCCATAGGATTTAGGGTTTTCTATGTTTTTAGGGGTTTCTAGTGATTTTTTAGGTTTTTTATAGTTTTGAGGGATTTTGGGGGGGAGGGGTTTAGGGTTTTAGGGATTTAGGGTTTTAAGGATTTTTTTTTGAGATTTTAGGTTATTTGGGAATTTTAAATGTTTCTATGTTTTGATGTTTTATAAACGATTTTTAGTTTTTTAGGGTTTTTTACATTTTTAGGGGTTGTAGGGCCTTTTATGGTTCTTAGTGGTTTTAGAGATTTTGTAGGGAATTAGGGGGTTAGGGGTTTTAAGGGTTAATGGTTTTCTTAGGTATTTAGGGTTTTTTGAGTTTTTATGCGTTTTAAGAGGTTTTTAATGTATTTAGGAGTTTAAATGGCTTTTAGAGTTTTTAATGATTTGAAGGTTTTTTTGGGTTTTAGTGTCTTAAGTTTTTTAATGGTCTTAATGATTTTTAGGGATCTTATGTTTTTTGGGGGGGTTTAATGTTTTTTAGTTTTTTTGGGGTTTTAAGTGTTCATGTGTTATTGTAGTTTTCTTAATGGATTTTAGGTGTTTTGTTTTTTTTAGGGATTTTTAGGGGTTTTAGTGTCTTTAAGTGTTTTGGGAATTTTTTGGTTTTTAGAGGTTTTTAGAGGTTTTTAGTGATTTTATGATTTTTAGTTTTGTTAGGGATTTTTTGGGATATTATGTTCATTGGGGTTTTATGGATTTTTTGGGATATTATTATTTTTATTGTTTTTTTATTGTCATGATTTTTTGGGTTTCTAGAGTATTTTTGAGTTTTTATGGTTTTATGGGTTTATAGAGGATTTTAAAAATTTTAAGGGTTCAAAGAATTTTAATGTTTTTAGTGAGTTTTAGGGTTTTATGGGGTTTAGGGTGTTGTATGTATTTTGTGTTTCTATGGTTTTTAGTTAATTTAAGGGGTTTTGGGATCCTTTTAGGTTTTTTAGGGTTTTTAGTGATTTTATGTTTTTAGAGGTTTAAAGTGTTTTATGCTTCTAGGGTTTTATTAGGGGGTTTTTAGGGTTTTAGTGTTTTTACCTTTTCACGGAATTTTAAGGATTTTTTGGAATATTATGTGTTTTTTAGGATTTTAGGAATTTTAATTGTTTTTTGGATTTTTAGGGTTCTTATGTTTTTATGCGTTTTATTGTCTTTAGGGTTTTTTAATTTTTTAGTTTTTAAATAGTTTATTATATTTTTTATTTTTTTGGGGTTTAAAGGGTCTTTATAGTTTTTATTTCTTTTTACAATTTTATGGGGTTTTAGAATTTTTATGTTTTTTAGTATTTTTTAGTGTTTTTAGGGTTTTCAGTGTTTTTAGGTTTTAGGGGTTTTTTGTGTTTATAGGTTTTTAATGATTTTTTCAAGGGTTTTAGGGTTTTTAGGGTTTTATGGGGTTTTATGATTTTAGGGTTTTTAATGATTTTTTAGTATTTTTATGGTATTTTAGGTTTTCTTGGAGATTTTGTGGGTTATGAGGGTTTTTATGGGTTTTTATGGGTTTTCGGTTTTTATGATATTATGGGTATTTAGGGTTTTGTGGTTTTTGGTTTTTTTCGAGTGATTTTGAGTTTTTTATTGTTTAAATTTTTTATATCATTTAATCATTTTTTGGGTTGAATGGGTTTTTAGAGTTTTTAATGGGTTTTTAGGGGTTTCTTGGGTTTTTATGGGTTTTTAATGTTTTTATAGGTTTGTAGGGTTTTATGGTTTGTAAGGTTTTTTGGGTATTTCCGATTTTTAGATTTTTTGTGGTTTTAAGTGGTTCTAATTGTTGTAAGGGTGTTAATGTTTTATTAGGGTTTTTGAGTGGTTTTAAATTTTTCTTATGTTTTTTTGGTTTTATTGATTTTTAGGGATTTTTAGTTTCTTGGGTTTTTAGAATTTTTAGGTTTTTGCGGTTTTAGGGAATATTATTCTTAGAAGGATTTCTTAGGGTTTTTACTTTTTTTCATTTTTTTCGAATTTTTAAAGCTTTTTTAGTATTTGGAATGGTTTTTCGGGTTTTACTAGATTTTGAGTTTTTTATGGGATTTTTTTTGTGTTTTAAGAGTTTTTAGATTTTTTAGGCTTTTTATTGTTTTTTAAGGTTTTCTATGTTCTAGGGGTGAAATGGTTTTTCCAATTTTTGTGGATTTTTAGGTATTTTATGATTTTTTTGGTTTCTAAATGTTTTTATGGTTTGAGGTTTTTCAGGGTTTTTTACGATTTTGAGAATTTGTTATGTTATTAGGGTTTTTTAGTTTTTTAAGGGTTTAATTTTTTTATAGTCTATCAGGGTTTTTAGGCATTTTTATGCTTTAGGTATTTTTATGGAATTCTTAAGGATTTTACTGGTTTTTTGGGTTTTTAGGGATTCTGGGGGTTTTCATGGTTTTATTAGGTGTTTTGGGGTTTTTTTGGGTTTTATTGGTTTTTTGAATTTTTAGGGTTTCATAGTGATTATAACATCTTTTAAATATGTTTAATTTATTTGGAGTTTAAAGGGGTTTTACATTTTTTTATCAGTTTCTTGGGGGTTTATGGGTTTTTATGGTTTTTAGAGGTTCTTCAAAATATTATTAGTTTTCGAGTTTTTAGTATTTTTATGTTTTAGGGGTATTAATTATTTTTATGTTTCGAGTGTTTTTTTATGTTTTTTTCTTGGGGTTTTATGGTTTTTTTATTTTTATGGGTTTTTATGGTGTTTTATTATTTTCAATGATTTTGAGGGATTTTAGGGGGTTTTATGGTTTTTAGCGTTTTTAGGTTGTTTAGTGTTTTTAGTAGTTTCAAGTGTCTCTAAATTTTCATGGTTTTTTGGGATTTCATGGTTTTCAATTTTTTTAGTGTTTAGGACTATTTAATAATTTTTTAGGATTTTTATGGTTTTTAGTCTTTTTATGGATTTTGAGGGTTTTAAGGGTTTTAGGGTTTTAAGTGTTATTTTGTTTTTCAGGTTTTCATTAGATTTTTCATGGTTTTTCGGGTCTTTAAATTTTTAGGGACATTCAGGGATTTTTTAAGATTTATGTGGTTTTTATAATTTTCAGGGATTTTTTGTTTTTAGGGGTTTCTATGTTTTTTGGGGCTTTTATTGTATATTTGGATTTTTATGGTTGATTTTTTGATTTATTAGTATTTTTATGGGTTTTTAGAGTTTTAACTTTTATGGGGATAAAAGTGTTTTTACATTTTTTGGGTTCGTTTTATGGGTTTTATGTGTTTGGGGGGGGGGGGGTTATTGATTTTGAGGGGTTTAATGGTTTTTGGGGTATGTAGGGTATTTTTAGTTTTTTAGGGTTTATTGTTTTTTATTGTTTTAAAATTTTTTATGGTCTTAAAGCGGTTTTACAATTTATAGTGAAATTTTAGGGTTTTATGGGTATTATGGGTTTAATCATTTTAGGGGGGTTTATAGTTAGTAGGGTTTTTAGGGTCTTTTCATTTTTTATGTTTTTGGGTGGTTTATGTGTTTTTGGGTTTTTAGGTTTTTTTATGTTTTTCGTGGTTTCTAATATTATATATGTTTTAAGTGATATTTATGGATTTTTAATATATATTTTTTGGTTTTTAGGGTTTTTAGGGATTTGGGGGGTTTGAGGATGTTTAGGTATTTTTGAGTTTTTTTGAGTTTTTTTGTTTGTTTTTAATTATTTTCTACATTTTTAATGGGTTTAAAGGGTCTTTAGAGTTTTTTTAGTGATTTTATGCATTTTAGGGTTTTTTGAAATTTTTAAGGAATTATATAAGTTTTTGGGGTTTTTGGGTTTTTTTAGAACTTTTATAATTTTCATAGTTTTTATTTTTTTAGGTTTTATAGGGATTTATGTGTTTTTTTTAACATTTTTTTAGGGTTTAACATTTTTATGAATTTTTAAAGCATCCTTAATATTTTTATGGTTTTGAGGGTGTTTAGGGAATTTAATGGATTTTATATATTTATGGTTTTAAGGTTTTTTTAAGGTTTTTAATGTTTCTTAGGTCTATTGGGATTTTACATTTTTTAGGTTTTTAATGTTTTCTTAGCGGTTTTCAGGGTTTTTTACATTTTCTTGAATTTTTTGGGATTTTATGGATTTTTATAGTTTTTAGGGTTTTAGGGTTTTTTGGGTTTTTTGGCTGTTATGGTTCTCTGGGTTTTTATTAGTTTTTTTTGGTTTTTTGGGGTTTTATAGTTTTTTTAGTTTGTAAGGGTTTTAATGATTAGTAGAGTATTTTAAAAATTTTAGAGGATATAGGATTTTTAGAGTTCTTTGTGGGTTCTTTGTGTTTTAAGGGATTTTAGGGATTTTAGCGGTTTTATTGGTTTTATTTTTTTATGTTTTATCAGGATTTTTTTGGGTTTTTTTTTGTTTTTTATCATAATTTATGGTTTTAGGGGTTTAAAATATTTTTAGTAATTTAATGTTTTCTTAGGGTTTTTATGGGTTTTTCATTTTTATGGATTTTTATGAATTTTTTGGTTTTTAGGGGGTTCTGGTTTTTAGGATGTTTAGTGTTTTTATGGTTTTATGGTTTTTTACAGTTTTTTTAACATTTTCATGATTTTAAGGGTTTTTTTTATTTTTCTAGTTGTTTGTATAGTTTTTATGGGTTTATGGTTTTTCTAGTTTTTGTTAGTTTTATGGGTTTTTATGGTTTCTAGTGTTTTTATTGGTTTCAGTATTTTTCGGTTATTATCATTTTTAGGGATTTTAATTGTCTTTTGGTTTTTAGGTTTTCTTCGTGGTTTTCTGGGTTTTTCAGTTTTTTATGTTTTACTAGATTTTTACGGCTTTTTACGATTTTTATGGTTTTTAGGGTTTTAACGATTTTGATGGGTTTTAGGGTTTTTATGTTTTTTACGGTATTTATTTTTTAGGGGTTTTTAATGTTTTTAGGGTTTTAAAAGTTTTTTAGGGTTTCATATGGTTTTTCAATGTATAAAGGGTTTTATAGTTTTGACATGTTTATGGTTTTTTATGGTATTTCTGTATTTTTACGGGTTTTAAGTGTTTTTAGATACTTAAGAATTTCTAAGGGGTTTTCAAGGTTTTTATTGTTTTTTTAATTTTTAGGTACTTTAGGGATTTTAGGATTTTTATGGTTTTTATGAATTTTGATGTTTCTAGGGGTTTTGTAAATATTTTAGTGATTTTTTGGTTTGTTGGGGGGTGGTTTAAGGTTTTTTTGTTTTCTTAATGGTTTAAAGGATTTATAGTGTTTTTAATTTTTTGGATTTTGAAGGGTTTTTATATTTTTCAGTGGGTTTTAGTGTTTTTTAACATTTTGAGGTGTTTTTATGGTTTTTAGGGTATTAATGTCTTTTGATGGTTTTTAGGGCTATAACATATTTTAGAGTTTTAGGGGTTTAAAGTATTTTAGGGTTTTAAAGTTTTTATAGGAGAATTCATGGTTTTTATCATTTTTTTATTTGTAGGGATTTTTGGGATTTTATGGATTTTGATGGATTTTTAGGGTTTTTAAGGATTTTGAGGTGTTTTTTTAATTTTAGGGTTTATAGGGTTTTAATGTTTTTTTCCGTTTTTAGGATTTCTAGTGTTATATATACATTTTTATGGATTTTTTTGTTTATTTAATTTTTTATGGTTTTAAGGTTTTTTGGATTTTTAGTGTGTTTAGAGGTTTAAAGGGTTTTCAGAATTTTTAGTGGGGTTTTAGAGTTTTTATGTGTTTGATGTGTTTTTATGTTTATAATGTGTCTTTATGGTTTTGAGGGTTTTATGGGGTTTTTGGAATTTTTCCCTTTTTTAGGTTTTGAGGGTTATCATGGGTTTTTTTGGGGTATTTAGGGTCATGGTCTTTTTCGGGATTTTTAAGAATTTTTAGGGATTTTTAAGATTTTTATTGGGTTTTAGGGATTTCATGGATTTTGAGGGTTTTTTGTGTTTTTAAGGGGTTGTAGATTTTTAGGGATATTTGGGAGGCTTTTTAGTTTTTTTAGTTTTTAATTATTTTTATAATTTTTTAACGGTTCTTCAGGTTTAAAGGTTTTTAGAGTTTTTAGTAGGTTTTAGGGATTTTGTGGCCTTTTAGGGTTTTTAAATGTTTTCAGGGATTTTTATTTATAATAGTGGTTTTATGGGTTTTAGGGTTTTATTAATATTTTTTAATGTTTTTATCATTTTTTGTTTTTCGGGGTTTTATGTATTTTTATATTCATATGGATTTCTTTAGGTCTTTTAGTATTTTTTAGGTTTTTAGGTAATTTTATAGATTTTGTGGGATTTTAGGGGTTTTATGGATTTTAAAAAGATATCGGTTTTTAGGGGTTTTAAGTTTTTTTATGTTTTCAAGGTTTTCTTAATGTTTTTCATGGTTTTTATGATTGTTTACATATTTAAGGATCTTTAGAGGTATTTTATAATTTTTATGGTTTTTTAGGGTTTTTGGCATTTTTTGGGACTTATGGATTTTTAGTGACTTTAGCATTTTATAGTGTTTTATGTTTTTATGGGTCTTCGACATTTTATGGTATTAAAAGATATTTAGAGTTTTTTTATAATTTTAGAGGATTAAAGGGGTTTCAGTGTTTTTAGTGAATTTTAAAAAAAATTATAGGTTTTTAAAGGGTTATTGGTAATTTTACGGCAGTTAGGATTTTTTAGGATTTTATGGAATGGTTAAATATTTTTGGTTTTTAGCATTTTTAGGTTTTTTGGGGCTTTAAGTGATTTATATTTTTAATGTTTTCAAAGCGGTGTTTCTGTTTTTTAGGGGTTTTTACATTTTTTGGTATCTTTAGGGATTTTTAAATATTTTATTGGTTTTTAGTGTTTTAGGTATTTTAATTTTTATAATTATTTTTAGGGTTTTTTAAAATTTCATAGAATTTTATGGCTTTTAAGTGTTTTTCGTTTTATATTTTTTTCATAGTGTTTTCAAGGATTTTAATGTATTTTAATTTTTTAATTATTATTTGGGATTTTTGGATTTTAATGGATTTTTAGGGTTTTTTTTCATTTTGTGGATTTTTAGGGTTTAAGTGTTTTTTTTGTTTTTTTTTCATTTTTTGGGTTTTTTAGTTTTTAGGGTTTCTATGTTTTCATAGTTTTTTATTGATTTATTGGTTTAAAGGGTTTTTATAGATTTTAGTTGGTCATAAGAGATTTTATGAGTTCATAGGACTCTTTATGGTTTTTAAATTTTTTTATGATTACTATATTTTTTTAGGGTTTTTAGTGTTTCTTTCGTTTTCTGGGATTTTAAGTGTTTTTTGGATTTCATGGGTTTTTACGGGATTTTGGGTATTTCATTTTTTTAGGTAATTTTAGGGATTTTTTAGGGTTTGTATGTTTTTATGGAGTTTAGGGATTTTTAGGGTTTTCATGGGTTATTAGATTTTCTTAAAGGTTTTATAGTTTTATTATTTTTAAAGGGTTTTTTGAGTATTTTAGATATTTTAAGTTTTCTATTGTTATTTTGTCAATATTTAGGTTTTTAAATTTGGTTTTTATAGTTTTAGTGGGTTTTTTTTATCATTTTTAAGGATTTTAGAGTTTTTAAGCTTTTAATTGAATTTTAGGGGTTTTACGGGTTTTATGGTCTTTTAGGGTTTAAGTGTTTTTAGAATTTTTTTGGGTTTAAGTGTTTTTAGGATTTTAAGATTTTATTGGGGGTTTTTTTTACTATTTTTATGTATTATTTGATTTTAGGTCTATTTTTGGATTATAATGGGTTCCTAGAGTTTTTGATGTGTTTTAATTTTGTTAAGGGTTTTAATCATTTTAAGGTATTTATTGTTTTCATACAGGTTCCCATTGTTTTTTTGGTAATTTTACATTTTTAGAGATTTTTATGAATTTTTTTGGATTTTTTAATTTTTTATATATTTTAGGGATTTTGAGTGCTTTACGGATTTTTTCTTGTCTTTTGGTTTTTTGGGGTTTTAGTTTCTTTATTTTTTAGGGTTTTTATTATGCTTTATATTTTTTATGGTTTTTATGGGTTTAAGGGGTTTATAGATTTTTTTAATGGATTTTTAATATTTTTTAGTTTTATGGTATTTAAATGTTTTTAGTGGGTATTTATGGTTATAGAGATTTTAGGGTTTTTAGGGTGTTTTCAATATTATTTGAATTTCATGGTTTTTATGGGTTTTAAGTGTTTTTTGGTTTTTATGCTTTTCTTAGGGTTTTAGGGTTTTTCAATTCTTTATAAATTTTAATGATTTTTTATGTTTTTTTATGGTTTTTAGGGATTTTGATACTTTTTATGGTTTCTAGGGTTTTTATGGTTTTATTGGTATTTAAGGGGTTTTCTTCATTTTTACAATTTTAAATTTTTAGTGTTTTTAACATTATTAGGGGTTTAAAGGGTTTTTAGAGTTTTAGTGGTATTATGGTTTTTAAGATTTTTAGGGTTTTTAGGGTTTTTAGGATTTTTATGGGGTTTAAGACCCTTTAGTTTTTTTAGGGTTTTTAATTTTTTCCACATTTTTAGGGGTTTTAAGTGTCTTCTGGTTATTAATGTTTTCTTAGAGTTTGTAGTGTTTTATGGTTTTCAAATTTTTAGGGTTTTTTGGGATTTTTAGGGGTTTTATGGGTTTTTAGTGTTTTTGATGATTTTAGAGAGTTTGATGGTTTTTTGGGTTCTTTAGGGGTTTTATAATTTTTTGGAATCTTATGAGTTTTAAGGGTTATATATTTTTTAGATTTTTTTGTTATTTCAGCATTTTTTGGGGTTTTAAAAGTTTTATGTATTTTTAGGTCATTTTAGGATTTTTATGGGTTTTTTAGGTTTTTAGGGATTTTGGGGGGTTTTAAGGTTTTTAGTTTCTCTGTGGACTTTATGGTTTTTTGGGTGTTTTTGGGTTTTTTTTTTTGTTTTTAAGGGTTTTAATTTTTTTAGAGTCTTTTAACATTTTTAACGGTTCAAAGGGTTTTTAGAGATTTTAGTGGGTTTTAGGGGTTTATTGGGTTTTTATTGTTTTTATGATTTTAGGGTTTTTATGATTTTTAGGGGTTTTATGGGTTTTAAGGTCTCTTTAGGGTTTGTAAGGGTTTTAGTGTTTTTTATGGATTTTAAGTGTTTCTAGGGTTTTAATGTTTTCATAGGGATTTTTAGGGTTTTGAGGGTCTTTTATGTTTTTAGGTTGTTTAAGGACTTTTTCATGATTTTTAGGTTTTAGTAGTTTTTATTGTTTTAGTTATTTTGAAATGTTTTTAGGTGTTTTAGTATTTTTTATGATTTTTTATGTTCCTTTAGTGTTTTTAGAATTTTTTAGGATTTTAGGGTTTTTAATTTATTTTCTTTTTATGGATTTACTAGGGCTGTTCAGGGTTTTTATTATTTTTTAATATTTTTAGGTATTTTTAGGGATTTTTCACTATTTTTAGGGGTTTAAAAGTTTTTAGATATTTTAAGGGGATTTAGTGTTTTTAGTTTCTTCTTATGGTTTTTAGGAATTTTTTGGAATTTTCAGTTTTTAATGATTTTAAGTGTTTTAGGTTATTAATGTTTTCTTAGGGGTTTTCAAGGTTTTATGATTTTTCATAGTTTTATGTAGTTTTAGTATTTTTGAGTTTAGTATGGTTTTTAAGGATTTTGATGGTTTTTGAGGTTTAATGGTTTTTAGGGTTATTTCAGTTTTTATGTTTTTTGAATTTTGTAGTGTTTTAAATGTATTGAGTGTTTTTTATGTTTTAAGGGGACTAAAGATTTTTTAGTGTTTTTAGCACTCCTTTAGGGTTTTTATGGGTTTTAATGTTTTTATATGTTTTATGGTT
The DNA here is from genome assembly GCA_963277665.1 of Viscum album. Lineage (NCBI taxonomy): Eukaryota > Viridiplantae > Streptophyta > Magnoliopsida > Santalales > Viscaceae > Viscum > Viscum album. Next base: position 938,857,333 of record OY728141.1, read on the forward strand.
TTTTGGTGTTATTAGTGTTTCTTAGGTCTTCTATGGTTTTTAGTGTTTTTGTGTCTTTTAATGGTTTATAGTGTTTTTGGGTTTTTAATGGTTTCTTTGGGTTTTATAGGATTTTTAGAGTTTTTTATGTTTTTGAGTGGTTTTTGGGATTTTGTTGATTTCAAGGGTTTTTATGGTTTTTAATTTTTCTTATCATTTTTTAGGTTTTTTATGCTTTCATTGTTTTTTAGGTTTTTAAGGTTTTCTTATAGTTTTTCAAGGTTTTAGGGTTTTTTGTTTTTATGGATTTTTATGGATTTTATGATTTTTATAGTTTTTTAATGTTTTTAGAGTGTTTTTGAGTTTTTATGGTTTTTTGGGGTTTTAGGGTGTTTTATGAGTTTTTTAATGTTTTTATGTTTTTTAGAGTTTTTAATAATTTTACGGGGTATAAAGGGGTTTTATAATTTGAAATTGTTTTTTGGGTATTTCAGGATTTTTAGAGTATTTAAAAAAATTTAGGTGTTTCTATGGTTTATAGGGTTTTTGAGGTTTTTAGGGTATTAATTTTTTTTATGTTTTTTGGTGTTTTTAGTGTTTTAGGTTTTCTTTGTTTTCATAGGTTTTTCAGAGTTTTTTATATTTTTAGATATTTTAATGGATTTTTTAGAACTTTTATTGATTTTTTTGGGATTTTTAGGTTTTCTTGGTAGTTTTATTTTTTTAATGTTTTTATGGATTTTACAGGTTTTATGATTTTTTGGGTTATAGGTGCTTTTTCAGTTTTTTAGTGTTATATGAATTTTTTAGTGTTTTAACATTTTAAGGGGTTTAAATGGATGTTAGAGTTTTTAGTCGACTTTTATTGTTTTTATAGGGATTTATTGTCTTTTTAGGTTTTCATGGGATTTTAAGGTTTTTAGGTGGTTTGGGATTAAGGGGTTTTTAGCATTTTTAGATTTTTTTCAGTTTTTTAGGGGTTTAAGAGTTTTAGTTTTTTACAAGTTCCATATGGGTTTTCATGGTTTTTTTGTTTTTTACATTTTTAGGTATTTTTAGGGTATTTTAGGATTTTTTCCATTATAGGGTTTTTTACGGTTTTTTGTGTTTTTTATGGTTTTTAGTGTTCTCAGGTATCTTAGGGTTTAAATGTTTTTTTTATATTTTACGGATTTCATAGGGATTTTCAGAGCTTTTAAGACTTTTTATGTTTTTCATATTTTTAGAAATTTTGAAGGCCTTTTATGCTTTTTTAGGATTTATGGGTTTTTGAGTGTTTTTATGGGGTTTTAGAGTTAATAGGGTTTTATGGTTTTTTATTTGGTTTTTAGGGTTTTATTGTTTTTAAGGGTTTTTTGGTTTTCAAATGTTTTTTGAAATTGTTATGGGTTTAAAGTGTTTTTACTGGCTTTTCATGTTTTATGGGTTTATATTGGTGTGTAGAGTATATTAGGGATTTATGGTTTTTTAGTTTTTAGGGTTATTTTGTTTTTTAGGGTTTTTATCATATTTTAGGCTATTTAGGGGATTTAACTATTTTTAGGTTTTCATGATTTTCTTATGGATTAAGGGTTTTTATGTTTTCATTGTTTTTGTGTTTTTTTGGGTTTTTATGGTTTTTTGTGTTATTTGGGATTTTAATGGTTTTCAGTGTATTTTAGTGATTTAGGGTTTTTGTGGGTTTGTGGGTTTTTAAGATATTTTTGATTTTATCGGTTTTTATGGATTTTTATCATTTTAAAACATTTTTTGGGTTTAACGGTTTTTTAGAGTTTTAGTGGGTTTTCAAGGATTTTATGGTTATTTAGGGTTTTTGTGGTTTTTGAGGTTTTATGGTTCTTATAGATTTTCCTATTTTTTGGGGTTTTTAAAGGTTTTTTAATTTTGTAGGTTTTTTTTGGGTTTTATCTTTTCATTAGGGTTTTACAATTTTATTTTTGTTTCTTTAGGTTTTTAGTGTTTTATTACTTCTTTAAGTATTTTTAATTATTTTTAGGATTTTTATTGGTTTTAAGGGTTTTTAGGGATTTCTAGGGGTTTTATATGTTTTTAGGGGTTTTTAGGGGTTTTTGGTTATTTATCATTTTTTAGGATTTTATGGGTTTTAATTTTTTTAAGTTTCTATGGTTTTATAAGTTGTTTTCAACATTTTAAGAGATTTTTATTTTTTGGGGATTTGGGGCCTTTTATAATTTTTATGATTTTTTAGGGTTTTAGGGAATTTGAGGATTTTTAACCGTTTTTAGGCTTTTAGTATTCTTAAGATTTTTTGCGTTCTCGGGAATTTTTTACATGGTTTGGGTTTGTAAGGGGTTTAAAATTTTTTTTAACATTTTCCTAGGTTTATTGGAATTTTTGATTTCCTAGTGGATTTTTTGTTTTTATGGGTTTTTCGAAATTTTAATGTATTTAAGTGTTTTATGGTTTTTTTGGGTTTTCATAGATTTTTTCGGTCTTTATGATTTTAAGTCATATTTTATATTTTTTAAAAAAATTTACTTTTTTGTAGGTTTTTAAGGACTTATTAGGGTTTTCATGGTTTTATATTTTTTATGTTTTTAGGGATTTTAGAATTTTTGGTATATTTAGGGTTTTTAGGGTTTTTAGGTATTGTGAGAAATTTTAGGGTTTTTATGGGTTATTTAGTTTTTTGGGATTTTTTCATGTTTTTTAGGGTTCTAAAGGTATTTATAGTTTTCAACATTTTTATGGATTTAAAAGTGTTTTAATGTTTTTAGTGGGATTTTTATGTTTTTATGGAGTTTTATGGTTTTTAAGTTTTTAGGGTGTTTATGGGTTTTAGGGTCTATTTGGGTTTTTAGAATTTCTTAATTTTTTGGTGGTTAAAATGTTTTTAGTTTTTTAATATTTTCTTAGGGGTTTTCAGGTTTTGGGGTTTTTTTAGTTTTAGTGGTGTTAGGGTCTATTTTGGGTTTTATAGTTTTTAGTGTTTTTTAATTTCTTTAGGGTTTTTAAGTGTTTTTAGGATTTTAATGTTTTCTTAGAGGTTTTCAGAGTTTTTGGGTTTGTATATTTTGAGGTATTTTAATTCTTTTTCGGGGTTTTGTGGTTGTAGGGTTTTTAGGGATTTTGAGTGTTTTTAGGGTTTTCATCATTTTTAGGGTTTTAGGGGTTTAAATTATTTTTATGATTTTAAGGGTTTCATGGGATTTTTGAGTGTTTTTATGTTTTTTAATTTCTTTATGATTTTATTATTTTTTAGATTTTTACATTTTTTTAGGGTTTTAGGGATATTTAGGGGTTTTGAGGTTTTTTATGGTTTTATGGTTTTATGGTTTTTTTGGGTCTTCTGGTTTTTTTACATTTTTATGGTTTTTAATGGATTTTAGTTTTTTCATAATTTTTAGGGGTTTAAAGGATTTATAGTGTTTCTACTAGGTTTTTAGTGTTGGTATTGGTTTTTATGGTTTTTAAGGTGATTAGATATTTTTAAGGTTTTTAGTGCTTTTATGTTTTTTTATAGTTTTCTGCATTTTTTTGGATTTTTAGGGTTTTTAAGAGTTTTTAGGTTCTAAAGTTTTTCGTATGGTTTTGAGGGGTTTTAGGGTGTTTTATTTTATTAGGGTTTTTATAATTTTTCATGACTTTATGGTTGTTTAGGTTTTTAGGGATTTTGATGGCTTCTAGGGTTTTATGATTTTTTTGATTGTTATGGCATTTGATTCAATTAAGATTTTAAAGGGTTTTTTTGAGTTTATTAACGTTTTTATAGATTCGAAGAGTTATAGAGTTTTTGGTGGGTTTTTACATTTTTAATGGGTTTTATCGTTTTTAAGGTTTTTAATGTTTTTAGTCGCTTTTATGGTGTTCTGGGTTTTAGGGTTTTAGGGCTTTTAAGATTTTTTAGTTTTTTCGGTTTTCTATGTGTTTTACGTTTTAAGGGTTTTTAAAGGTTTTTAAGGTTATCTTATGGGTTTTCAGGTTTCCTAATGTATTTACATTTTTAGGGATATTGGATTTTTTTTGATTTTTTTTGTTTTTACGGTATTTAGTGATTTTGTGGGGTTATAAGGTTTTTAGGGTTTTTATGGGTTTTAGGGTATTTATGATTTTTTTTTGTATTTTAAGGGTGCATTTGTTTTTTAGTGTTTTTAGGGTTTTATGGTTTTAAGAGTTTTATGGGTTTTATGGTGTTTAGGGATTCTAAGTTCCTTAGGGTTTTTAGTGTTTTATAGTTTTTTAGGCTATTAGGGTTTTAAAGTGTTTTAGTTTTTTACGGCTTTACCGGTTTTTATAGTTTTTTACATTTTAAGGGATTTAAGTCCATTTTTAGGATTTTTAGGTGTTTTATGGTTTTATGGTTTTTAGTGATTTTGAGGGGTTTTTGGGTTATTAGGGTTTTATGGTTTTTAGAATTGTTTTATCGACTTTAAGGGTTTAATTTTATTATACTTTTAGTTTTTTATGGTGTTTTCATGTTTCTAATGGGTTTTTTGGTTTTAGGGGTTATTAGGGTGTTTTTTGGGTTTTTCATGTATTTTAGGTTTTTTAGCCGTGTTATGTGTTTTTAAGTTTTTAATATTTTCTTAGGGGTTTTCATCATTTTTAGAGGATTTAAATGTTTTTAGGGTTTTTTTGGGATTTTTTTTGGTTATTTAGGGTTTTTATGGATTTTTATTATTTTTAGGGGTGTAAAGGTTTTTATATTTTTATTGGTTCCTAACGGTTTTTAGAGTTTTTTATATTTTTTAGGTTTTTTAGGGATTTTAGTGTTTTTTAGGTTTTAGTTGTTTTTAAGTGTTTTTATGTTTTTTATGTTTTCATAGGGGTCTACAATTTTTCTAGGGTTTTTTAGAGATTTTTAGCGTTTTCTAGGATTTTTACGGGTTTTTATGGGGTTTAGGGATATTTGAGTTTTTTTTGATTTTTAGGTTATTTAGGGTATTTTATGTTATTTGGGGTTTTATGTTTTGTATATTTTGAAGGTTTTCATAGGAATTTTCATGGTTTTTAATATTTTTTATGTTTTTAGGGTTTTTAGGGATTTTATAATTCTTATGTTTTTTAGGGATTTTGATATTTTAATGGTTTTTATTGTTTTATTGTTTTATGGTGTTCTTTTTTGAGTTTTTATGATTTTTATGTGTTTTTAGAGTTTTTAATGTTTTAGGGGTTAAAAGGGTTTTGAGAGTTTTTAGTTTTTTTGGTGTTTTTATCAGTTGGTAGGGTATTTTATATTTTTAGGGGTTTTATAGATTTTAGGGTTCGGGGGGTTTGTAGGGGTTTTTAGGATTTAATTATTTTTACGTTCTTTATTATTTATATGTGTTTTTAGATTTTAATGATCTTCTCGGATTTTTTAGGTTTTTATGGGTTTTTAAAATTTTTATGGATTCTTATAGATTTTTTAATATTTATTTGGGATTTATGGTTCTTAGAGATTTTTAGGGTTTTTAGTGTTTTTTAGGGTTTTGTGGCTTTTAAGGTTTTGGGGGGTTGTTAGGGTTTTTTCATTTTTTATGGTATTATGTTTTTTTATTGTTTTATTACATTTTTAGTGGTTTAAATAATTTTTAGAGTTTTTGTTTTTATGGGGTTTTAGAGTTTCTATAGGGGTTTTTATGTTTTTATCGATTTTTAGGTTCTTAGGGTTTTTATAGACTTAGGGGTTTTAGGGATTTTTTTCATTTTTCAGGGTTTTTAAGTTTTTTTAGTGTTTTTAGGTTTTTATGGTATTCTTAGGGTTTTTAGAGTTTTTAGGGTTTTTTATGTTTTTAAGGATTTTTGGGGTTTTTTATTAATTTTGTTGTTTTTTCCTTTCAGGATATTTAGAGGGTATTTAGGATTTCTTAAAGTCTATAAGGTTTTTATATTTTTTTGGGTTTTGGGTTGTTTCAAGTATTTTATGTTTTTCAGGTTTTTAGAGTATTTGAACTTTTCAAGGTGATTAAAGGGTTTTTAGAATTTCTATTGGTTTTAGGGTCTTAAGGTTTTTTAATATTTTTAGGAGCCTTAGGTGTTTTTTGGATTTTTTTGGGTTTTTAGGGTTTTTAGCATTTTTCTGTTTTTAGGGATTTTAATATTTTTGAGGTTTTTATGGTTTTCTTATAGTTTTTATGGCTTTTAGTTTTTTTATTTTAGATATTATTAGTTATTGTTTTGACCTTGAGGTTTTTTTAGGGTTTTAAGGGAATTTTTGAGCTTTTTGGGCTTTTAGGGTTATTCTGGATATTGTTGTTTTTTTGGGTTTTAAGATTTTTTTGATATTTTTTAGTTTTTTAGTAATTTTTCAAGTTTTTAATATTTTTAGGGAATTATAGGGTTTTTAGTGTTTTAAGAGCAGTTTCAAAATTTTATGGTTTTCTAGGGTTTTTAAGGTTTTTAGAGGTTTCATGGTTTTTATGGATTATAGGGTTTTAGGCTGTTTTCGGTTTTTTGGGGGTTTTTTTTATCAATTTTAGGTTTTTTATGGGTTTAAAGGGTTTTTAAGATTTTATGATTTTCTTAGGGGTTTCTTGGGTTTTTATGGATTTTTACATTTTTTTGATTTTTTGGGATTCGTTATGATTTTTAAGGGTTGTAGGATTTTAAAGCATTTTTAGGGTTTTATGTGTTTTTTGGGTTTTTTGTCTTTTAGAGTTTCTAGTATTTTTTTGGTCTTTTAGGGTTTAATGTTTTTTTAAGTTTCTATGTTTCTCTAATGGGTTTTTAGGGTTTTAGTGTTTTTTAATTTTTTTTGTATTTTTGGACATTCTGATTTGTTTAATGGTTTTTAGGGTTTTCAGTGTTTCGAGGGATTTTGTGGTTCATTGGGGTTTGGGGATTCTAGGGTATTTAATGGGTTTTAGTGGTTATTATGGTTTATTGAGGTTTTACGTTTTTTTTTGGTTTTTAATGTTTTCTTTCGATTTTCATGTTTTTTATGGTTTTTTCATTTTTATTGTTTTTTGGGATTTTTAGCACTTTAATAATTTTTAGGGGATTTAAGGATTTTGAAGGTTTTTAGGATTTTTCCAAGTTTTTACCATTTTATGGTTTTTAAGTCATTTTAGGTTTTTATGATTTTGTTATGGTTTTTAGGTATTTTAGGGTTTTTAAATTTTAATGGGGTTTTCATGATATTATGGATTTTGAGGGCTTTTAGTGGGTTTGAGGGTATTTACCATTTTGGGGGTTTTTAATGTTTTACTGTATTTTGTGGTTTTAGGGTTCTTTTATTATTTAGGGGTTTTATGGTTTTTTATAGTCTTTTAAAATTTTTTGGTTTTTAAATGGTTATAGAGTTTTATTTATTTTAATGTTTTATGGGGTTTTAGGGTTTTAGAATGTTTTTTTGGGTTTTTGGGGGTGTTTTTAGTGTTCATTATGATTTTTATAGTGTTTTACGTTTTTAGGGGTTTTAATTGTTCTTAGGTTTTTAAGGTTTTCTTATGGTTTTTTAGGGTTTTAGAATTTTTTATGTTTTTACAGAGGTTTAGGGATTTATTAGGATTTTATGGGTTTTAAGGATTTTGACGGTCATTAAGGTTATTACGGGTTTTTTAGTTTTTAAGGGTTTGAAGTGTTTTTTGTGTTTTAGGGATTTTAAGTGTTTTTATGTTTTTAAGGTTTTCTAGGGGTTCTCAATGTTTTTAGGGTTTTTTTCGTTTTCAGTTATTTTTAATGATTTTTTCGAGTTTTTATGTTTTTAGTGTCTGTAGTGAATTTTAGGGATTCTAGGTTTTTTATGGTTTTTTAGTATTTTGGGGTTTTTGGGAGTTTAGTGTTTTTTTTAAGGGGTTTTATGGTTTTTTTGAGTTTTTTTTTCTTTTTAGTTGTTTAAAAGGTTTTTAGAGTTAATAATTTTTACGGTTTCTATGGGTTTTTAGGGTTTTTTAATTTTTTGGAGTTTCTTGTGGTTTTAGGGGTTTAGGTTTTTATGATATTTTAGGGTTTTTAGGTTTTTTAGATTTATTAGGGTTTTATGGGATTTTAGGGTTTTTTTATTTTTATGGTTTTCTTGGTGATTTTCAAGGGTTTTAGTTTTTTTAATTTTTTTGGGATTTTTATGGATTTTTAAGGATTAATATGGATTATTAAGGCTTTTATGGTTTTTATGGAATTTAGATATTTTTAGGTTTTTAGTTCCTTTATGTGTTTTTAATTTTTTAAGGTTTTCTTAGGGGTTTTTCATTTTTAGGGGTTTTTATTTTTTGGTATTTTTAGTTTTTTTGGATTTTAATTGTTTTTTATTAGTTTTATGGATTTTGAACTGATTTATGTTTCTTTGGGGTTTTATGAATTTTTTTTAGTTTTTAGGGTTTTAAAGGTTTTTATTGTTTTTTAATGTTTTTAGTGGTTTAAAGGATTTTTATAGTTTTATAGGCTTTAGGGTTTTTATGGGTTTTTTTGGGTTCTTATGTGTTTTATGGGTTTAATGGTTTTAAGGGTTTAGGGTCTTTTTAGAATTTTCAGGGCATTTAGATTTTTTGGGTTTTTAGGGGTTTTAAGTGATTTTAGTGTTTTAAGATGTTACTAGGGTATTTCACGGTATTTTGGGTTTTTTACTTGTTTCATTATTTTTAGTGTTTTTTAGGATTTTATGGGTTTATAGGGGTTTTATGGATTTTGAGTGTTTTAGGGTTTTTACCATTTTCTTGGTTTTTTAAGGGTTTTAAGTTTTTTATGTTTTTAATGTTTTATTTGGGTTTTTCTGGGATGTTATGGGTTTTTATGTTTTTAGGGAGAATTAAAGATTTTTTAAGATTTTTATTATTTTTAGGGTGTTTTACGGATTTTGAAGGCTTTTAGTGTTTTTATGGTATATGTATTTTTAGGGTTTTGGGGGGTTTTAGGGTTTTTTTTAGTTTCTTAGGTGTTTTTATGATTTTTATAGCTTTTTAATGTTTTTAGGGGTTTTATAGGTTTTTATAGGTTTTAGTCTTTTTTAATGTTTTTATGGTATTTTAAGTGATTTTTGAGTTTTTAGGGGTTTTAGAATTTTTTTTTGTTTTATGGTTTATTTTTGGTTTTTTTGGACTTTAGCATTTTTAGGTTCTTGAGGGGTTTTATGTGTTTTTAGGTTTTTTATGTTTTTCCTAGGGGGTTTTCAGGGTTTTAGGGTTATTTTGTGGTTTTTAGGGTTTTTACTTTTTAAGTAATTTTTAATGATTTTTAATGTTTTTTTAATTTAATGGATTTTATGGATTTTTAGTGGTTTTAGGGGTTTTAGTGTTTTATGGTTTTCATCAATTTTAGGTTTTTAGGGGTTTTAAGTGTTTTTATGTTTTTACGAGTTTTTTACCGTTTTTAGGGTTTTTAGGATTTTTAATGATTTATGGGTTTTTATGGATTTTTTGGGATTTTAATTTTTTATGGGTTTTATGGATTTTGAGGGGTTTTAGGGTTTTTAGGGTTTTATGGATTTTTTTGGTTTTTTGGGTATATTTTTTTAGGAGTTTTTCTATTTTTAGATTTTTTATCCTTTTTTAGGGTATAAAGGGGTTTCCATGTTTTTAATTTTTTTAGGGCATTTAAGGGTTATTGTAGTTTTTATGTTTTTATGGGTTTTAAAGGTTTTTAGAGTTTTTAGGATTTTTAGTGTTTTTTACGTTTCATTGGGGTTTTAGGTGTTTTTATGTTTTTATGTTTTTATGTTATTCTTAGTGTTTTCATGGTTTTCTATGCTTTTAGGGATCATTATGGATTTTTCATAAATTTTGTGGTGTTTTATGGTTTTAGGTATTTTGATGGTTTTTAGGGTTTTTTTGGTTTTTTAGAGTTTTTATGGTTTTTTGAGTATTTAAGAGTTTTAAGGTTTTTTGGGCTTTTAATGTTTTTAGGGATTTACATGGATTTTTGAGTTTTTAGTTTGTTTTTAGGTTTTTATGGGTTTTATGAGTTTGTATGGTTTTTAATGTTTTTAGTGGTTTTGTGGTTTTTTAGTTTTTTAGGGTTTTTGTGTTTTTTTAGGTAATTTAACATTTTTTAGGTTTTTAATGTTTTCTTTGGGAATTTAAGGGTTTTTAATGTTTTTTTTAAGTTTTTATGAATATTTTATATTTTTAGGATTTTTTTATGGATTTTAGGTATTTTTAGGGTTTTTGGTGGTTTTTATGGTTTTTAGGGGTTTTAGGGTTTCTTTGTTTTTTAGATTTTTAGTTTGTTTTTGAGTTTTTTAGTGTTTTAAAGGTTTTCAGAGGTTTTTAATGCTTTTAAGGGTTTAATGGGTTTTTATAGTTTTAGTGTCTTTTTGGGTTTGATGGGTTTTTTGGGTGTTTAAATTTTTTTTAGGTTTTTAGGGGTTCTATGTGTATTTAGATTTTTAGGGTTTTCTTAGTATTTTTGTGTTTTTAAGGATTTTTAGGGATTTTTATAATTTTAATGATTTTTGTAGTTTTTAGGGATTTTGATGGGTTTTGGGATTTATGTTTTCTTGGGGGTTTTGGTTTTTTTCTATTTTCTGGGTTTTATAGTCTTCTGGAGTTTTTTCGCATGTTAGGGGTTTAATGAATTTTTAGTGTTTTAGTTTTTTTTATAATTTTTATGGGATTTTCGGGGGTTTTTAGGTTTTTATGTTTTTTATAATCATTAGGGGTTTTTGGTTCGTTTTTAGGGTTTTTCCCGTTTTATGTTATTTAGGGGTGTAATGAGCTTTCATGTTTTTACAGTTTTCTTATTGTTTTTCAGGGTTTTTAGAGGTTTTTACTATTTCAGTGATTTTATGGGTTTTGTTTTTATTATTTTTCTTTTTTAGGGTTTTTAGGGATTTTGAAGGGTTTTATGGGGTTTTTGGGTTTTTAGTATTTTTTAGATTTTTCAATCATTTTAGTGTTTTAGGTTATTTAAGGGTTTTTATGTTTTTCATGTTTTTTGGGTAAAATTTTAAGTATTTCAATGGAATTATAGGATTTTTATGTTTTCAAGGTATTTCATGGGGTTTTTGGGATTTTGAGGGGTTTTATGTTTTTTTATCGGGTTTAGTGTATTTTTTGGGGGTTTTTTGCATTTTTTAGGTTTCTTAAGGGTTTTAAGTGTTTTTAAGATTCTAACATTTTCTTAAAAAATTTCATAGTTTTTATTATGTTTTATATTTTTAGGGATTTTTTGGCATTTCTAATGCTTTTTATCGGCTTCTAGGGATTTTTATGGTTTTTATGGATTTTTATGTTTTTAGGGTTTAAGGGTCTTTTTTATGGTTTTTATCTTTTTTATGTTTTGGGGATTTAAGTGTCTTTAGGATTTTAACGTTTTGTTAGGTTTTATATAGGTTTTAGGATTTTTTATGTTTTAAATATTTTTTTAGGGTTTCTTTTGAATTTTATGGTTTTTATTCTTTTTTGGGATTTTGAGGGTTTTTATGTTTTTTAGTGTTTCGATGGGTTTTAAGGGTTTAAAATTTTTTAGGTGTTTAGGTTTTCTACATTTTTAGGTGTTTTCTATATTTTTAGGTTGTTAAGGTTTTATTTGCGTTTTTTTTAGGTTTTATTTTTTCTTATGTTTTTATTTATTTTAGAGGTTTTTTGGATTTTTATGGTTTTTAGGATTTTTAAGGAATTGGGGGGTTTATGGTTTTTTGGGCTTTTAGAGTTTTTAGGGTTTTTAGTTTTTTTTTGGAGTTCTTTTCTGGGTTTTCAAAGTTTTTCTGACTTTTTTAGGGTTTTAAAGCAGTTTTCTAGTTTTAAGTGGTATTTAGGGTTTCCATGGGGTTTTAGAGGTTTTAAAGGTTTTTAGTTTTTTTGGAATTTTTATTGGTTTATAGGGATTTAGGGTTTTTTGGGATTTTAGAGTTTTTATGTTTTTAGGGGCTTTAGGTGTTTTTTGGTTTCTAATATTTTCTTATGGGTTTTCAGGGTTTTTAGGGGTTTCAACATTTTTTTGGTATTTTTCTTGGATTTTTAAGATTTTTATCTGTTTTTAGGGTTTTTAGGAATTCTGAGCAGTTTTAGGGGTTTTAGGATTTTCATAGTTTTTATGGTTTTTAGAATTTAATAGGTTTTTCGTTTTTTAAGTGGTTTTTGGTTTATAACAATTTCTTTGGGGTTTTCATGTTTTATTTGGATTTTTTACCTTTATAGGGAATTTTTATGATTTTTATGGAATTCCCACTTTTAGGAATTTTGAGGGTTTTTAATGTTTTTAGGGCTATATGGTTTTATTTGGTTTTTAGGTTTTTTTTTATTTTTTATGGTTTAATTATTTTTTAAAGTTTTTAACATTTTTAAGGGTTTAATGGTTTTTATAGTTTATTTGTGGTTTTTAGGTTGTTTATGAATTATTTTGGTTTTTATAAGTTTTTTATGGGATTTTATGGTTTTTAGTGGGGTTTTGTGTTTTTTGGGCCTTTTAGGGGGTTTTTCAGTTTTTTAATTCCTTTTAGGTTTTATAGGGGTTTATAGTGTATTTAGGTTTTTAATTTTTCCTTAGTATATTTTAGATTTATTTGGGTTTTTTATGTTTTTATGGATTTCATGGTTTTTATGGTTTTAAGGAATTTGATGGTTTTTATAGATTTTGAGGGGTTTGGGGTTTTTTTGAGTTTTTAGGGGTTTTATGATTTCTTTGGTTTTTGTGGGTTTTTAGGGTTTTTATGGGATTTTCGTGTTTTTAAAAAAAAAATAGGGGTTTAAAGGGATTTTATTATTTTTAGAGGTTTTTATAATTTTTATGGGTTTTAGTGTTTTTTATGGTTTTGAGGGGTTTTTTGGGTTTTATGTGTTTCTAGGGTCTTTTAAGTTTTTTATGGTTTTTATCATTTTTTAGGTATTTGGGGTTTTAATTGTTTTTTGGATTATTGGGTTTTCTTATTGGTTTTCGTAGATTCTAGGGTTTTTTATATTTTTATGTATTTTTATTGATTTTTTTGTATTTTTATGGTATTTTATAGTTTTTTGGGATTTTTGAGGGATTTTATGTTTTTTAAGGTTTTTGGAGTCTTAATATTTTTAGGATTTTAGGTTTTTCTTATGGGTTTTCTAGGTTTTAAGGGGTTTTTTTTTTTGTTTTTTAAGTTTTTAAAGAATTTTTGGGATTTTTTAAATTTTTATGTTTTTTTTGTTTTTTTGGGATATTGAGTGTTTTTAGGTTTCTTATGTTTATTGTATTTTTTTGAGTTTTTTTGCATTTTAAGGTTGTTTTCATTTTTTTTAGAATTTTTGGGGTTTAAAGTGTTTTAGTGTTTTTAGTAGTTTTTTGGTTTTTATGGTTTTAAGGTATTTAAGGTTTTTTATTGGTTTTATGGTCTTTTGTGTTTTTAGGGTTTTTAACATTTTTAGGTTACATTGGGGTTTTAAATGTTTTTAGTTTTTTATGGTTTAATTAGGGTTTTCCATGGTTTTTATGTTTTTATGTATTTTGGGGATTTTGTTGTATTTTTTTGAGTTTTTAGGTATTTTATGGATATTTATGGTTTTTAGGAATTTTATGATTTTTGTGGTTTTTAAGGGTTTTTAGCACCCTTTAGGTTTTATAGGTTTTAATTTTTTTCTTATTTTTATTTTTTCTTAGAGGTTTTCCATATTTTTAGGCCTTTTTATGTTTTTAGATATTTTTAGATATTTTTATGTTTTTTATAGTTTTGTAGGGTTTTTAGGTATTTTGGGGATTTTGGGGATTTTAGGTGTTTTAGTGGTTTAATTTTTTTTATAGTTTTTAATGTTTTTTTTCGGATTTGAAGGGTTTTTATAATTTTTACTGTTTTTAATATTTGTATAGTGTTTTGGGTTTTTTAATGTTTTGGGGATTTTATGGTGTTTAGGGGGTTTTAGAGTTTTTAGGTGTTTTATGGACTTTTTAGGGTTTTTTGTGTATTGATATTTATAGTTGTTTTAAGTGTTTTAGGATATTAGGTTTTTATTTTAATATTAGGGGTTTTAATGGTATTAAGGTTTTTTATGTTTTCAGGTATTTTTGGTATTTTTTTATTATTTTCATGGTTTTTTGGGTGATTTAGGGTTTTTACGTTTTTTAGGGTTTTCATCATTTTAATGTTTTTTATGGTTTTTAAATGTTTTTAAGTATTTAAGATTTACTTATGGGTTTTTAAGGGGTTATAGGGTTTTTTATATAATTTATGGATTTTTAGTTATTTTTAGGATTTTATAGTTTTTTAGTGTTTTTAGGGGTTTTGTGGTATTTAGAGTTTCTTAGGGTCATATGGTATTTATTATTTTTTTTGGGTGTATAGGATTTTAAAAAAAATTGTGTATTATAGTTTTTTGGAGTTTTAAATTTATTTAGGGTTTTGAAGGTAGTTTAGAGCTTTTAGTTATTTTTAGGGTTTTATAGGTTTAAGAGTTATCTAAGGATTTTACTAGTTTTATCATTTTTTATGTTTGTTAGGGGTATTTTCTGTCTTTTTAGGATTTTTAGGGTTTTTATCATTTTTTAGGTTTTTAGGGGTATTATGTGTTTTCAGGGATTTTTTAAGGATTTTTATTGGTTTTTAGGGTTTTTAGGTATTTTTAGGGGGTTTATGGGGTTTAGGGTTTTGATGGGTTTCAATGCTTTTTATCGTTTTAAGTGTTTTTAGTGTTTTTAGGTTTTTAATGTTTTCGTAGGGTTTTCCAGGGTTTTTAGGTATTTTTACATTTTTAGTGATTTTCAGGGATTTTTTAAGATTTATAAGGTTTCTAAGATTTTTAGGGATATTGAGGGTTTTTAGGGTTACAGATTCAGGTTTCTTGAATAATGAAATGCAGTTTTCTCTGAGCCTTTTCTACTCGACATTTAGCTGCACTTTGGCAGGTCGTCCTCCCTTGTCTGGAGCACTTTTCTTTGAAGCATTGGAGGAGGCTCTGGTGGACATTGTCTTTGGAAAACTAGAGTATTCTTTCCTTGACATCTTCTTTCGGAAGTCTGATGTGACGCCTATAGATTTATTTTCCTTTCTATATGGAATAACCTCCTCTATCAAATCCCTATCCATAATGATCGTGTCCATGTTAAAGCTCAACCTGCTACCCTCCTCATAGAAAAGACATTCATGTTCCGGGATGTAGGTGTCTTCATGATTTATAATATGGTCAGCCATCACTTCACGTTGCATCATGCCAGGGACCACCAACTCTTGACAAGGGCCATTTAAGGGTTTTTACAGTTTTTAGATTTTTTTAGGTTTTTAGGGGTTTTAATATTTTTTAGGTTCTTATGGTTTTAATAGGGTTTTGGGGGTTTGAAGGTTTTTCCCATTTGTAGGGATTTTAAGGATTTGAGGATTTCTAAGGTTTTTTAGGGATTTTAGGGGTTTTTTGGTCATTTTAGTTTTTTGGGTGTTATGGTGTCTTTTAGGTTTTCATGATTTTGTAGAGTTTTATAACGTTTTTAGGGTTTTAAATTGTTTTTACTATTTTTAGTGGTTTTTTGGGGTCTTATGGTTATTTTGGGTTTTTAAGGTTTTTAGGGGTTTTAAGGTCTTTTTAAGGTTTTTAGAGGTTTTAGTTATTTTATTATTTTTAGAGGTTTTACGTGTTTCTAGGTTTTCATGTTTTTATAGGGTATTCCAAGGGATTTAGGGATATTTTTGATTTTAGGTATTTTTTGGATTTTTATTATTTTTATTGTTTTTAGGGTTTTTGGGATTTTGGGAATTTTTAGGGTATTTAGGGTTTTTAGCATTTTTATAATATTTTAATGTTTTTATGGGTTTTAAGTGTTTTTAGGTTTGTAAGGTTTTCTATGGTTTTTTTCAGGGTTTTTAGGGGGTTTTACATTTTACGTATTTTAAGTTATCTTTTATGATTATTCTATTTTATTAGGGTATTTTGGGATTTTGAATGTTTTTCGGAGTTTTTAGGGGTTTTTTTGTTTTTTTGGGTTTTTGTGTTTTTTTTGAGTCTTTTAGGTTTTTAAAATTTTAGGGGAAGAAAGGATTTTTAGATTTTTTATTATTTTTTAACAGTTTTTATAGGATTTTACGAGTTTAAGGTTTTCAGGGGTTTTATTAAGTTTTATGGTATTTTAGGGTTTTTAGGATCTTTTAAGGGTTTTTATCATTTCTTACGGTTTTTATTGATTTTAAGAATTTTTAGGTTTTTTTTTGTTTTTCTTATGGTATTTCATGGAGTTTTTGGTTTTTTATGATTTTAGGGATTTTTAGGTATTTTTAGGGATATTTATTGTTTTTTATTATTTTTAGGGATTTTGACGGGTTCTATGGGTTTTTTGTGATTTTATAATTATTTAGGTGTTTTAGGGGTGTTATAAGTTTTTAGGTTTCTAAGGTTTTCTTAGGTTTTTCAGGGTTTTTAGGGTTTTTTATGTTTTTAAGGACTTTTAGATCTTTTTACGATTTTTAATGGTTTTTGGGTTTTTCGGGATTTTGTTGTTTTTATGGTTTTATGTGTTTTTAAGTGTTTTTAGGTTTATAAGTTTTTATTAGGTTTTTTAGGGTTTTTAGGGTCTTCTCATTTTTATGGATTTTTAGGGTTTTATTATGATTTTTATGGTTTTTGGGATTTTAGGGATTTTAATGGTTTTAGTGTTTTTTGGGTTTTTTGGGTTTTTTGGTATTTTGGGTTTTTATGGGGTTTTTAGTTTTTTATGGTTATCAATGTTTTTATAGGTTTTTTATGTGTTTATGGTTTAAAGGTTTTTTAGAGTTTTTGGATGGTTTTATGGTTTCATGGTTTTTAGGATTTTTATGTTTTTAGGGGATTTTTTGGTTTTTCATGGTTTTTAGGTTTTTTTGGTCTTTTTTTTGTTTTGACTGCTTTTTAGGTTTTAGGGGTTTTAGGTGTTTTTATGATTTTAAGGATTTCTTATGGTTTTTAGGTTTTTATGGGTTTTTAAAATTTTATGTATTTTTTAGTTTTTTAGGGATTTTTTATAGTTTTTATTAATTTTGAGGGTTTTGTGGATTTTTTGGGGTTTTTGGGGTTTTTGGGTTTTAGTGTTTTTAGTTTTATAGTGGTTATAAGTGTTTTTATGGTTTTAAGGTTTTCACAAATTTTTCAGGATTTTTTTGTGTTTTTTTATTTATTAGGAATTTTTAAATATTTATTAGGATATTTTTGTTTATTAAGATTTCAGAGATTTTGATTTTTTTAAGGGTTTTTAGATTTTTAGGTTTTTAGGTTTTTCTATTTTTTCTGTTATAGGTTTTTTTATGTTTTTAGTGTCAAAATTTTTTTTAGTGTTTGGATATTTTTATGTGCTTAAAGGGTTTTTGGATTTTTTTTGTGGATTTTAGCATTTTTATAAGGTTTTAAGGATTTTTATCGTTTTTAGGGGTTTTATGGTTTTATGGGATTTAGTGTTTTAGATTCCTTTTATGATTTATAGGTTTCTAAACCTTTTTTAGGTTTTTTATGGGTTTTAAATATTTTTTGGTTTTTAAGGATTTCTTTGGTTTTTAGGGTTTTTTGGGGTTTTTTAATTTTTAGGCATATTTTTTGATTTTTATGGATTTTTATGGATTTTTATGGTTTTATGGGGTTTCGAGGGTTTTTAGGGGTCTTAGGTTTTTTTGGGGGTTTTTAGGATTGATATTGTTTTTAATATTTTTGGTGTTTAAAGTGTTTTTTCATTTTAAAATTTTTCTTTGTATTTTTCAACTATTTTTGGGTTTTTAATTTTTTAATGTAATTTTAGGGATTTTTTGAAAGAAAATTTGGATTTTGAGGGGTTTTATAGATTTTTTTATATATAGGGTATTCTGGGATTTATGGTATTCTGGTTTTTTAGTTTTTTTTTTGTGTTTTTTAGGGAATTTAAGGTTTTTTAGAGTTTTTATTGGTTTTTTTATAGATTTTAAGTTTTTCAAAGTTTTTAGGGGGTTTAAGATTTTTATGGTCTTTTCTGGTTTTTAGGGTTTTATCATTTTTTATGTTTTAATTGGGATTTTAGGTATTTTTATGGTTTTTAGGGTTTTTAGGGATTTGGAGGGTTTAGGGTTTTTATAGTATTTAGGGTGTTTTTGTTCTTTAAGGGTTTTATTTTTTTAGTTTATTAATATTTTATAGTGTTTTTAATTTTTTTTAAATATTTTTAGTTATTTTTAAGGATTTTTATGGTTTTTAGGGTTTTAATCCATTTTTGGGGTTTTAGGTTTTATGGGGTTTTTATGGTTTTTTTAAAAAAAATAGTGGATTAAATGTTTTTTATATTTTTTACAGTTTTTAGGGGTTTACATGGTTTTTAGGGGTTTAGGCACTTTAAGTTATTTTAAGGGTTTAAAAGGTTTTTAGTTTTTTTATGTTTTTAAGGGTGCTAAATTTTTTACGTTTTCAAGGTTTTCTAAGTGTATTAAAGGTTTTATGGGTTTTTTACTTTTTAAAGGATTTTAGGGATATTTTATGATTTAAATGGTTTTTATGGTATTTAGGGATTTTGAATGGTTTAAGGTTTTTTTGTTTATTTACCATGTTTAGGTTTTTTAGGGATTTTAAGTGCTTTATGTTTTTTTAGGGTCGCTCAAGGTTTTTAGGGGTCTTTATATTTTTAAGGATTTTTAAAGAATTTTTATAAATTTTTATTGTGTCTTTTATTTTTAGGGATCTTTAGGGGGTTTTTAGGGGGGGTTAGGGTTTTAGAGTTTTATGGTTCTTTTGCTGTTTTAGGGGTTTTTTTGAGTTTTTTTGGTTTTAATGGGTTATATAGTTTTTTAACATTTTTAGTTTTTTAAAAGGGTTATTAGAGTTATTAGTGGTTTTTATGTATTTTATGGATTTTTAGGTTTTTTATAATTTATTCATATTTTATGGGATTTTTAAATTTCTTGGGTTTTAATGTTTTCTTATGCTTTTGACATTTTTAGGTTTTTTAGGGGTTTTAAGTGTTTTTAGGTTTTATGGTTTTCTTAGGATTGTTAAGGGGTTTTGGGGACAATTAAATTTTTAGGGATTTTTTAGTATTTTAATGGGTTTTTGGGTTTTTAGGGATTTTGATTGTTTTTATGGTATATTGGGATTTTTAGGGTTTTTTGGGTTTTCAGCGTTTTTAAGTTTTTTAGGTGTTTTATGTGTTTTCATGTTTTAAGGTTTTCATAGGGGATTTTCAGGGTTTTAAATTTTTTCTATGTTTTAGGGATTTTTAAATATTTTTATGATTTTTATAGGGGTTTTGTGTTTTTATGTATTTTGAGGGGGTTTAGGGGTTTTTTTGTTTTTTTGGTATTTTGGTTTTTTTGGGTTTTTCGGGTTTTTAGGTTTTCTTTTTCATTTTTTTAGGTTTTTAAGGTTTTATGATTTTTTTAGCGTTTTATGGGTTTAAATGAATATTAATGTTTTTAGTGGTTTTTTCTGGTTTGAAGGGTTTTTAAGGTTTTTAAGTGTTTTTATGAGTTTTAGGGGGGTTTAGGATTTTTAGGGTATTTAAGGGGTATTTTTTGGTTTTTTGGTCTTTTAGGGGTTTTAGGTTTCTATTCAATTTATATGTTTTTAGGGGATTTATGTTCTTTTTCGTTTTTTAATGTTTTTATAGTGTTATTTCTGTATATTATGGTTCTTTTACATTTTTATGGTTATTAGAAAATTTTTAGTATTTTTTTTATATTTTTAGGGGTTTTGATGGTTTTAGGGTTTCTTTAGGGTTTTGGGTTTTTAGTGTTTTTTAGTTTTTATAGGGGTTTTAAGTGTTTTAGGTTTTTATGTTTTTCTTAGGGGTTCATGTTGTTTTTAGGGATTTTTAATTTTTTGTTATATTTAGGGGTTTTTTAGTATTTTTATTATTTTTAAGGGTTTTTACAGATTTTGATGGTTTTTAGGGTTTTTAGGGGTTTTATGGATATTTTAGGTTATATGGGTTTTTTGTGTTTTGGTATTTAGGGTTTTAGAGTTTTTAATTTTTTTAAGGGTTTTAAGGGTGTTTGGATTTTTTTTACAAGGCAAATAGAACGTAACATATAAAAAGGATAGGAAAAAAGTACAAAACAATCATGTAATGGGTAGACCAAATGGTCTAAAGGCCCACAACAATATCAAAAATGAAAACAGACATGAGAAATATTGAGAATCCCATCCAAACCATTTCATGGAAGGTGGACTAAGAAACCTCACGAAGACCTAAAAAAAATCTATGAAAAGGGTCTCAAGAACCCTCATGTTGTTAAACTGAACAATAGCTTGGAAAATGGGGTTGAGAAAACCTTGAAATGACTATCCCACCATCACCTAGATAATGGATCTGAGAAACCTCATGATTCCCAATGAACCCAACATCCTTCACCCAGCACCCAACACTCAACACCCAGTGCCTAGATCCCAGATCCCATCACCACCTCAAGGAGAAACCCAGCTCCTAAGATCCCGCCTCAACAAATCCTATCAACTTCCATCACCCAACATGAACTGCCAATACCCCAGTAGCTGCATCATCCCCCATCACCTGCATCATCTCCCAGCATCCATTTGTTGTATCTCTATGTATCCACACGACCCATGCATCTATCAGTACCAAAAACTAGAAACCATAACCAGTAATAGCCCGCTTTACTCTAGAAGAACTCTCAACACCTAACAGGCACAACACCGCCATCCAGCTTCTTCTCCCGTCCACAGCCAAACTGAAACTATCCATTAAAACCCATCTCCTAGTACATAGCACCCTTCACTCAGCTCCCAACTCTTAGCTATCACAACACCCTCCAGCATCTCATAGCCAATAGCATGACACCTCCAATGCCTCCAAGCAATAATGTACAACCCAATCTAGCTCCTACTCTAGCCACTAACTCCAGTCAATAGAACCCTCTCCTCAACCTGCGTGAAATAATATCTGCAACCAAAATACATACACACCACTATAGAAATCCTATCACCATCAATATCCTCTCTATACCAGCCTGTAAATACCCAAAACAAGAACACTGAACCAAAAAAACATCATCTCCAAACCAACAGTCAGGTATCACTCCCCACAAGCACTACGAAACCATAGAGTTCTATTTTTATAGTTTTTTAATGTTTCTAGATGTTTAAAGGGTTTTTAGAGATTGTGTAGTTTTTAGGGGTGTTATGGGCTCTTAGGGTTTTTAAGGTTTTTATTGGTTTATGGATTTTTGGTATTTTTAGTGGTTTTAGGGATTTTAGTGATTTTTATGGGTTTTAGTGTTTTTTACATTCATAACGGATTAAGGTGTTTTTTTGGTTTTCAAGGTTTTCTAATGTTTTTTCAGGGTTTATATTATTTTTTACATTTTTATGGTTTTTTAAGACATTTTAGGATTTGTTGAGTATTTAGGACTATTAGGGTTTTTATGGATTTGAGGGATTTATATTTTTTGGGTTTTTAGGGTTTTTGTGGTATTTAGTGTTTTTTGGGTTTTAGGGTTTTTATGTTTTCTTAGTTTTTTGAGGTTTTACTATTGGTTTTTGGGTTTTTATATTTTATAGATTATTTTTTATTTTTATTGTATTTTTTATCTTGGGTTTTTAGAGAATTTGTTGATCTTTAGGGTTTTTAGGGTTTCTAGGGGTTCTATGGTATTTTTTTGGGTTTTATGGTCTGTTTATATTTTTATGTTTTATGGGTTTTTTTTGTTTTTTGAATTTTTTATTGAGGTCTAATGGGCTTTCATAGTTTTTTGTTTTTATTTGGGGTCTTTATGGGATTTTATGGGTTTTCAATTTTTTTAGGGTTTTAATGTTTTTAGGGGATTTTTGGGGTTTTAGGGTCTTTTAGTGGTTTATAAGGCTTTAATTGTTTTTAAGGGTTTTCATTTTTTTATGGTTTTAAATATTTTTATATTTTTTATGTTTTTGTTAGGGTTTTTAATGGGTTTTTGGTGTTTTTAGATTTTTAGGAATTTTTAGGGATTTTTTGGATTTTTATGGTCTTTAAGGATTTTGAGGGGTGTTTAGGTTTTTTAGGGTTTTTAGAATTTTATAGTTTTTAGGGGTTTTAAATGTTTTTATGGTTTTAATTTTTTCTTATGTTTTTAGGGGTTTTGGGGTTTTTATGTTTCTAGGTATTTCTAGTGAATTTTTAGCATTTTTATAGTTTTTACGATTTTTAGGTATTTTTTGACTTATAAGGGTTTTTTGCTATTTTTTTTTGTTTTTTAATGTTCTTTTGAGTTTTTAGTGTATTTACGTTCTTCTAGAGTTTTTATCATTTGTATGGGTTTAAATGGTATTTATTATTTGTAGTGGTTTTAGGCTTTTTAGGGTTTTAAATGCTTTTAAGAGTTGTATGGTTTCTACTGTTTTTAGCATCTATGTAGGGTTTTTAGTTTTGTTTGGATTTTTTTAAAGATCTTTAGTGTATTTATGATTTTTAGGGTTATTTAGGGTTTATAAGTATTTTATGGTTTTTATAATTTTTTATAGTTTTTGGGGGGTTTTAGGGTTTTTTTCACGATTTTTATGTTTTTTGAGGGGTTTATAGGTTTTAGGTTTTTTAGGTTTTATATGGGTTTTCAATATTTTTAGGATTTTTTCTTTTATTGATTATTAGGTATTTTTAGGATTTTTATGGTTTTTTGGTGTTTTAGGGATTTTGAGGGTTTTATAGGTTTTTATGGGTTTTAGGGGTTTTGGGGTTTTTTTAACTTTTTAAGGTTTCTAATGTTTTTTATATTATTTAAAAATATTAGGGGTTTTACGGATTATATATGGTTTTTGGGGTTTTTATGGTATTTAAGGGTTTTAACCTCTTTTTGGGGTTTTAGGGTTCTTAGTATTTTTACATTTTTTTAGGGGTAATAATTTTTTTTCGATTTTTAATGTTTTCTTAGTGTTTTTACGGTTTTAAATGATTTTTTATAGTTATTTGTATTTTTTGGGATTTTCATGGTTTTTATGGTTTTTTGGTTTTTATTGATTTTGAGGTGTTTTATGGTTTTTAGAGTTTCTAATTTTTTTTAAGGTTTAAACAGTTTTATATTTTATGGTTTTTTATGGTTTTTAGGGTTTTTAGGGGTTTTAGGGATTTTGTGGGTTTTAGGGATTAGCGCTTTTTAGTGTTTGGGTGTATTTATGGTTTTTTGCGTTGTTCGGTTTTTTTGAATTTTTTAGGGTTTTATTGGTTTGTAATTTTTTTTTAACATTTTTTGGTTTTTAAAGGTATTTTATAGTTTTAGTGGTTTTCTAGGGTTTTTATGCGTTTTTAGTTTTTTTGAAGATTTTTGGGATTTTTTGGGGATTTAGGGGTTTTAGGGTATTTACGGATTATTAGGGTTTTTAGCATTTTTTATGTTTTTAAGGGTTCAATGTGTATTTAGGCTTTTATAGTTTTCAATTTTTTTTAGAATTTTTACTATTTTAACATTTTAAGTGATTTATAGGAATTTTTAGAATTTTAGGGTTTTATAGTTTCTAGTACTTTTTAGGTTTTTAGGGGTTTTAGAGTTTTATGGTTTTTAAGGTTTTCTTAGGAAATTTTACTATTTTTAGAGTTTTTTACATTTTTAATGATTTTTAGTAAGTTTTTATGTTTTTATGGGTTTTTAGGGTTTTAGGGATTTTGAGGGTTTCTAGGGTTTGGGGGGTTTTAGTGTTTTATGGTTTTTTTGGTTTTAGGGGTTTTTATTTAGTTTTTTAGGGTTTTAACGTTTTTATTGTTTTTTTATATTTTTTGAGGTCTATAGAGTTTTTAGAGTTTTTTGTAGGTTTGAGGGTTTTTATGGGATTTATGGTTTTTAAATATGATTAATGGTTTTATGGTTCTATGGTTTGTAGGTGTTTTAGGGTTTTTAGCATTTTTTGGGGTTTTTCCAGGGATTTAGGGTTTTCAACTTTTTTATGATTTTTAGGGATTTTTTTGGAATCTTATGTTTTATGGGGGTTTAGTGATTTTGAGTGATTTTAGGGTTTCTTAAGGGTTTTAGGGTTTTTAGAAATTTTTATTGTTTTTATAATAATTAATTATTTTAATGTTTTTCAGTGATTTTGAGGGATCTTATGGTTTTTTATAAGTTTTGGGTTTTTATGGTTTTTAGTGTTTTTTTCGGTTTTTATGTGTTTTAAGTAATTTTTTGGTTTTTAAGGTTTTATTAGTGTTTTTTAGGGTTTTAAGGGTTTTACGTTTTCAGTATTTTTCAGGATTATTTATTACTATTTTTTTTGTTTTTAGGGGTTTTAGTTATTTTGAGGGTTTTTAGGGTTTTTTAGGGTTTTAGGGTTTTTATGGCTTCTTATAGTTTTAGTGTTTTTTTAGTTTTTCAGTGTTTTAGTGTTTTTTTTTGTTTTTATGGGTATAAATTTTTTTATTGTTTTTATTGGTTTTTAGGATTTTTATTGGTTTCAAGGTTTTTATGGTTTTTATGGGTGTTAGGGATTTTAGACGATTTTAAGCTTTTTTGGGTCTTTTAAGGGTTATTTAGGTTTTTAGTGTTTTTATGTTTTTTGGGGATTTTAAGTGATTATATTTTTTTATAGTTTTCTGAGGTTTTTTCTGGATTTTTAGGGTTTCATACATTTTTATATATTTTTATGTTTCTATTTATTATATTTTTGGGTTTTGGTGTTTTTAGGGACATTAAGTGTTTTTATTATTTTCAGGGTTTTTTAGGTTTTAGGGTTTTTTAGGTTTTTAGGGGTTTTAAGTGTTTTAGATGTTTAAGTTTTTCTTGTGAATTTTTAGTTTTTTTGGGTTTTTTACATTTTAGGGAGTTTTAGGGACTTCTAATATTTTATTATTTTTTAGTGTTTTAACAGATTTTGAGGATTTTTAGTATTTTTTGGTATTTTTTGGTATTTATAGTTTTTTAGGTTTTATGGTTTTAATTATCTGAATTGTTTTTTAAAAAAAAAACTTTTTTTAGAGTTTTCAGTGTTTTATAAGATTTTTATGGTTTTTTAAGATTTCAAGGGTTTTAATATTTTTATGGTTTTTGTCGTTTTTAGAGCCTTTTTAGAGTTTTTAGTGTTTTTAGGGTGTTTAGAGGTTTTAAGTGTTTTTTGGTTCTTAAGTGTTTCTTGAGGGTTTTCAGGGTTTCTTGGGTTTTTTACGTTTTTGGTAATTTGAAAAAATGTATTTTTATGGTTTTAGAGTTTTGAAGAATTTTTAGGATTGTTAGGGTTTTTTAGGGTTTTTAGAGTTTTTTTAGGGTTTTCAGTATTGTTTAGATTTTTAGGGTTTTAAGTATTTTTAGGTATTCTAATGGTTTTCTTGGTTTTGATGGTTTTAGATGTTTTCTAGGGATTTTTAGCGTTTTTAGGGTTTTTATGGTTTTTTAGAATTTTTAAACTTTTGTATGGGTATAAAGGGTTTTTAGATTTATTTAGTGGGTTTTGAGGGTTTTATGGGTTTTTTTCTGGATTTTAGGGGTTTTATGGTTTATAGGGTTTCTAGAGTCATAAGGTTTTTAGTGATATTTTGGGATGTTTATCATTTTCTACATTTTTGGGGATGTTTAGGGTTTTTTATTATTTTAGGTTTTTTTAAAGTTTTTTTGAGTTTTTTAGGGTTATAATGGTTTTTTTGGTGTTTTATAATGTTTTTAGGGTTCTAATGGTTTTTTTATTATTTTTACTATTTTTATTAGTTTTAAGGGTTTTTTAGGTTCTTGGGAATTTTTTTGGGATTTTTTGGGATACATGATCTTTTAGGGTTTTAGAATTTTTATGTTCTTAAGGGTTTAAAGTGTTTTTGGTTTTTAAGGTTTTCTTAAATACATTCAATGCTTTAGGGGTTTTTACATTTTTAGGTATTTTAGGTATTTCCTAAGAGATTTATGGTTTTTTAGGTTTTCTATTGATTTTGAAAGTTTTTTGGGATTTTATTCTTTTTTCTGGGTCTAAATGTTTTATTTGGTTTTTATCATTTTGATAGTTTTAAGGGGATTTAAGTGTTTTTAGGTTTTTAAGGAGATCTAAGGGAATTTGGGCGTTTTTTTAGATTTTGTTGTTTTTAGGGATTTTTAGATCTTTTTTTGGATTTTAGGATTTTATAGTATTTTTAGGAATTTTTAGGGTTTAGGGACATTTCTGTTTTAGGGATTTTATTATTTTTTAGTGTTATTAAGGGTTTTTTTTGAGATTTTAGTGTTTTCAATGTTTTTTAGAGTTTTTCTAACATTTTTAGTGGATTATAGGGTCCTTGGAGTTTTTAGTGCTTTTGGGGTTTTATGTTCTTCATGGGTTTATGGTTTTTTGGTGTTTTTTGGGTTTTTACGGTTTTAGGGTCTTTTATGGGTTTTTAGGGTTTATAGCATTTTTTGGATTTTTTGTATTTTTATGGTTTTTTGGGGTTTTAGGGATTTTTGTGTTTTTTTAAAGGTTTTTAGGATTAATAGGGTTTTCAAGGGTTTTTAATATTTTTTAGGTTTTTTTAGGTTTTAAGAGTTTTTTGTTTTTTTGTGATATTTTTTATGATTTTTATGGGTTTTGGTATGTTGGGGTTTGTTTCATTTTTTAGGGGTTTTAGGTTTTTTATTTTTTTGGGGATTTTATGGGTTTTTTTTACTTTTTAAGACTTTTTAGATTTTATTAATATTTTTAGGGTTTTTAATGGTTTTCTAGTTTTTAGTGGTTTTAGGGTTTTATGTGTTTTAGGTTTTTCAAGGTTTTTAGGTTTCGTTTTGTCTTTAGGGGTTTTAGGGTTTTTAGGTTAGTTTTAGTGTTTTTAGTATTTTTTATGTTTTTAGGGGCTTCAAATGTTTTATGGTTTTTAAGGTTTTCTTGGGGGCATGGGGGCTTTTGGGGTTTTGGGGTTTTTTAGGTTTTCTTTCATTTTTATGTATTTTGTAGGATTTTTTGGGGTTTTTAGGGATTTTGACGGTTTTTGGGTTTTTATGGGTTTTATGGATTTTTAGGGTTTTATCATTTTTAGGTTTTTTAGGGTTTTAAGTATTTTTCTGTTTTTAAGGTTTTCTTAGGGATTTTCAAGGTTTTTAGGGGCTTTACATTTTTAGGGATTTTTTAGGGTTTTATGGTTTTTTTGGGTTTTTTGGGATTTTGAGGGTTTCATAGGGTTTTTAGGGGTTTTTTGAGCATTTACGGTTTTTAAGATTTTTAGTGTTTTTTAATGTTTTTATGTATTTAAAGGGTTTTTTATAAATTTTAGTGGTTTTTATGGGTTTTAGTGATTTATGGGCTTTTAGTGGGTTTTGAGGTTTTTAGGGGTTTTTATTGTTTTAATGGCCTTTTGGGTTTTCTTTCTTTTTTTGTTTCTAAGTGATTTTAACTATTTTTAGGTATTTAAGGTTTTATTTCTGTTTTTCAATGTTTTTAGGGTTTTTTTACTTTTTCTTTGATTTTTAGGATTCTTATGGTATTTTAGGGTTTTAAGTATTTCGAGGGATTTTTTGGTTTTTAGGGGTTTTAGTGATTTTTAGGGTTTTTATAGTTTTTATGTTTTATATGGGTTTATGTGTTTTAAGGTTTTATTAGGGTTTTTTTGGATCATTAGGGTTTTTTATGATTTTAGGGATATTTAGGGATTTTTAGGATTATTGTTGTTTTTAGGGTTTTTAAGGATTTTGAGGGTCTTTATGTTCTTTTAGGGGTTTGGGTTTTTTTTAATTTTTTAGGTTTTTAGTGTTTTTTGAGTTTTTAATTTTTTTTATGGATTTTATAGGTTTTTAAAAAAAAAATTAAGGGTTTAAATGATTTTTAGAGTTTTTAGTGGTTTAGGGTTTTTAGGAGTTTTTTAGGTTTTTAGAGGTTTTATTGTTTTTAGGGATTTTAAGATTTTTAGGGCCTTTAAGGGGATTTTTGGGTTTTAGTTATTTACATTTTTAGGGATTTTAAGTGTTTTTAGGTTTTTAATTTTTTCATAGGGTTTTTAGGGTTTTTATGTTTTTTATGTTTTTTTGGATTGTTTATGATTGTTATGTTTTTTAGGGTTTTTAAGGATTTTGAGGGTTTTTTGGTTTTTTTGGGGTTTAGGGTTTTTTGGTCTTTTTTTGGTTTTTAGTTTTTTGAATTTTTTAAGGGTTTTTGGGTTTTTTGAGAGTTTTTTATATTAATAGGGGTTTAAAGGGTTTTAGGAGTATCTAGTGATTTTAGTATTTTTATGCGGCTTTATAGATATTTATTGTTTTTAAGAGTTTTATTGTTCTAATGGTTTTTGTTTTTTAGTGTCTTTTAGGGTTTAATAGGGTTTTAGTGTTTATAGGTTTTTTTATTGGTTTTATGTGTTCATAGATTTTTTATTTTTTCTTAGGGGTTTTCCTGGTTTTTAGGATTTTTATGTTTTTAGGGATTTTTAGGTCCTTTTATTAATTTGTTTTTTTCTAGGGTTTTAAGGGATTTTGATGGTTTTTATGGTTTTATAGGGATTTATGGTTTTTCAATGTTTTTAGCATTTTTCAGTTTTTAGGGGATTTAACTGTTTTTAGGTTTTTAAGGTTTTATTATAGAATTTTAGAGATTTTAGGGTTTTTTATGTTTTTAGTGATTTTTTAGAATTTTTATTGTCTTTAGGGATTTTAGGAATTTTGATGGTTTTTAGGGTTTTAGGGTTCTTACGGTTTCTAGGGTTTTCTTGTGCTTTTTTGTTGAGTTTTTATGGTTTTTATGCATTTTTAGAGTATCTAAAAAATTTCAGGGGTTTAAATTTTTTTTATAAATTTTAGTTGGATTTATAGCTTTTATGGGTTTTTAGAGTTTTTATGGGTTTTATTGGTTTTATGGATTTTAGGTATTCTAGGATTTTTTGATAATTTTAGTGGTTTTAGCATTTGTTAGGTTTTTATGGGTTTTAGTTATTTTTTGGTTTGTAAGGTTTTCTTTATCTTTTGTATGGTTTTTAGGGTTTTTATGTTTTTAGGTATTTTTAGGAATTTTTTTGAATTATTATATTTTTAGGGTTTTTAAGGATTTTGATGGGTTTTTATGGTATTTAGTGTTTTTTTAGGGTTTTAAGCATTTTTTATGTTTTATAAAGGTTGCATTTTTGTTTAGGTTTTTAAGGGTTTCTTAGGAGTCTTCATAGTTTTGGGGGTTTTTTACATTTTTTGGGTGTTTTTGGTATATTTAAGGAATTTTTTAGGGTTTCTTTGGATTTTGAGCGTTTTTGGGGTTTTTTCAAGTTTTTATACATTGTTTTTGTTTTTTGGGGCTTTTTGAGTTTTTTAGGATTTTAAAGGATTTTTAGAGTTTTTAAATATTTTAAGGGTTTTAAAGGGTTGTAGGAGTTTTTAATGGTTCTTTTAGTATTTATCAATTGTATGGATTTTAAATTTTTTAGGTGTTTTTATGTGTTTTAGGGTATTTTAGGGTTTTCTAGCCTTTTTAGGATTTTTTAGGGTTTATATATTTTTTTCTATGTTTTGGGGGTTTTTGTGTTTTGAGGTTTTTATGTTTTTCCTATGGGTTTTTTAAGTTTTAGTGTTTTTATTTTATATATATATTTTTTAGGTTTATCATGATTTTTATGCTTTCTAGGGTTTTTTAGATTTTGTGGTTTTTGGGGTTTTTAGGGATTTTTAGGTTTTTTATCAATTTTAGGTATTTTAGGGGGTTTTTTGTGTTATGGGGGTTTTTAATTGTTTTTAGGTTTTAATGTTTCTCTAAGGGGTTTTAAAGGGTATTAGAGGTTTTTACACTTTTAGGGATATTTTGGGCATTTTTTGGGATTTATGATTTATTATGTTTTTTATGGATTTTGAAGGTGTTTACGAGTTTTTAGGGTTTTAGGGTTTTTTTTGGTTTTTTGGAATTTTTAGGGTTTTTAATATTTTTTAGGTGTTATAAGGTCATTTAAATTATTTAAATATTTTTAGGAATATAAAGTGTTTTAGATTTTTTAGTGGGTTTTCCCTATTTTATTGGATTTTAGGTTTTTTAAGGTTTGTTGGGATTTTATGGTTTTTTGGGGGGTTTGGGAAATTTTAGTGTTTTTATCATTTTTTGAGGTTTTTGGGTGGTTTAAGTGTTTTTTGTTTTTATGTATTTCAATTTTTTTTGTGTTTTTAGGGTTTTTTACTTTTTAGGGAGTTTTGGGGGTTTTTTAGAATTTTTATTGTTTTTATGGATTCTGAGGTATTCTAACGGTTTTTAGGGGTTTAAGATATTTTAGGGCCCCAACATTGATAAGGTTTTTAGTGGTTTTATGTGTTTTTAGGTTTTTAAGGTTTTTTAGGGTTTCTAGGTCTTTAAGGTTTTTTAGGTATTTTTAAGTTTTTAGGTATCTTTTGGGATTTTTAAGGATTTTATTGTTCTTTAGGTTTTGAGGGATTTTGAGGGATTTTTAAGTATTTGTTTTGTTATATTTTTTTTAGTTTTAGGTTTTTTGGAGTTTTTTGAGTTTTTAAGGTTTTGAGAGTTTGTTATATTTTTTATGAGTTTAAAGGATTTTTAGAGTTCTTAGTGCTATTTAGTGGTTTTATGGGTTTTTTGACTTTTTTTTTGGGTTTTTAGAGGTTTATGGATTTTCGGAATTTAGGTTTTTATGGTCTTTTAGGGTTTTTTAGGGTTTTTAGAATTTTCAAGTTTTTATAGGGGTTTTAATTGTTTTTAGGTTTTAAGGTTTTTTAGGGATTTTCAGTGTTTTTAGGGTTTTTAAAATTTTTATGGATTTTTTGGGTTATTTATATTTTTAAGGGTTTAAGGGTTTTTAGGGATTTTGGGTTTTTTAGGTTTTTTAAAGGTTTAATGTTTTTTAGGTTTTTTAATAGTATTAAATGTCTTTTGGTTATTAAGGTTTTTAAAGGGGGATTTTTAGGTTTTTAAGGGGGTTTTATGTTTTTAGTTATTTTTATGGTTTTTATTATTATTAGGGTTTTTATAGATTTTAAGGGTTTTTAGGATTTTCTATGGTTTTTAGGGTTTTTATCATTTTTTTAATTTAAGAATTTTTTGAGTTTTTTTTGGGTTTTAAATGATTTTTTGGACTTTTAGTGTCTCTAGGGTTTTAAAGGGTTTTTAGTTTTGTTTGTATTAGGTTTTTATGGTTTTTAGGGGGTTTAGGGTTGTTAGTGTCTTTTAGGGTCTTTATTTTTTTTTTGTTTTTTGGGGTTTTATGTGGTTTTTGGTTTTTATGTATTTCTTAGGTGTTTTTATGGATTTTAGGGTTTGTTTATGTTTTTTGGGATTTTTAGGATTTTTCTAGTTCTTTGGGATTTTGAGGGGTTTTAGGGTCATTTAGTGTTTTAGCTTTTTTTAATGTTTTTAGTATTTTTTATGATTTTTAGGGGATTTGAGTACTTTTATCTTTTTTGGTTTTCATTAGGTTTTTTAATTCTTTAGTGTTTTTCTTGTTTTTAGGGATTTTAGTGATTTTTAGGATAGTTATGGGTATTTATATTTTTAACGGATTTTGAGGGTTTTAGGTCTTTTTAGGGCTTTTAGGTTTTTATGGTTTTGTTAGGGTTTTAGGGTTTATTTGAGTTTTTTAGTGTTTTATTTGGTTTCTTAGAGTTTTTTTAATATTTTTATGGATTTATAGGGAATTTAGATTTTTTTAGTGGTTTTGGGAGTTCTATGGGGTTTCAGGGATTTTATGGTTTTTAGAGATTTTATGGTATTTAGGGGATTTTAGGGGCAATAGGGTCTTTTAGGGTTTTTAACATATTTTAGGTTTTTAGGGATTTATGTTTTTTTAGTTTTTTATGGTTTTCTTAGTGATTTTCTGGATTCTTAGGGTTTTTATGATTTTAGGTATTTTATTTCCATTTAAGATATTTATGGTTTTTAGTGTTTTTAGGAATTTTGAGGGGGTTTGGGGTTTTTTGGTTTTAGGGTTTTAACGGTTTTTTTTCATTTTTAGGGGTTTTAATTATTTTTAGATTTTAACAATTTTCTTATAGTTTTGGGAATTTAAGGTATTTTCAGGGATTTTATGGTTTTTTTTATTTTTAAGGTTTTTAGTTTTTTAGGGGTATTTTGATTTTGTAGGGGTTTTATGGTTTTTTTGAGTTTTCAACATTTTTAGGGGTTTATAGTATTTTTAGGTTTTTTAGTTGTTTTTATATTTTTATGGGTTTTTAGGTTTTTATTGTTTTTTGGGAGTTATGGTTTTTAAAGATTATATATATTTTTAGGGTTTTTAGAGTATTTATCATTTTTAGGTTTTTTAGATTTTTTACTGTTTTTAGGTTTTTATGTTTTTCTTATGGATTTTTAGATTTTATAGGAATTTTTACATTTTTATGTATTTTTAGGAAAATTTTTTATTCTTATGGTTTTTTCGGGTTTTGGGATTTTGATGGTTTTTAGGGTTTGTGAGGTTTTTTTGCGGGTTTAGGAGTTTTTAGTTTTTCTCATGTATTCTTAGGGTTTTTTAGGGTTTTTATGTTTTTAGAGACATTATGGTATTTTTAGGATTTTTTTTTTATTTTTTATTTTTAGGGATTGTGATGGGGTTTCTGTTTTTTTAGGGTTTTCGTGGTTTTTATGGTCTTCCTGGATGTTTAGGGTTATTTGTTTTTGTAGAGTTTTATTTTTTTTTAGTTTTTTAATGTTTTTAGGTTTTTAAAGGGATTTTACAGTTTTTAGTGGTTTGTTAGGGTTTTTGTGATTTTTAAGAGTTTTAAAAGGTTTTAAGTGTTTTTTTGGTTTTAAGGGGTTTTAGGGGGTTTTAGGGTCTTTTTTGGGTTTTTTGGTTTTTTATCATTTTTATGTCTTTTAGGGTTTTAAAATGTCTCTAGGTTTTAATGGATTTGTTAGTGTTTTTAGGGTTTTAGGGTTTTTATATATTTTTTAATTTTAGGATTTGTTTTGGAATTTGTTAGTTTTTTGGGGGGGTTTTGGATTTTGAGGTTTTTTTGAGTGTTTATAGTTTAAGGGTTTTTATGGTTTTAGTGTTTTTTAGATTTTGGGGGTTTTAATAATTTTATCTTTTTGAGGTTTCTTATGGTTTTTATCGATTTTTAGGTGTTTTATGTTTTTAGGGATTTTTTTTGGATATCAATAGCTTTAAGGGGTAATTGGGTATTTGTTAGGTTTTTAGGGTTTTTTGGGTTTCTAGAGTTTTTTTTGTTTTTTTGGGTTTTTAGGGGTTTTTTAGTTATTTAGGGACTATTTTGTAATATTTTATTAACAATTTAATGGGATTATCGGGTTTTTATAGTTTTTAGTTGTTTTTAGGTATTTTATGGGTTTTGGGGTGTTAATGGTTTTTTAGGGGGTTTGTGGTATTTAGTTTGTTTTGGGTTTTTAGGTTATTTAAGGGATTTTTTAGTGTTTTTATAATATATTAGGGGTTTTATGGGTTTTATCTGTTTTTAGGTTTTCTTAGGTTTTTTCACGGTTTTAAGGATTTTTAAGGATTTTTAAGGATTTTAGGGAGTTTTGGGATTTTGAGGTCTTTCAGGGTTTTCAGGGATTTTTTTGGTTTTTAGGGTTACTAGAGATTTTGATGTTTTAGGGGTTTATGGGTTTGGGTGTTTTTTGGGTTTAAGAATTTTCTAGGTTTTTAAGTGGATTTAAGTGCTTTAGGTTTTTGATATTTTCATAGGGTCTTTCAAGGTTTTTATTGGGTTTTATAATTTTTTGGATATTTAGGTATTTTTAGTATTTTTATTGATTTTTAGTGTTTTTAGGGATTTTGAGGTGTTTATGGTTTTTAGGGTATTTGGGGTTTTTATTTTGTTTTGGGTTTTTAGTATTTTTTTGAGTATTTAAGAGTTTTTTATTTTTTAGTGTTTTTATCATTTTAAGGGTTTAAAGTATTTTTAAATTTTTTCAGTGGTTTTTAGGGGTTGTATGTTTTTAGGTGTTTTTAAGGTTTTAAGTTGTTTGAATGGTTTTTAAGGGATTTTTCGCTATTTATAGGGACTTTGGGGATTTTAACATTTTTTTAGGTATTTAGGGGTTTTAAATGTTTTTGATTTAAAAGTATTCTTAGGTTTTGTCAATGTTTTTATTTTTTTTACATTTTCTGGGATTATATTTGATTTCATTGTTTTTAAGGGTTTTTTGGGATTTTTAGGGTTTTTTAGTATTTTTAGTATTTTTAGTTTTTCTAGTTGTTTCAAGTGTTTTTATATTTTTACTATTTTATTAGGTTGTTTCAAGGTTTTTAGGGTTTGTTATTTTTTAGGGATTTTTAGTGATTTTTAGGATTTAAATGGTTTTTTTGGGTGTTTAGGGATTCTGAGAGTTTTTATGGTTTGTTAGGGATTTCAATGATTTTATGGATTCTTAGGTTTCAGAGGTTTTTTGAGTTTTTTAGGGTTTTAAGGTTTTTTTAATGTTTTCTAACATTTTTATGGGTTAAACTTATTTTTTGAGATTTTAGTGTCTTTATTGTTTTTATGTGGTTTTAGGCCTTTTAGGTTATTTATGGGTCTTTTGGTTTTTAGGGGTTTTAGTAATTTATTGTCTTTTTAGATTTTTTAGGGTTTTAATGTTTTTTGGGTTTTATTAGTTTTATGTATTTTTAGGTTTTTAAGGTTTTCTTAGGGCTTTCAGGGTTTATAGGTTTTTTAGTTTTTTAGTGATTTTTAATATTTTTTAGGATTTTTATGGTTTTCTAGGGTTTTTTTGGGTTTTTTAGGGGTTTTAGTGTTCTTTACATTTTTATGGTTTTTGGGGTTTTTTAGGATTTTTATTTTCATTTAGGTGGTTTAAGGATTTATGAGGGTTTTATGGGTTTTTAGTGGTTTTAGGATTCTTATGGATTTTTTGGTTTTTAGGGTTTTAAAAGTTTTTTTTGGGTTTTACGGTTATTTATATTTTTTAGGGTTTTTAGGGTTTAAAATGGTTTGTAGATTTTTTAGTGGTTTTTTGTGTTTTTATGCATTTTTGGAAATTTTTATGGTTTTAAGGGGTTTTAAGGATTTAAGGATTTTATTGGGTTTTAGGGTTTTTAGTATTATTTAGGTTTTTAGGGGTTCTAAGTCTTTATATGTTTTTAATTTTTCCTTAGGGTTTCTTAGGGTTTTTAGGGTTCTGATATTATTTATTATTTTTAGCTATTTTTAGGATTTTTCTAGGTTTTATAGGATTTAAGAATATTGGGGGTTATTAGGTTTTTTTAGGGTTTTAAGGTTTTAATGGTTTTATTTTTTATAGTTATTAAGTAATTTAAGAGTTTTATGTTTTTTTATGTTTTCCCAGGGTTTTTCATGCATTTAGGGTTTTTTAAATGTTTATGGATTTTAGATTTGTTTTATGATTTGTATGGTTCTTTTGGTTATTTGTGATTTTATGGATTTTCCAAGTTTTTTAGTGTTTTTTTAGTTTTTTGGTCTTTTGGGTTTATAGGGCATAAAGGTATTTAGAAATTTTTAACATTTTTAGGGGTTTAAATGATTTTTAGAGTTTTTGCTAGGTTTTGTGGTTTATGCGGTTTTCTTATTTTTTAATGTTTTTAATGTTTTTATGATTTTTAAGGGTTTAGGGTCTTTTAATGTTTTTTATAGTTTTTTATAGTTTTTAGGATTTATAGAGGTTTTTAGTGTTTCTTAGTATTTAAGGTTATCTTTGGGGTCTTCGGTTTTTTAGGGTTGTTTATGTTTTTAGGGATTTTTTTATCTTCATGGTTTCTTAGAGTTTTTAGTTATTTTTAGGGTTTTATGATTTTTTTGTTATGTTATTTAGCATTTATAGGGTTTTTAGGGGTTTAAAGAGTTTATAAGTTCTTCATATTTTGTTAGTTTTTTGGGTTTTGGGTTTTTTATCTTTTTAAGGGTTTTAGGGATTTTTAGATTTTTAGGGTTTTTTAGGGTTTTTAGGTTTTTTTCTTTAAAAGGGAATGCCCCTGTGGGGCCT
Source organism: Viscum album (assembly GCA_963277665.1). Lineage (NCBI taxonomy): Eukaryota > Viridiplantae > Streptophyta > Magnoliopsida > Santalales > Viscaceae > Viscum > Viscum album. The sequence goes on from OY728141.1 coordinate 938,892,789, forward strand.
TTTCGAACCCTCCACATAGAGGAACCCCCCTCCCCCATGAAGGGGTAGCACCCAGAGGTAACTCCCCAGCCGGGGAAAGAGTTTTTGCCAACCGAGATGGCAGAGCGTCCCGGAAGGTAACAGTCCATTAGCGATGGTCCCTTACATTGATCCATCAGTAATTGTGCCGCACATCATTAGGGTTTCTAGGTATATTAATGGTTATCAGATTGTTTATTGTTTTACAGGGTTTTATGGTTTATAGTGTTTTTTGGGATATTTAGTTTTTTATGGGTTTTTAGAGTTTTTTAAGGTTTTTAGAGGTTTAAGGGGTTTGTAGAGTTTTTAGTACTCCTTAGGGGTTTTATGAGTTTTTAGGGTTTTTTGGTTTTTTGGTTTTTTATTTTTTAGGGGTTTTAGGGGTTTTATGTTCTTTTAGGATTTTTATGGATTTTGGGTTTTTAGAATATTTTATCTTTTTTAGGGATTTGGGTTTTTTTAGATTTTTTTATGGTTTTTTTAGGTTTTTAGTGTTTTTTGAGTTCTTAATTTTTTTAGGGATTTTATAGGTTTTTAAAAAAAATTAGGGGTTTAAATGATTTTTAGAGTTTTTGGTGGTTTAGGGTATTTAGGAGTTTTTTAGGTTTTTAGAGGATTTATTGTCTTTACAGATTTTATGATTTTTAGGGCCTTTTAGGGGATTTTTGGGTTTTAGTTATTTACATTTTTAGGGATTTTAAGTGTTTTTTAGGTTTTAAATTTTTTCATAGGGTTTTTAGGGTTTTTATGTTTTTTATGTTTTTTTGGATTGTTTATGATTGTTATGGTTTTTAGGGTTTTTAAGGATTTTAAGGGGTTTTTTGGTTTTTTTGGGGTTTAGGGTTTTTTGGTATTTTTTTGGTTTTTAGTTTTTGGAATTTTTGAAGGGTTTTAGGGTTTTTTGAGAGTTTTTAATGTTTATAGGGGTTTAAAGGGTTTTAGGAGTATCTAGTGATTTTATTATTTTTATGTGGCTTTATAGATTTTTATTGTTTTTACGAGTTTTATTGTTTTGAGGGTTTTAGTTTTTTAGTGTCTTTTAGGGTTTCATAGGGTTTTAGTGTTTATAGGTTTTTTATTGGTTTTATGTGTTCCTAGATTTTTTATTTTTTCTTAGGGTTTTTCATGGTTTTTAGTATTTTTATGTTTTTTGGGATTTTTAGGGCCTTTTATTAATTTGTTGTTTTGCTAGGGTTTTAAGGGATTTTTATGGTTTTTATGGTTTTATACGGATTGATGGTTTTTCAATGTTTTTAGAATTTTTTAGTTTTTAGGGGATTTAACTGTTTTTAGGTTTTTAAGGTTTTATTAGAGAATTTTAGAGATTTTTGGGGTTTTTATGTTTTTAGTGATTTTTTGGAATTTTTATAGTCTTTAGGGATTTTAGGAATTTTGATGGTTTTTAGGGTTTTAGGGTTCTTACAGTATCTAGGCTTTTCTTGTGCTTTTTTTGAGTTTTTATGGTTTTTATGCTTTTTTAGAGTATTTAAAAAATTTCAGGGGTTTAAATTTTTTTTATAAATTTTAGTGGGATTTATAGCTTTTATCGGTTTTTAGAGTTTTAATGGGTTTTATTGGTTTTATGGATTTTAGATATTCTAGGATTTTTTGATATTTTTATGGGTTTTAGCATTTGTTAGGTTTTTAGGGGTTTTTGTTATTTTTTGGTTTTTAAGGTTTTCTTTAGCTTTTGTATAGTTTTTAGGATTTTTATGTTTTTAGGTATTTTTAGGAATTTTTTTGAATTATTATATTTTTAGGGTTTTTAAGGATTTTGATGGGTTTTTATGGTATTTAGTGTTTTTTTAGGGTTTTAAGCATTTTTTATGTTTTATAAAGGTTGCATTTTTGTTTAGGTTTTTAAGGGTTTCTTATCATAGTTTTGGGGGTTTTTTACATTTTTTGGGAGTTTTTGGTATATTTAAGGAATTTTTTAGGGTTTCTTTGGATTTTGAGCGTTTTGGGGGTTTTTTCGAGTTTTTATAAATTGTTTTTGTTTTTTGGGGCTTTTTGAGTTTTTTAGGATTTTAAAGGATTTTTAGAGTTTTTAAATATTTTTAGGGGTTTAAAGGGTTGTAGGAATTTTTAATGGTTCTTTTGGTATTTATCAATTGTATGGATTTTAAATTTTTTAGGTGTTTTTATGGGTTTTAGAGGATATTAGTGTTTTCTAGCTTTTTAGGATTTTTTTAGGGTTTATATATATTTTTTTCTATGTTTTGGGGGTTTTAGTGTTTTGAGGTTTTTATGTTTTTCCTATGGGTTTTTTAAGTTTTAGTGTTTTTATTTTTTATATATTTTTTAGTTTTATCATGATTTTTATGCTTTCTAGGGTTTTTTAGATTTTGTGGTTTTCGGGGTTATTAGGGATTTTTAGGGTTTTTATCAATTTTAGGTATTTTAGGGGTTTTTTGTGTTATGGGGGTTTTTAAGTGTTTTTAGGTTTTTATGTTTCTCTAAGGGTTTTTAAAGGGTATTATAGGTTTTTACACTTTTAGGGATATTTAGGGTATTTTTTGGGATTTCTGATTTATTATGTTTTTTATGGATTTTGAAGGTTTTTACGAGTTTTTAGGGTTTTAGGGTTTTTTTGGTTTTTTGGAAGTTTTAGGGTTTTTAATATTTTTTTGGGGTTATAAGGTCATTTAAATTATTTAAATATTTTTAGGAATTTAAAGTGTTTTAGATTTTTTTAGTGGGTTTTCCCTATTTTATGGGATTTTAGGTTTTTTAAAGTTTGTTGGGATTTTATGGTTTTTTGGGGGGTTTTGGGATATTTTAGTGTTTTTATCGTTTTTGAGGTTTTTGGGTGGTTTAAGTGTTTTTAGTTTTTATGTTTTTCAAAATTTTTTGTGTTTTTAGGGGTTTATACTTTTTAGGGAGTTTTGGGGGGTTTTTTAGAATTTTTATTGTTTTTATGGATTCTGAGGTATTCTCACGGTTTTTAGGGGTTTAAGATATTTTAGGGCCCCAACATTGATTAGGTTTTTAGTGGTTTTATCTGTTTTTAGGTTTTTAAGGTTTTTTTTGGGTTTCTAGGTCTTTTAGGTATTTTAGGTTTTTTTAAGTTTTTTAGGTATCTTTTGGGATTTTTAAGGATTTTATTGTTCTTTAGGTTTTGAGGGATTTTGAGGGATTTTTATGTATTTGTTTTGTTATATTTTTTTTAGTTTTAGGTTTTTTGGAGTTTTTTGAGTATTTAAGGTTTTGAGAGTTTGTTATAGTATTTACGAGTTTAAAGGATTTTTAGAGTTCTTAGTGCTATTTAGTAGTTTTATGGGTTTTTTGACTTTTTTTTGGTTTTTAGAGGTTTATGGATTTTGGGAATTTAGGTTTTTTATGGTCATTTAGGGTTTTTTAGGGTTTTTAGCATTTTCTATTTTTTATAGGGGTTTCAATTGTTTTTAGGTTTTAAGGTTTTTTAGGGATTTTCAGTGTTTTTTGGGTTTTTAAAGTTTTTATGGATTTTTTGGGTTATTGATATTTTTATGGGTTTAAGGTTTTTTAGGGATTTTGGGTTTTTTAGGTTTTTTAAAGGTTTAATGTTTTTTAGGTTTTTTAATAGTATTAAATTTCTTTTGGTTATTAAGGTTTTTAAAGGGGGTTTTTAGGTTTTTAAGGGGTTTTTATGTTTTTAGTTATTTTTATGGTTTTTATTATTATTAGGGTTTTTATAGATTTTGTGGGTTTTTAGGATTTTCTAGGGTTTTTAGGGTTTTTATCATTTTTTTAATTTAATAATTTTTTGAGTTTTTTTTGGGTTTTAAATGATTTTTTGGATTTTTAGTGTTTCTAGGGTTTTAAAGGGTTTTTAGTTTTTTTAGTTTTAGGTTTTTATGGTTTTTAGGGGGTTTAGGGTTGTTACGGTCTTTTAGGGTTTTTGTTTTTTTGTTTTTTGGGGTTTTATGTAGTTTTTGGGTTTTTATGTATTTCTTAGGTGCTTTTATGGATTTTAGGGTTTGTTTATATTTTTTGGGATTTTTAGGATTTTTCTAGGTTTTTGGGATTTTGAGGGGTTTTAGGGTCATTTAGTGTTTTAGGTTTTTTTAATGTTTTTAGTATTTTTAGGATTTTTAGGGGTTTTGAGTACTTTTATCTTTTTTGGTTTTCTTTAGGTTTTTTAATTCTTTAGTGTTTTTCTTTGTTTTTAGGGATTTTAGTTATTTTTTAGGATAGTTATGGGTATTTATATTTTTAACGGATTTTGAGGGTTTTAGGTCTTTTTAGGGCTTTTAGGTTTTTATGGTTTTTTAGGGTTTTAGGGTTTATTTTAGTTTTTTAATGTTTTTTTTGGTTTCATAGAGTTTTTTTAACATTTTTATGGATTTAAAGGGAATTTATATTTTTTAGTGGTTTTGGGAGTTCTGTGGGGTTTTAGGGATTTTATGGTTTTTAGTGATTTTATGGTATTTAGGGGATTTTAGGGGAAATAGGGTCTTTTAGGTCTTTTAACATATTTTAGGTTTTTAGGTATTTATGTTTTTTTAGGTTTTTATGGTTTTCTTAGTGCTTTTCAGGATTCTTAGGGTTTTTATGATTTTAGGTATTTTATGGCCATTTAAGATATTTATCGTTTTTAGTGTTTTTAGTAATTTTGAGGGGGTTTGGGGTTTTTGGGTTTTAGGGTTTTAACGGTTTTTTTCATTTTTAGGGGTTTTAATTATTTTTAGATTTTAACAATTTTCTTATAGTTTTGGGAATTTAAGGTATTTTCAGGGATTTTATGGTTTTTTTTTATTTTTAAGGTTTTTAGTTTTTTAGTGGTATTTTGATTTTTTAGTGTTTTTATGGTTTTTTTGAGTTTTAAACATTTTTAGGGGTTTAAAGTATTTGTAGGTTATTTAGTGGTTTTTATATTTTTATGGGTTTTTAGGTTTTTATTATTTTTTGGGAGTTATGGTTTTTAAAGATTATATATTTGTTTAGGGTTTTTTAGAGTATTTATCATTTTTAGGTTTTTTAGATTTTTTACTATTTTTAGGTTTTTATGTTTTTTTTATGGATTTTTAGATTTTATAGGAATTTGTACATTTTTATGGATTTTAAGGAAATTTTTTTATTCTTATGGTTTTTTCGGGTTTTGGGATTTTGATGGTTTTTAGGGTTTATGAGGTTTTTTTGGGGGTTTAAGAGTTTTTAGTTTTTCTCATGTATTCTTAGGGTTTTTTAGGGTTTTTATGTTTTTAGAGACATTATGGTATTTTTTGGATTTTTATTTTTTTTGTATTTTTAGGGATTGTGATAGGGTTTCTGGTTTTTAGGGTTTTCGTGGCTTTTATGGTCTTCCTGGATGTTTAGGGTTATTTGTTTGTTTTAGAGTTTTATTTTTTTTGAGTTTTTTTTAATGTTTTTATGTTTTTAAAGGGATTTTACAGTTTTTAGTGGTTTGTTAGGGTTTTTGTGATTTTTAAGAGTTTTAAAAGGTTTTAAGTGTTTTTTTGGTTTTAAGGGGTTTTAGGGGGTTTTAGGGACTTTTTTGTGTTTTTATGTTTTTTTATCATTTTTAGGTCTTTTAGGGTTTTAACATGTCTCTATGTTTTAATGGAATTCTTAGCGTTTTTAGGGTTTTAGGGTTTTTAAATATTTTTGAATTTTAGCATTTGTTTTGGAATTTTTTGGGTTTTTGGGGGGGTTTTGGGATTTTGAGGTTTTTTTGAGTGTTTATAGTTTAAGGGTTTTTATGGTTTTTAGTGTTTTTTAGATTTTGGGGGGTTTTAATAATTTTTAGCTTTTTGAGGTTTCTTATGGTTTTTCTCGATTTTGAGGTGTTTTATATTTTTAGGGAATTTTTTTGGATATCAATAGCTTTAAGGGTTTTTGGGTATTTTTTAGGTTTTTTGGGTTTTTTGGGTTTCTAGAGTTTTTTTTTGTTTTTTGGGTTTTTAGGGGTTTTTTTAGTTATTTAGGGACTATTTTTTATGATTTTTTTAACAATTTAATGGGATTATCGGGTTTTTATTGTTTTTAGTTGTTTTTTGGTATTTTAAGGGTTTTGGGTTGTTAATGGTTTTTTATGGGGTTTGTGGTATTTAGTTTGTTTTTGGGTTTTTAGGTTATTTAAGGGGTTTTTAGTTTTTTATAATATATTAGGGGTTTTATGGGTTTTATCTGTTTTTTGGTTTTCTTAGGTTTTTTCACGGTTTTTAGGATTTTTTAGATTTTTAAGGATTTTTAAGGATTTTTAAGGATTTTAGGGTGTTTTGGGATTTTGAGGTCTTTTAGGGTTTTCAGGGATTTTTTTTGGTTTTTAGGGTTACTAGTGATTTTGATGGTTTTAGGGGTTTATGGGTTTGGGTGTTGTTTAGGGTTTAAGCATTTTCTAGGTTTTTAAGTGGATTTAAGTGCTTTAGGTTCTTGATATTTTCTTAGGGTCTTTCAAGGTTTTTATTGGGTTTTATAATTTTTTGGATATTTAGGTATTTTTAGTATTTTGATGGATTTTTAGTGTTTTTAGGGATTTTGAGGTGTTTATGGTTTTTAGGGTATTTGGGTTTTTTATTTTGTTTTGGGTTTTTAGTATTTTTTTGAGTATTTAGGAGTTTTTTTAATTTTTTAGTGTTTTTATCATTTTAAGGGTTTAAAGCATTTTTATATTTTTTCAGTGGTTTTTAGGGGTTGTATGTTTTTAGGTTTTTTAAGGTTTTTAGTTTTTGAATGGGTTTTAAGGGATTTTTCACTATTTATAGGGACTTTGGGGATTCTAACATTTTTTTAGGTTTTTAGGGGTTATAAATGTTTTTTGATTTAAAAGTATTCTTAGTTTTTTTCAATGTTTTTATTTTATTTTTACATTTTCTGGGATTATATTTGATTTCATTGTTTTTAAGGGTTTTTTGGGATTTTTAGGGTAATTAGGGTTTTTTAGTATTTTTAGTATTTTTAGATTTTTTAGTTGTTTCAATTGTTTTTATATTTTAACTATTTTTTTAGGTTGTTTCAAGGTTTTTAGGGTTTGTTATTTTTTAGGTATTTTTAGTGATTTGTAGGATTTAAATGGTTTTTTGGGTGTTTAGGGATTCTGAGTGTTTTTATGGTTTGTTAGGGATTTCAATGATCTTATGGCTTCTTAGGTTTCAGAGGTTTTTTGAGTTTTTTAGGGTTTTAAGGTTTTTTTAATGTTTTCTAACATTTTTATGGGTTAAACTTATTTTTTGAGATTTTAGTGTCTTTATTGTTTTTATGTGGTTTTAGGCCTTTTTATGTTATTTATGGGTCATTTGGTTTTTAGGGGTTTTAGTATTTTATTACCTTTTTAAATTTTTTAGGGTTTTTAATGTTTTTTGTGTTTTATTAGTTTTATGTTATTTTAGGTTTGTAACGTTTTCTTAGGGCATTCAGGGTTTATCGATTTTTAAGATTTTTTAGGATTTTTAGGGTTTTCTAGGGTTTTTTAGGGGTTTCTAGGGGTTTTAGTTTTCTTCACATTTTTATGGTTTTTTTGGGGTTTTTTAGGATTTTTATTTTCATTTAGGTGGTTTAAGGATTTATGAGGGTTTTATGTTTTTTTAGTGGTTTTAGGATTCTTATGGATTTTTTGGTTTTTTAGGGTTTTAAAAGTTTTTTTTTTTTGGTTTTAAGGTTTTTTATATTTTTTTAGGGTTTTTAGGGTTTAAAATGGTTTTTAGATTTTTTAGTGGTTTTTTGTGTTTTTATGGATTTTTAGAAATTTTAATGGTTTTAAGGGGTTTTAAGGATTTAAGGATTTTATTGGGTTTTAGGGTTTTTAGTATTATTTAGGTTTTTAGGGGTTCTAAGTCTTTATATGTTTTTAATTTTTCCTTAGGGTTTCTTAGGGTTTTTAGGGTTTTTTACATTTTTTAATATTTTTAGCTATTTTGAAGATTTTTCTAGGTTTTATAGGATTTAAGAATATTGGGGGTTATTAGGTTTTTAGGGTTTTAAGGATTTTTTATGGTTTTATTTTTTATAGTTATTAAGTAATTTAAGTGTTTTATGTTTTTTTATGTTTTCCTAGGGGTTTTCATGCTTTTAGGGTTTTTAAATGTTTAGGGATTTTAGATTTGTTTTATGATTTGTATGGTTCTTTTGGTTTTTTTGTGATTTTAAGGATTTTGCAAGTTTTTTAGTGTTTTTGTAGTTTTTTTGTCTTTTGGGTTTATAGGGCATAAAGGTTTTTAGAAATATTTAACATTTTTAGGGGTTTAAATGATATTTAGAGTTTTTACTAGGTTTTTTGGTTTATGGGGTTTTCTTATTTTTTTAATGTTTTTAATGTTTTTATGATTTTTAAGGGTTTAGGGTCTTTTAATATTTTTTATAGTTTTTTATAGTTTTTAGGATTTTTAGAGGTTTTTAGTGTTTCTTAGTATTTAAGGTTATCTTTGGGGTCTTCGGTTTTTTAGGGTTGTTTATGTTTTTAGGGATTTTTTTTATATTCATGGTTTCTTAGGGTTTTTAGTTATTTTTAGGATTTTATGATTTTTTTTGTTATGTTTTTAGCATTTATAGGGTTTTTAGGGGTTTTAAGAGTTTATAAGTTTTTCATATTTTGTTAGTTTTTTGGGTTTTGGGTTTTTTATCTTTTTAAGGGATTTAGGGATTTTTAGGATATTTATGGTTTTTTAGGGTTTTTAGGTTTTTTTCTTTAAAAGGGAATTCCCCTGTGGGGCCTTTTCGAACCCTCCACATAGAGGAACCCACCCTCCCCCATGAAGGGGTAGCACCCGGAGGTAACTCCCCAGCCAGGGAAAGAGTTGTTGCCAACCGAGATGGCAGAGCGCCCCGGAGGGTAACGGTCCATTAGCGATGGTCCCTTACATCGATCCGTCAGTAATTGGGCCGCGCCTCATTAGGGTTTTTAGGTATATTAATGGTTATCGGATTGTTTATGGTTTTACGGGGTTTTATGGTTTATAGTTTTTTTTGGGATATTTATTTTTTTATGGTTTTTAGAGTTTTTTTAAGGTTTTTAGAGGTTTAAGGAGTTTGTAGAGTTTTTAGTACTCCTTATGGTTTTTATGAGTTTTTAGGGTTTTTTTGGTTTTTTGGTTTTTTATTTTTTAGGGTTTTTAGTGGTTTTATGTTCTTTTAGGATTTGTATGGATTTTGGGTTTTTAGAATATTTTATCTTTTTTAGGGATTTGGGTTTTTTTAGAGTTTTTATCGTTTTTTAGGTTTTTAGTGTTTTGTTTTTAGTGTTTTTTGAGTTTTTAATTTTTTTAGGGATTTTATATGTTTTTAAAAAAAATTAGGGGTTTAAAAGATTTTTAGTGTTTTTAGTGCTTTAGGGTTTTTAGGAGTTTTTTAGGTTTTTAAAGGTTTTATTATTTTTACAGAATTTAAGATTTTTAGGGCCTTTTAGGGGATTTTTGGGTTTTAGTTATTTACATTTTTAGGGATTTTAAGTGTTTTTTGTTTTTTAATTTTTTCATAGGGTTTTTAGGGGTTTTATGTTTTTTAGGTTTTTTTGGATTGTTTATGATTGTTATGGTTTTTAGTGTTTTTAAGGATTTTGAGGGGTTTTTAGGTTTTTTTTTTGGTTTAAGTTTTTTTTGTCTTTTTTTGGTTTTTAGTTTTTTGAATTTTTTAAGGGTTTTAGGGTTTTTTGAGAGTATTTAATGTTTATAGGGGTTTAAAGGGTTTTAGGAGTATCTAGTGATTTTAGTATTTTTATGCGGCTTTATAGATTTTTATTGTTTTTACGCGTTTTATTGTTTTAAGGGTTTCAGTTTTTTAGTGTCTTTTAGGGTTTCATAGGGTTTTAGTGTTTATAGGTTTTTTATTGGTTTTATGTGTTCCTAGATTTTTTATTTTTTCTTAGGGGTTTTCATTGTTTTTAGGATTTTTATGTTTTTTAGGGGGTTTAGGGTTGTTAGGGTCTTTAAGGGTTTTTAAATTTTTTGGTTTTTTGGGGTTTTATGTAGTTTTTGGGTTTTTATGTATTTCTTAGGGGTTTTTATGGATTTTATGGTTTGTTTATGTTTTTTGGGATTTTTAGGATTTTACTAGGTTTTTGGGATTTTGAGGGGTTTTAGGGTCATTTAGTGTTTTAGGTTTTTTATTGTTTTTAGTATTTTTTAAGATTTTTAGGGGTTTTGAGTACTTTTATCTTTTTTGGTTTTCTTTAGGTTTTTTAATTCTTTAGTGTTTTTCTTGTTTTTAGGGATTTTAGTGATTTTTAGGACAGTTATGGGTATTTATATTTTTAACGGATTTTGAGGGTTTTAGGTCTTTTTAGGGCTTTTAGGTTTTTAGGGTTTTTAGGGTTTTAGGGTTTATTTTAGTTTTTTAGTGTTTTTTTGGTTTCTTAGAGTTTTTTAACATTTTTATGGATTTAAAGGGAATTTAGATTTTTTAGTGGTTTTGGGAATTCTGTGGGGTTTTAGGGATTTTATGGTTTTTAGAGATTTTATGGTATTTAGGGGATTTTAGGTGGAATAGGGTCTTTTAGGGCTTTTAACATATTTTAGGTTTTTAGGGATTTATGTTTTTTTAGGTTTTTATAGTTTTCTTAGTGCTTTTCTGGATTCTTATGGTTTTTATGATTTTAGGTATTTTATGGCCATTTAATATATTTATGGTTTTTAGTGTTTTTAGGAATTTTGAGGGGAGTTTGGGGTTTTGGGGTTTTAGGGTTTTAACGGGTTTTTTCATTTTTAGGGGTTTTAATTATTTTTAGAATTTAACAATTTTATTATAGTTTTGGGAATTTAAGGTATTTTCAGGGATTTTATGGTTTTTTTATTTTTAAGGTTTTTAGTTTTTTAGGGGTATTTTGATTTTTTAGGGTTTTTATGGTTTTTTTGAGTTTTCAACATCTTTAGGGTTTTAAAGTACATTTAGGTTTTTTAGTGGTTTTTATATTTTTATGGGTTTCTAGGTTTTTATTGTTTTTGGGAGTTATGGTTTTTAAAGATTATATATATTTTTAGCGTTTTTTAGAGTTTTTATCATTTTTAGGTTTTTTAGATTTTTTACTGTTTTTAGGTTTTTATATTTTTCTTATGGTTTTTTAGATTTTATAGGAATTTTTACATTTTTATGGATTTTTAGGAAATTTTTTTATTCTTATGGTTTTTTTTGGGTTTTGGGATTTTGATGGTTTTTAGGGTTTATGAGTTTTTTTTGGGGGTTTAGGAGTTTTTAGTTTTTCTCATGTATTCTTAGGGTTTTTTAGGGTTTTATGTTTTTAGAGACATTATGGTATTTTTAGGATTTTTATTTTTTTGTATTTTTAGGGATTGTGATGGGGTTTTTGGTTTTTTTGGGTTTTCGTGGGTTTTATGGTCTTCCTGGATGTTTAGGGTTATTTGTTTTTTAGAGTTTTATTTTTTTTTTGAGTTATTTATTGTTTTTAGGTTTTTAAAGGCATTTTACAGTTTTTAGTGGTTTGTTAGGGTTTTTGTGATTTTTAAGAGTTTTAAAAGGTTTTAAGTGTTTTTTTGGATTTAAGGGGTTTAGGGGGTTTTAGGGTCTTTTTTTTGGTTTTTAGGTTTTTTTTATCATTTTTAGGTCTTTTAGGGTTTTAACATGTCTCTAGGTTTTAAAGGATTTCTTAGTGTTTTTAGGGTTTTAGGGTTTTTATATATTTTTGAATTTTAGGATTTTTTTTGGACTTTTTTTGGTTTTTTGGGATTTTGAGGATTTTTTGAGTGTTTATAGTTTAAGGGTTTTTATGGTTTTTAGTGTTTTTTAGATTTTGGGGGGTTTTAATAATTTTTAGATTTTGAGGTTTCTTATGGTTTTTCTCGATTTTTAGGTGTTTTATGTTTTTAGGGATTTTTTTTGGATATCAATAGCTTTAAGGGTTTTTGGGTATTTTTTTAGGTTTTTTGGGTTTTTTGGGTTTCTAGAGTTTTTTTGTTTTTTGGGTTTTTAGGGGTTTTTTTTAGTTATTTAGGGACTATTTTTTAAGATTTTATTAAAAATTTAATGGGATTATTGTGTTTTTATAGTTTTTAGTTGTTTTTAGGTATTTTATGGGTTTTGGGGTGTTAATGGTTTTTTAGGGGTTTTGTGGTATTTAGTTTGTTTTGGGTTTTCAGGTTATTTAAGGGGTTTTTTAGTGTTTTTATAATATTTTAGTGGTTTTATGGGTTTTATCTGTTTTTAAGTTTTCTTAGGTTTTTTCACGGTTTTTAGGATTTTTTAGATTTTTAAGGATTTTTAAGGATTTTTAAGGATTTTAGGGTGTTTTGGGATTTTGAGGTCTTTTAGGATTTTCATGGATTTTTTTTTGGTTTTTAGGGTTACTAGTGATTTTGATGGTTTTAGGGGTTTATGGGTTTGGGTGTTTTTTAGGGTTTAAGCATTTTCTAGGTTTTTAAGTGGTTTTAAGTGCTTTAGGTTTTTGATATTTTCTTAGGGTCTTTCAAGGTTTTTATTGGGTTTTATAATTTTTGGATATTTAGGTATTTTTAGTATTTTGATGGATTTTTAGTGTTTTTAGGGATTTTGAGGTGTTTATGGTTTTTAGGGTATTTGGGGTTTTTATTTTGTTTTGGGTTTTTATTATTTTTTTGAGTATTTTGGTGTTTATTATTTTTAAGTGTTTTTATCATTTTAAGGGTTTAAAGTATTTTTCTATTTTTTCAGTGGTTTTTAGGGGTTGTATGTTATTAGGTTTTTTTAAGGTTTTTAGTTGTTTGAATGGTTTTTAAGGGATTTTTCGCTATTTATAGGGACTTTGGGGATTTTAACATTTTTTTAGGTTTTTAGGGGTTTTAAATGTTTTTTGATTTAAAAGTATTCTTAGGTTTTTTCAATGTTTTTATTTTTTTTAACATTTTCTAGGATTATATTTGATTTCATTGTTTTTAAGGGTTTTTTGGGATTTTTAGGGATTTTAGGGTTTTTTAGTATTTTTAGTATTTTTAGTTTTTTTAGTTGTTTCAAGTGTTTTTATATTTTTACTATTTTATTAAGTTGTTTCATGGTTTTTAGGGTTTGTTATTTTTTAGGGATTTTTAGTGATTTTTAGGATTTAAATGGTTTTTTGGGTGTTTAGGGATTCTGAGAGTTTTTATGGTTTGTTAGGGATTTCAATGATTTTATGGCTTCTTAGGTTTCAGAGGTTTTTTGAGTTTGTTAGGGTTTTAAGGTTTTTTTAAAGTTTTCTAACATTTTTCTTGGTTAAATTTATTTTTAGAGTTTTTAGTGTCTTTATTGTTTTTATGTGGTTTTAGGGCATTTTATGTTATTTATGGGTCTTTTGGTTTTTAGGGGTTTTAGTATTTTAGTGTCTTTTTAGATTTTTTAGGGTTTTTAATGTTTTTTGGGTTTTATTAGTTTTAGGTATTTTTAGGTTTTTAAGTTTTTCTTAGGGCTTTCAGAGTTTATAGGTTTTTTATTTTTTTTAGTGATTTTTAAGATTTTTTAGGATTTTTAGGGTTTTCTAGGGGTTTTTAGGGTTTTTTAGGGGTTTTAGTGTTCTTTACATTTTTATGGTTTTTGGGGTTTTTTAGGATTTTTATTTTCATTTAGGTGGTTTAAGGATTTATGAGGGTTTTATGGGTTTTTAGTGGTTTTAGGATTCTTATGTATTTTTTGGTTTTTTAGGGTTTTAAAAGTTTTTTTGGGTTTTATGGTTTTTTATATTTTTTTAGGGTTTTTAGGGTTTAAAATGGTTTTTAGATTTTTTTAGTGGTTTTTTGTGTTTTTATGGATTTTTAGAAATTTTTATGGTTTTAAGGGGTTTTAAGGATTTAAGGATTTTATTGGGTTTTAGAATTTTTAGTATTATTTAGGTTTTTAGGGGTTCTAAGTCGTTATATCTTTTTAATTTTTCCTTAGGGTTTCTTAGGGTTTTTAGAGTTTTTTACATTTTTTATTATTTTTAGCTATTTTTAAGATTTTTCTAGGTTTTATAGGATTTAAGAATATTGGGGGTTATTAGGTTTTTTTTAGGGTTTTAAGGATTTTTTATGGTTTTATTTTTTATTGTTATTAATTAATTTAAGTGTTTTATGTTTTTTTATGTTTTCCTAGGCTTTTTCATGCTTTTAGGGTTTTTTAAATATTTAGGGATTTTAGATTTGTTTTATGATTTGTATGGTTCTTTTGGTTTTTAGTGATTTTAAGGATTTTCCAAGTCTTTTAGTGTTTTTGTTGTTTTTTGGTCTTTTGGGTTTATAGGGTATAAAGGTTTTTAGAAATTTTTAACATTTTTAGGGGTTTAAATGATTTTTAGAGTTTTTACTAGGTATTGTTGTTTATGGGGTTTTCATATTTTTTAATGTTTTTGATGTTTTTATGATTTTTAAGGGTTTAGGGTCTTTTAATGTTTTTATAGTTTTTTATAGTTTTTAGGTTTTTTAGAGGTTTTTAGTGTTTCTTAGTATTTAAGGTTATCTTTGAGGTCTTTGGTTTTTTAGGGTTGTATATGTTTTTAGGGATTTTTTTATATTCATGGTTTCTTAGGGTTTTTAGTTATTTTTAGGGTTTTATGATTTTTTGTTATGTTTTTTAGAATTTATAGGGTTTTTAGGGGTTTTAAGAGTTTATAAGTTTTTCATATTTTGTTAGTTTTTTTGGGTTTTGGGTTTTTTATCTTTTTAAGGGTTTTAGGGATTTTTAGGATTTTTATGGTTTTTTAGGGTTTTTAGGTTTTTTTCTTTAAAAGGGAATTACTCTGTGGGGCCTTTTCGAACCCTCCACATAGAGGAACCCCCCTCCCCCATGAAGGGGTAGCACCCGGAGGTAACTCCCCAGCCGGGGAAAGAGTTGTTGCCAACCGAGATGGCAGAGCGTCCCGGAGGGTAACGGTCCATTAGCGATGGTCCCTTACATCGATCCGTTAGTAATTGGGCCGCGCCTCATTAGGGTTTTAGGTATATTAATGGTTATCGGATTGTTTATGGATTTACGGGGTTTTATGGTTTATAGTGTTTTTTGGGATATTTAGTTTTTTATGGTTTTTTAGAGTTTTATAAGGTTTTTAGAGGTTTAAGGGGTTTGTAGAGTTTTTAGTACTCCTTAGGGTTTTTATGAGTTTTTAGGGTTTTTTTGGTTTTTTGGTTTTTTATTTTTTAGGCTTTTTAGGGGTTTTATGTTCTTTTAGGATATTTATGGATTTTGGGTTTTTAGAATATTTTATCTTTTTTAGGGATTTGGGTTTTTTTAGGTTTTTATTTTGAGTTTTTAGGGTTTTATTTTGCGTTTTTAGGGTTTTTAGGGGTTTTAGGATTTTTTAGGATTCTAAGGGTTTTAAAATTTTTGGGTTTTAATGGTTTTCTTAGGGTTTTAATGGGCTTTGGAGTTTTTTATGTTTTTGTGGATTTTTTTGGATTTTTATGGGGTTTTAGGGTTTTTTTGGATATTAATGGTTTTTATGAATTTTTTTTTTGGATTTTAGGGTTTTGTGAGTTTTTTAGGGTTTTAAAGTTTTTACATTTTATAAATTTTTTAGGGTTTTAAAGGGTTTTTAATGATTTTAGTTATTATTTAGGGTTTCTAGGGGGTTTATTGGTATCTTATGCTATTTAGGGGTTTTATCGTTTTTTGGGTTCCAGGGTCTTTTATGTATTTTTAGGGTTCTTGAAATTTTTTAGGTTTTTTAAGTGTTTTTATGATTTGAATGTTTTCTTAGGTATTTTAGTGTGTTTAGGGTATCTTATGCTTTTAGGTATTTCTAGGGTATTTTATTATTTTTATAGAATTTCATGTATTCAGTAATTTTTAGGGTTTTTAGGGGTTTTAGGATTTTTTAGGTTTCTAAGGGTTTTAAATTTTTTGGGTTTTAATGGTTTTCTTAGGGTTTTAATGAGCTTTGGAGTTTTTTATGTTTTTTTGGTTTTTTTTGGATTTTTATGGGTTTTAGTGTTTTTTTGGATATTAAGGGTTTTTATGATTTTTTTTGGATGTTAGGGTTTTGTGAGTTTGTTAGGGTTTTAAAGTTTTTACATTTTATAAATTTTTTAGGGTTTTAAAGGGTTTTTAATGATTTTAGTTAGTATTTAGGGTTTATAGGGGGGTTTATTGGTATCTTATGTTATTTAGGGGTTTTATGGTTTTTTGGGTTCCAGGGTCTTTTATGTATTTTTAGGGTTCTTGGAATTTTTTAGGTTTTTAAAGTTTTTTTATGATTTGAATGTTTTCTTAGGTTTTTAGTGTGTTTAGGGTATCTTATGCTTATAGGTATTTCTAGGGTATTTTATTATTTTTATAGAATTTCATGTATTCTGTAATTTTGAGGGGTTTATAGGTTTTTTTAGTTTTTGGGTTTTCAGGGTTTTTAGCTTGTTAGTTTTTTAAGGGGTTTTAAGTGTAATTTAAGTTTTTAATTCTTTTTCTAATTTTTTTTTGGGATTTTTATGGGTTTTTAGGTTTTTTATAGTTTTTTAGTGTTTTTAAGGATTTTGAGGGGATTTAGGGTTTTCAACATTTTGTTTGGGTTTTTATGGTTTTTTGGGTTTTTAGTGTTTATTTGAGTTTATTAGAGTTTCTATGGTTTTTTAGAGTTTTAATATTTTTATGGACATAAAAGGTTTTTCTATTTTTTATTTTTTTTATAGTTTTTATGGGTTTTATTATTTTTTAAGGTTTTCAGGGGGTTTTAATATTTGATGGTCTTTACGTTTTTTGGTGTCTTTTATATTTTTAGAGGCTTTAAGTGTTTTAGGTTTTTTATGTTTTATTAGGGTTTTCAGGGTTTTTATGGTTTTTCATATTTGGTGGTATTATTGGGTTTTTTATGATTTATATGGGTTTTTAAGTGTTTTAGGTATTTTTTGGGCTTTAGGATTTTGTACATTTTAGGTATTTTAGGGTTTTTAGGATTTTTTTGTTTTTTTAGGGGTTTTATGGATTTTTGATTGGTTTTATTTTTTTTTTGATTTTTTTAATGTTTTTTAATGTGTTTTACGGTTTTAGGGTTTTTAATTTTTTAGGGGTTTAAAATGTTTTTATATATTTTAGTGGGTTTTTAGATTTTTATGGGTTTTTGTGGTTTTATGGCTTTTATTGGTTTTATGGCCTTTTTAGTTTTTAGGGGTTTTATGGCCTTTTACAGTTTTTAGTGTATTTTTATTTTTTATCTGTTTTATTGTTTTTATGGATTCCAAAGTTGTTTTCTGGGTTTATTCTACTTTTCATTTTTAGAAACATTTAGGGATTTTTTTTTGGATTTTAATGTTTTTATGGTTTTTATTGATTTTTATGGTTTTTGGGGGTTTTTAGGGTTTTTAAAAAATTTATGTTTTTTATGGTTTTTTGGTGTCTTCAGTTATTTAAAGATTTTCTTAAGTTTTTTCATTGTTTTTAGGGATTTCTACAGTTTTTCCTTTATTTTTATGGTTTGTAGGATTTTTAGTGTTTTTAAGTGTTTTTAGTTTTTTATGGTTTTCTTAGGGATTTTTATGGTGTTTTTAGTATTTTTAATTTAAGGATTTTTAGAGATTTTTTAGGATTTTTTATGGTTTGTAGAGGTTTTAAAATTTTTGTATTGTTCTTAGGGGTTTTAAGTGTTTTTAGGGTTTTTAGGTATTCTTAGTGGTTTTTGGGATTTTTTGAGTTTTTTTACGTTTTTTGGGATTTAGAGATTTTTTAAGATTTTTATGGGTTTTTGGGTTTTTTGGGAGTTTTTGAGGTTTTTTGGTGTTTGTAGGGTTTTAGGGGCTTTATGGATTTTTTGGGTTTTATTTTTACTTTTTGAGGTTTTTAGGGTTTTTTTTTATTTTGTGGAGTTTTTTAATGTTTTTAGGGGTCCGATGAGTTTTCAGCATTTTTAGTGGTTTTAGGGTTTTATTGGTTTTTTGGGTTCATATGATTTTTTGGTGATTTTATTTTTTAGGGGTTCTATGGTTTTATGGTCATTTTAGGGTTTTTAGGGATTTAGGGTTTTCAGGTTTCATCGGGGTTTTAAGTGTTTTTTGGTTTTTAAGGTTTTCTATGGGGTTTCAAGGTTTTAAGGTGTTTTAGTTTTTTAGAGACTTTTTAGGACTTTTATGGTTTTTTAGGGTTTTAGGTTTTATATGGATATTGTGGTTTTTAGGGATTTTTAGGGATTTTAAGGTTATTTAGGGATGTTATAATTTTTTGTGCTTTTATGAATTTTAATATTTTTGGGGGTTTTTTAAGGTTATTTTGGGTTTTTAGGGTTTTTTATGTTATTAGGAGTTTTAGGAGTTTCTTAGGATTTTTGTGGGTTTTTAGGGTTTTTTTGGATTTTGAGGTTTTCCTAGTTTTTTAAGGTTTTATGGTTTTTTGAGGGGTTTAGGGGTTTTTATTTCATTAGTGTTTTAAGGTTTGTTAGATTTTTTTAAAGAGTTTTAGGGGTTTAAGGGTTTTTAGAGTATTTAGTTGGTTTTACAGTTTTTATGGGGTTTTAATGTTTTGTATGGTTTTAGGGGTTTATTATTTTTAGGGGGGTTTTTGGTTTTTTTTTTTGTTTTTATGGTAATTTTAGGGTTTTTTTGAGATTTATAATTTTTTACATTTCTAGGGGATTTATTTTTTTAGGTATTTAATTTTTTTAGGGTATTTTCAGAGGTTTTAGGGATTTTATGTTTTTTATATATTTTTAGGATTTTTTTAGATTTTTAGGGTTTTTTATATATTTTGAGTTTTTTATGATTTTTATTGTTTTTTTGGGTTTCTTAACAATTTTAGTGTTTTTAAAGTTTTTTAGAGTTTATAGTATTTTTGGTTTTCTTAGTGTATTTTAGGTTTTAAAGGTTTTTCGGGTTTTTTGGGATTTTAGAGCACACTTAGGGATATCTACAGTTTTTAGAATTTTTTAGGGTATTTATGAGTTTTAAATATTTTAAAGTTTTTAATGTTTTCTTAGGGATTTTAAGGGGTTTTAGGGTTTATTATATTTTTTGGGATTTTTTAGGATTTTTTTATGGTTTAGGGGTTTTAGGGATTTTTAGCTGTATTAGGGTTTTTTCGGGGTTTTAGGGATTCTATTATTTTTAGGTTTTTAGGGATTTTATGTGCTTATATATTTTTAAGGTTTTCATTTGGGATTTTAGGATTTTTAGGGTTTTTTGACATTTTTTGGATTTTTAGTTTTTATTGGTTTTTTATGTTTGTAGGGATTTTGGTGATTTTTTATGATTTTTAGTGTTCTGGAGTTTTTATTGTTTTTTGAGATTTTATGTTTTTTTTAGTTTTTTAGGGTTTTAAATGTTTTTATAGTTTTTTGTTTTTAGGGGTTTAAAGTATTTTTAGAGTTTTTAGTGTTTTATATAGTTTTTTTGGGTTTTATGGATTTTTTAGGATTTGGGGGTGTTATTGGTTTTTATGTGTTTTTAGGTTTTTGGGGGTATTTTTAGGGTTTTTTATTATTTTAATCATTTTTTTGGTTTTTAGGTGTTTTCAGTGTTTTTAGGTTTTTATGGTTTTCTTAGGGGATTTTGGATTTTTTAGGATTTTTATGTTTTTTCAGATTTTTTGTCTTTTTTTGGATTTTTATGGTTTTTTAAGGTTTTAATGATTTTAGGGTTTTATGATTTTTCTAGGTTGTATGGTTTTCAAGGTTTTTAGAATTTTTTAGGGGTTTTAGTGGTTTTAAGTGTATTTTGGGTTTTAAGTATTTCACAGGGGTTTTCATGGTTTTTTTTAGTTTTATAATGTTATAGGGAATTTAGGTTATTTTTTAGGATTTTTATGGGTTTTTTAGTTTTTATGGGGTTTTAGGGTTTTTAGGGTTTTTATGATTTTTCAAAAAATTTCACGTTTTTAGGTGTCTAAATGGGTTTCCTGAGTTTTTAGTGGTTTTTTTTGTTTTTACAGATTTTCGGATTTTGTATGTTTTTTGGGGTTTTATGGTTTTAAGGGTTTTGATGGTTTTTTAGTTTTTTATTATTTTTTTGGGGTTTTAAGGGTTTAATGTGTTTTTGGGTTTTTATGAATTTTTTAGTGTTTTTGGAGATTCAAGGTTTTCTATGATTTTAGGGACTTTTAGAGGTATTAAGGATTCATATTATTTTTTGTATTTTAGTGATTTTGACAATTTTTTGGATTTTATTTGGATTTTTATAGTAGTTTTGCGTTTTTTAGGTTTTTACAATTATTTTTAGGTTTTTGTGGTTTTAAAATTTTTTAGACTATTTTTGTCGTTTTACGGGTTTAAAGGGGTTTTGATCATTATTAGTGGGTTATTAGGATTTTATAGGGTTTTTAGGGTTTTTTAATGTCTTTATGGTTTTAATTGCTTTTAGGAGTTGTATGGTCCTTATGGTTTTTTAGGGATTTTTATGGTTTTTATATTTTTTTAGGTTTTTAAGGGTTTTATGTGTTTTTTGGTTTTTAGGGGTTTCTTTTGGTTTTCATGGTTTTTAGATTTTTTTTACGTTTTTAGGAATTTTTTGGTTTTTTGTGGTTTTTTATTATTTTTAGGGTTTTTATGGATTTCATTGGCTTTTAATGTTATTTTTTGGTTTTATGGTATTTTATGGTTTTAATGGTTTTTAGGTTTTTAGGGGTTTTAATTGTTTTAGGTTTTTTAATTTTTATTATAGTTTTTCATGGTTATTTGGGTTTTTTATATTGTTAGGTATTTGTAGTGATTTTTTTGGATTTTTATTATTTTTATAGATTTTAGGGATTTTGACGATTCTGAGGGTTTTTTAGGGTTATTTATTTTTTCTGGGTTTTAGGGATTTTATGTTTTATTTAATTTTTTGGGATTTTAATGTCTTTATTGTTTTTTATAATTTTTATGGGTTTAAATTTTTTTAAATAATTTAGTGTCTTCTAGGGTTTTTGTGGGTTTTAGGGTTCTATTCAGTTTTTAGGTGCTTTTATAGATATTAAATGTTTTCAAGGTTTTTAAGAGTTTTTAAGAATTTTTTAGGTTTTTTGGGGGTTTTAACTGTTTTTAGGTTTTTATGTTTTCAAAGGGTTTTTGGGTTGTTTACGTTTTTTTACATTTTTATTTATTTTTGGGGCTTTTTTGCATTTTTATGGTTTTTATTGTTTTTAGGGATTTTGAGGGGTTTTTAGGGTTTTAGTGTTTCTAGGGTTATAGGGTTTTAGCCTTTTTTTTGTTTTTATGGGTTTTAAGTGTTTTAGGATTTTAAGGTTTTCTTAGGGTTTTCAGGGTTTTAAGGTTTTTTACATTTTTAAAGATTTCAATGGAATTTTATTGATTTTTTTAGTGTTTTAAATAAATTTTGGGGGTTGAATGTATTAGTTGTTTTTTGGGATTTTTGGGGTTTTATGGGTTTTTTTTTGTTTTTTTTTGTTTTTTGAGTTTTTTAGGGTGTTAAGTTTTTTAGAGTTTTTGAACGTTTTTGCGGTTTAAATATTTTTTAGTATTTTAATGTTTTTTGGGGGTTTTATGGGGTTTTAGGGTTTTTTAACTGTTTAGGAATTTTTAGGTGTTTTATAGGTTTTCGTAGATTTTAGGATCTTTTGGGGGTTTTATGGTATTTCATATATTTTTTAATTTTTTTAGGTTTTAAGTTTTTTTTTGTTATCAATATTTTCTTACAGTTTTCATGTTTTTAGGGGTTTTATGTTATTTGGGATTTTTAGTCATTTGAAGAATTTTTATGAATTTTTAGTTTTTTTATTAATATTGAGGTTTCTTAGGGTTTTTTTAGATATTTTTTGGTTGCTTAATGTTTTTAGTATTTTATGTTTTCTTGGGCTTTAAGTATTTTTAGGGTTTAAAAGTTTTCTTTGGAGTTTTCAGTTTTTTAGTTTTTTTCATTTTTATGGATTATTAATGTTTTTAACGATTTTTATGTCTTTTTGGGTTTTTTGGGATTTTGAGTGTCTTTGGATTTTTTAGGGTTTTAGTGTTTCTTAGGTTGTTTAGGGGTTTTCCTTGTTTTTATTTATTTAAGGTAATCTTAGGGTTTTTAAGGATTTTATAATTTTTTACATTCTTAGGAATTTTTGAGATTTTTCAAGTTTTTTATTTTTTTAGTGTTTTTAGAGATTTTGACATGGGGGGGGGGTTAGGTTTTTTTTTGGGTATTTTTGGTTTCTTATTTGTTTAGTGTTTTTTAGGTTTTTAGAAGTTTTAATATTTTTTAGGTTTTATGGTTTTCTTAGGGGTTTTCAAGGTTTTTAGGGTGTTTTACGTTTTTAGTTAATTTTAGGGATTTTTTTATAGTTTTCATGGTTTTTAGGTTTTTCGGGATGTTGAGTTGTTTTATGGGTTTTTAGGGTTTTATCATTTTTTATTACATTTTTATGGGGTTTTTGAGTTTTTAGGGTTTTAATGGTATTTTAGATTTTTTTACTTTATTATAGGTTTAATGAGTTTTAATAGTTTTTAGTGGTTTTAAGGGTTTTATTTGTTTTTAGACTTTTTTAATGTCTGGGGGGTCTTTTTTAGGGTTTTTACCATTTTTATGTTTTTTAAGGGTTTTAAGTATTTTTATGTTTTCAAGTTTTTCTGAGGGTTTTTAGGGTTTTTAATACTTTTTACATTTTTTGATATTTTTATGTATTTTTTAGTATTTTTATTGTTTTTTGGGTTTTTTGGGATACTTATGGGTATTGGATTTTTATATATTATTTTTTGAATTTTTTTAGGTTTTTTAGGGGTTTTAAATTCTTTAGTTATTTTGGGTTTTCTTAGGGGGTTTTCAGGGGTTTTAGGTTTTTTCAAATTTTTAGGGATGTTTAGGGATTTTTTTATTACTTTTGTGGGTTTTTAGGTGTTTTAGGGATTTTGAGGTTTTAGGGATTTTACCAGGTTTTGTTGTTCTTATGGTTTCTTTGGGTTTTAGGGTTTTCTTGAGTTTTTAGGTTTTTTAAGGGTTTTTGGAATTTTTTAATGCTTTTAGAGGTCTAAAGGGTTTTTAGAGATTTTAGTGGCTTTTAGGGTTTGGTGGGTTTTGGGGGTTTTAAAGTTTTTATGGTTTTTGTGGTTTAAATGAGATATTAGAGATTTTTAGTGTGTTTTGGATCTTTTTAAGGTTTGGGGGCTTTTTCATTTTTTAGGTTTTTAGGGTTCTAAGGTTTTCTTATGTTTTTTCATGGTTTTCTAGGTTATTTTACATTTTTAGGAATTTTTAGGGTCATTTTAGAATATTTAAGGGTTTTTAGAGATTTTAAGGGATTTTAGGGTTTTGGGGGTTTTAGGGTTTTTAGGGTGTTATTGTTTTTTGGTTGGTTATGGGATTTAATTTTTTCAAGTTTTTAAGGTTTTATTAGGGGTTTCTTAGGGTTTTTTGGATTTCTGGTGGGTTTTATGTTTTTAAGGATTTTTTTAGATTCTTATGGTTTTTATGTATTTTATGGATTTTTAGGTATTTAGGGGTTTTTAGAGTTTTTACAATTTTTTTGGGTTTTAGGGTTTTCTTAGTGTCTTTAATGTTTTGTAGTATTTTTAGTGGTTTTTATTGGTTTTTTGGTTCTTTAGGGTTTTTAGTGGTTTTATAGATTTTTGGGATTTTTGGGTTTTTTAGGGGTTTTAGGGTTTTTATTTTTTTAGATTTGTAGGGGTTTTTAGTGTTTTTATGTTTATACAGTATTCTTAGGGGTTTTCAGGGTTTTTAGGGGATTAATTATTTTAGGGATTATTAGGGAATTTTTGGGTTTTTAGGATTTTTTTGGGGTTTTAGATATTTTAATGGTTTTATGGTTTTGGTGTTTTAGTGTTTTTGTGGTTTTTAAGGGTGTTAGCATGTTTTATGTTTTTTTTGGGTTTTAAGAGTTTTTAGATTTTTATGGTTTTCTAAAGGTTTTTAGGGGTTATAGGTTTTTTTGTGTTTTTAAGAATTATTATTGATTATTTACCCTTTTTATTTTTTTAGGATTTTTTGGGATTTTGATGGTTTTATAGTTTTTTAGGGTTTTTAGGGTTTTTATGGTTTTCTTGGATGTTGGGATTTTTTTTAGGGTTTTAAAGGTTTTTTGGAGTTTTTTCATGTATTAGGGTTTTAAAAGGAATTTTAGTGTTATTAGGGGGTTTTATGGTTTTTCTGTCCATTTAATTTTTTTAAAATTTTTATGAGTTTTTATGGTGTTTAGGGGATTTTTGGTTTTTTAGTATGTTTTCAGGTATTTAGGGTTTTTATCATTTTTTTGGATTCTTAGGGGTTTTATTTATATTTAGATTTTTATTGTTTTCTTAGTGTTTTTCAGGGTTTTTAAAATTTTTATGTATTTAGGGGATTTTAGGGATTTTTTAGATTTTTTATTGTTTTTTTGGACTTTGAGGGTTTTCGGGGTTCTTTTTTGTTTTTAAGGGTTTAAATTATTTTTAGGATTTTTAGGGTTTTTTAAATCTATAGGAATGTTTAGTGATTTTTTAGGATTTTAAAAGTTGTTAGGGTTTTGGGAACTTTTTGGGTTTTTAATGTTTTTTGGGTTTTTTGGGTTTTTTTGAGTATTTTTAGAGTTTTAATGTTTTTTTAACATTTTTAGTGGATGATAGGGTTTTTTTTAGTTTTTAGTTGTTCCTTATTTTTTTATTGGTTTTTATTGTTTTTATGGTTTTAGGGGGTTTATGGTTTTTAGGGGGTTTTACGGTATTTTCTGCTTTTTTAGTTTTTTAGCATTTATTGGTATTTTTGGGTTTTTAGGGATTTTGAGGGGTTTTAGGGTTTTTATGGTTTTTTTGGGTTCTTAGAATTTTTTATGTTTTTAGGGATTTTAAGTGGTATTTTGGATTATTTGGGTTTTCGTATGTTTTTTAAGGGAATTAAGGGTTTTCTATGTTTTTATGAATATTTAATCCTTTTTTGGATTTTAATATTTTGTTTGTGTTTTTAGGTATTTTGAGGGGTTTAAAGATTTTTTTGGGGTTTTTGGGGTTTTTTTAGTTTTTGGGTTTTAAAAGATTTTAGAATGTTTTAACTTTCTTAGGAGTTCAGATGGTTTTTATAGTTTTTAGAAGTTTTTAGTATTTTTAGGTTTTTTATGGTTTTTTATGCTTTTAGTGTTTTTATGATTTTTAGGGGTTTTAGGGGTTTTACTATCTTTTTTCGGGGTTTTAGAGTATTTAGGTCTTTTAGGGGGTTTAATTGGTTTTAGGTTTATATGGTTTTCTTAGGGATTTTCTAGGTATTTAGGGGTTTTTTGTTTTATTTCTATTTATAGGTATTTTTAATTAATTATATAGTCATTTGTGTTCTAATTGATTTTGAGGGTTTTTATGGGTAATAGGGGTTTTTAGGGTCATAGCGTTTTTAGATTTTCTAGGGGTTTAATGTGCTTTAGGTTATTAAGGTTTTCTTAGGGCTGTTCAGGTTTTTTAGGGGTTATTAGATTTTTAGGTTTTTAGGGACATTTAGGATATTTATGGGTTTAAAGTGTTTTTATGGATTTTGAGGTGTTTTAGGGTTTTTATGGGTTTTATGGTTTTTTGTGTTTTTTTGGTTTTTTGGGTTTTATGGTTTTTTTTGAGTTTTTTAAGGTTTGAAGGTTTTTTATTATTTTCAACACTTTTAGGGGTTTAAAATGTTTTCTGAGTTTGTAGTGGTTTTTTGGTTTTTTGAGTTTTTTAATGTTTTTACGAGACTAAATGGTATTTAGGGGTTTTTTAGTCTTTTTTCGGTTTTTAGGGTTTTTAGCAATTTTATATTTTTAGTTTTTTAAAGTTTTTTAGGTTTTAATGTTTTCTTATGGTCTTCCACAGTTTTTTTTATTTTTATATTTTTTAGTGATATTTAGAGATTTTTTTGGGTTTTATGGTTTGTAAGGGGTTTTGGGGGGATTTTGACTTTTATTTACAGTTTTGGGGTTTTTATGGGTTTTTATCTTTTTTTAATTTTTTTATTTGTTTTTATTGTTTTTATGGTTTTATTAAAGTTTTTTATGTTTTTTATTATTTTCATAATTTTAAGGGATTTTCAGTTTTTTACTTTTTTAGGGTTTTTATGGAATTTGAGCATTTTATGGTTTGTCAGGGTGGATAGGGTTTTTACTGTTCCTTGGGTATTTAGGGTTTTTTGAGTTTTATAGGGTTTTTAGGTTTCATAGAATTTTATAATATTTTTAGGGGTTAAAATGTTTTTTAGAGTATTGGTGGTTTTTGGATTTTTATAGTGTTTTCTGGTTTTCTATGGTTTTTAGGAGTATTATGGTATTTTGGAGTATTTAGGGTATTTTTAGGGTTTTTTAGGGTATTAAACATTTTTAGATTTTTATTCGTTTTATATGTGTTTTTCTGATTTTTGATGTTTTCTTAGGGTTTTCAAGGTTTTTAGGTTCTTTTATCTTTTTAGTGAATTTTAAGGATTTTTTACGATTTTTATGGTTTTCTAGGGTTTTTTAGGAATATTGATTGTTTTTAGAGTTTTTTTTTTGGGATTTTAGGAGCTCTTATATTTGTTATCATTTTTTAGGGTTTTAGGGGTTTTAAGTGGTTTTAGGTTATTAAGGTTTTCCTAAGTTTTTTCTATGGTTTTAGGGTTCTTCACATTTTTAAGGATTTTTAGGGACTTTTTTTGGATTTTCATAGTCTTTTAGAGGTTTAGGGGTTTTAGGGTTCTTATGGATTTTTTGGGGTTTTAGGGTCTTTTTCGGATTAAATGTTTTTTAGAATTTTTTAGGGTTATTAGGGTTTGATGGCTTTTATAGTTTTTAGTGGTTTTTTTGTTTTTAACATTTTTTACTGTTTTTTTGGTTTTGTGGATTTTAGAGATTTTATGGTTTTTAGGTTTTTAGCATTATTTGGGATTTTAGTGGTTCTAAGTGTTTTTAAAATGTTAAGGTATTCTTAAGGTTTCTCAGGATTTTTTGGGTTTTTTGAATTTTTTTGTATTTTTAAGTGTTTTTAGGATTATTATGGTTTTCAAGGGTTGTAGGTATTTTGAAGGTTTTTATGATTTTTTAGGGTTTTTATGAATTTTGAGGGTTTTTATATTAATATTTCTTTTAGGGGATTTAAGTATTTTGAAGGGTTTTTTTGTTTTTTTAAGGTTTTTATGATTTTTTAAGGTTCTATGGTGTTTTGGGTTTTTAGGGATTTTTGAGTTTTTTAGGGATTTATTGTTTTTAGTGTTTTTTAACATTTTAGGGGTTTAAAGAGTTTTTAGAGTTTTTATTTCTTTTTAGGTTTTTTATGTGATTTGAGGTTTTTCAATGATTTTAGGGGTTTTAATTATTTTTAGTGGTTTTTATAGTTTTAACATATTTTAGGGTTTTAGGGGTTTTAATATTTTTTAGTTTTTTAGTTTTTTTATGTGTTCTTAGGTAATTAATGTTCCCTTTTGGGTTTTCTGGTTTTTAGGTATTTTTAGGGATTTTTAGGATTTTTATGGTTTTAGTGATTTTGATGGGTTTTTTGTTTTTTTGGTTAGTGAACGTTTTTAGGTTTTTTTGGGGTTTTATGTTTTTTTGTTTTTATGTTTTCTTTTGGTTTTGGGGTTTTTTCTATGGATATTTTGATATTTTTTTGTTTTTTATGTGTTTTTAGGGTTTTTAGGTATATTTAGGGTTTTTATGGGGTTTAACGTTTTTAGGGTTTTATGGTTTTTTTGAGTTTTTTAACATTTTTTGGGGTTTATGGGGTTTTTAGAGTTTTTTCTAGTTTTACGGTTGTATGGGTTGTTTGGTTTTTTATGGTTTTTAGGGGGTTTTATTAATTTTAGGGGTTTTAAGGTCTTTTAGGGTTTTAGTGTTTTTTGCAGTTTTTAGGTTTCTTGGGGTTTTATGACTTTTTTGTTTTTTAAGGTTTTTAGGTTTTTTAGGTTTTTCTACATTTTTTTTGTATTTTTAGGGATTTTTTTGGTTTTTTATGTTTTTAGGGTGTTTTCGGGGTTTTGAGTGTTTTATGGGTTTTTAAGGATTTTAGAGTTTTTTTGTTTTTAGGGTGTTTTATGTTTTTTAAGTTTTTAAATTCTTCCTAGGGATTTATAAGTTTTTTATGTATTTTGGGATTTAGGGATTTCTAAATATTTTTATGGGTTGTTATGGTTTTTAAGGATTTTCAGGGTATTTTAGGGTTTTTTGGTTTTTTTGGTTGTTATGGTATTTTTGGGTTTTTAGGGGTTTTTATGTCTTTTAGATTATTAGAGATTTTTAACATTTTTAGGGGTTTAAAGGTTTTTTAGTTTTTTAGTGGTTATTTAGGTTTTTTAGGGGTTTTTAGGGGTTCTTATTGTTTTTTGGGGTTTTATGGATTTTAGTTTTTTTTAGGTTTTTCTAGGGTTTTATGTGTTTTTATGTTTTTAAGGTTTTATTATGGTTTTTCATGGTTTTTATGGTTTGATATTATTTTATAGATTTCTAGGGGTTTTTTACTATATTTTTGGATTTTAAGGGGTTTTAGGAATTTTGAGGGTGTTTACTGTTTTCAGGGTTTTTTGGGTTTTTATGAATTTTAGCGCTTTAGCTTTTTTAGGGAAAATAAGGCTCGAGACGAGGTGAACCTGATCCCCCAAAATTTATTAAGAAAAAGATGGTAACAATAAGACGTTACAAAGAGGGATTACAAAACCGATTGTGCAACTCACACCTGGTTTTTATGGATTATTATAATTTTAATGGATTTTACAGTTTTTAGAATTTATAGTGTTTTAGGGATTTATAGTGTTCATAGTTTTTTAATAATTATATAGATTTTTTTTGAGTTTTTAGGGTTTTTCATTTTTTGGGATTTTAGTTTTTTTATAA
This sequence comes from Viscum album, assembly GCA_963277665.1. Classification (NCBI taxonomy): domain Eukaryota; kingdom Viridiplantae; phylum Streptophyta; class Magnoliopsida; order Santalales; family Viscaceae; genus Viscum; species Viscum album. The sequence goes on from OY728141.1 coordinate 938,921,292, forward strand.
TTTTATTGTTTTTTAATGATTTTAGGGATTTTGAGTGGTTTTATATTTTTTGGGTTTTTATGGATTTTAGAGTTTTTTTTGAGTTTTTTAGGGGTTTTAATGTTTTTTAGTGTGATTAAATTATTTAGGGTTTTGATGGGTTTTTAGATTTATTGTGGTTTATTAGGGGTTTTGTGGGTTTTACGGGTTTTTAAGGTTTTTAGGGGTTTTAGGGTCTTTAGAGGTTCTTAGGGATTTAGGTTATTTTATGGTGTTTTAGTGTTTTTATTGTATTTTAGGTTTTTAATGGTTTTTAGTGTTTTTTTGTTTTTATGGTTTTCTTGGGGTTTTTAGGATTTTAATATTTTTTTCATTTTTTAGGATTCTTAGTGATTGTTTTTGGATTTTTAGGATTTTTATGATTTTTATTTATTTTAGGGGTTTTTTGGGTTTTTTTGGGTTTTAGGGTTTTATTTTTTTAGGTTTTTTAGGATCCTTAAGTGTATTTAGTTATTTATGGTTTCCTATGTTTTATTAGGTTTTTTAGCGGTGTTTAATTTTTTTATATTTTTTTTAGGGTTTTAGGTTTTTTATTGTTTTTAGGGTTCATGTTCTTCTTTAGGGTTTTCAGGGATAATTGATTTCTTTAGGGTTTTCAGGGATTTTTTTTGTTTTTAGGTATTTTTTATGATTTTTTTTTAGGATTTTTTTTTTGTTTTTTTACATTTTTTAGTGATTTTGAAGTGTTTTAGGGTTTTTTTGGGTTTCTATCATTTTTAGGTTTTTAGAGGATTTAAGTGTTTTTAGGTTTTTCAGGTTTTTTTGTGTTTCTGGGTATTTGTTTACAGTTTTATTTATTTATAAGGATTTTTATTGTTTTTAGGGCTTTTTTGTGTATTTTGTTTTTTATGGTATTTTTTGGGGTTTTAGAGTTTTATTATTATTTTAGTGTTTTATGTTTTTTTATATTTTTTTATCGTTTTTAGGGTTTTAAGGGGTTTTTAGAGTTTTAAGTAGTTTTAGGGTTTTTATGGGTTTGTAGGGTTTTTTATGGTCCTTAGAGGTTTTTATTGTTTTCATTGGTTTCGGTGTTTTGTGGCCTTTTTAGGGATTTTCAGGGGTTTTAGCCGTTTTTTAGTTTTTAGGGGTTTAAACTATTTTTTGGTCTTAAGGTTTTCTTTTTGGTGATCAATGTTTTAAGTTTTTTTACGTTTTTAGATATTTATTGGGATTTTTTAGTTTTCTTATTATTTTTAGGGTTTTTTGGGTTTTTTGGGATTTAGGGTATTTATGATTTTTTATGGTTTTTAAGGATTATTAGGTATTTTAGTTTGTTATGGGGGTTTTAGGGTTTTTAGGTTTTTAGATATTTTTAGGGATTTTTTACGGCTTTTATGGTTTTTAAGGGAATTTGGGATTTTCAAAAATATCATGTTTTTTAGGGATTTTAGGGATATTATGGGTTTGGGGGGTAAGGTTTTTGTGTTTATCGGGTATTTTTGTGGTTTTTATTGTTTTTAGAATTTTTATGTTTTTAGGGGTTTTATGTGTTTTATGTTTTTAATGTTTTCTTATGGTTTTTAGGGTTTTTATGGTTTTTTATATTTTTATGTATTTTTAGGTATTTTTTGTATTTTGATGAATTTTTTGGTATTTTAGGGATTTTGAAGGTCTATATGGTCTTTTATGGTGTTTAGGGTTTTTATAATTTTTTTTGGTTTCTTTATTTTTTATGAGTTATTTAGGGTTTTGATATTTTTAAATTTTTTAACATATTTAGGGTCTTATTAGGTTTTTAGAGTTTTTAGTTCATTTATTGGTTTTATGGGGTTTTAGGGTTTTTATGGTTGTAAAGGTGTTTCATGGATTTTAGGGGTTTGAGGTTTTTATATCACTTTTAGGGGTTTTTAAGGTTTTTAGTATTATTTAGTTTTGTAGTGGATTTAAATCTTTTTAGGTTTTAAAGGTTTTATGTCTGTTTTTTAGGGTTTTAGGTTTTTTATGTTATTTTGATAATTTCTAGGATTTTTTAGGATTATATGTTTTTATAGTTTTTAGGGTTTTTTAGAAGTTTTAGGGGGTTTTAGGATTTTTAAGGTTTTTTTGGGTTTCTATCATTTTTACCATATTTAGGGATTTAAAGTGGTTTTTATATTTTTATGGTTTTATTTGGGTATTACGAAGTTTTTATGTTTTTATTGATATTTAATGTTTTTTTTATTTTTATGTTTTTTAGGGTTTTAGGGATTTTGATGGTCATGTGCTTTTTATATAAGTTTTCGGGTTTTTATAGTTTTTTGGATTTTTAGGTTTTTCTTAAGTTTTTTGTGGTTTTAAGGTTTTTTAGATTTTTCTAACGATTTTAGAGGTTTAAATGTTTTTAGTGTTTTTAGTGGGTGTTTAGGGTTTTAATGAATTTTAGGGTTTTGGTGATTTTTTTGGGGGTTTATGATTTTTAGGGATTTTAGGGTTTTTTTATTAATTTTTGCATTCTTTAGGTTTTTAGGTGTTTTTTGATTTTTATGGTTTTCTGAGGGGTTTTTTGTGTTTTTAATGTTTTTTTATGTTTTTATGATTTTTTATGGATATTAATGATTTCTATGGTTTTTAGTTTTTTTAGGTATTTTGAGGGTTTTAGGGGTTTTACGGTTTTTATGGTTTTTTAGGGTTTTTAGGGTTTTTAGCATTTTTGAAGATTTTAGGGGTTTAATGTGATTTATGGATTTTAATGTCTTCTTAGGGGTTTTACAGTAGTTATAGTTTTTTAAATTTTTAGCGATTTTAGGGTATTTTTTGTATTTTTTATGGTTTTTAGGGAATTTGATGTTTTCAATGGATTTTTTTGGATTTTTTTGGATTTTTTTTGTTTTTTGTGTCTTTTTTAGATTTTAGAGTTTTGTAGATTTTTTAATGCTTTTAGGGGTTTAAGGTTTTTTAATTGATTTTAGTGGTTTTTAATTATTGTTTTTGTTTTTGTTTTCGATTTTATAAGGATTATTGGGATTTACGGTTTTTAGGGTTTTAAGAGTTTTTTACTATTTTATCTTTCTTTATGGTTCTTAGTGGTTCATGTTTTCGTGGGTTTTTAAGGTTTTTTTAGGTTTTTTCTAATTTTTTAGGGTGTTTTATGATTTTAGTGACTTTGAGAGATATTTTTGGATTTGTATGTTTTTTAGGGTTTTATGTATTTTTAGGGTTTTTAGGATTTTTAGGGTACTTAGGATTGTTATGGATTTTTGGTGTTTATGGTTTTTTTGAGTTTTTTATAATTTCTTAGGGTTTTTAGATATATTTAATTTTTTATGTGTATAAATGGTTTTTTATCATTTTTTAGTGATTGTTTAGGTTTTTTATGCAGTTTTTATGGTTTTTAAGGTTTCTAGGAGTTTCTACAGTTTTTAGAACGTTTAGGGTTTTTATGTTTTTAAAGTTTGTCGGGTTTTTTTGGGTTTTCATTTTTTTAGTATTTTAAGGTGTTCTAATGGGTTTTATGGTTTTTATGGTTTTTATGGTTTTTTAAATTTTTTGGGATCTTTTGGACTTTGATGATTTTTATGGTTTTTAGGGTTTTTAGGGATTTTGATATATTTTATGGTTTTTTCTGGTTTTTAGGGTTTTTAAAGTTTTTATAGTTTTATTTTTGTTTTTTAAGGGTTTTAAATTATACATGTTTTTTACGGTTTTTTTAGGGTCCTTAATTTTTTATGGATTTTTAATTTTATAGGAATTTTTAGGGATATTTTAGGATTTTAATGGGTTTTTAGAGTTTTACAGTTTTTAAAGGTTTTTATGGTTTCTTTTATGTTTTTTATTATATTTAATTTTTTTTAGTTTTCTATCATTTTTAATAGTTTAAACGGTTTTTGGATTTTTTTAATGTTTTTAGGGTTTCCATTGGTTTTTAGAGGGTTTTTATAGTTTTTAGGGGTTTATTATATGTTTTTAGGGTATTTAGGGTCTTTAGGGTTTTTTTAATATTTTCTTATGGTTTTTTGGGGGTTTTAGTGTTTTTAGGTTTTTAAGGGTTTTTAGGGTTTTCAGGGTTTTTAAGGTTTTATATATTTTTAGTGTTTTTTAGGGCTTATTATTATTTTTTTTGGTTTTTTGGGATTTTAGGGAGATTGGGTGGTTTATGTTTTTTAGTGTATTTATGGTTTTTAAGGTTTTTAGTGTTTTTTGGTTTTTCAGGTGTTTCAAGTGTTTTTTAGGATTTTAAGTTTTTCTTAGGTGTTTTCATGGTTTTTATGTTTTTTTACATTTTCAGGGACTTTTAGGGACTTTTTATAATTTTTATAGTTTTTTAGGTTTTGAAGTTATTTTTATGGTTTTTACTATTTTTTAGGTATTTTAAGGCTTTCATGGTTTTTTTGTCTTTAGGATTTTTTTGAGTTTTTAGGGTTTTAATGTTTTTCAAGTTTTAAATATTTTTTGCGGTTTGAAAGGGTTTTTAAAGTTTTTAATAGTTTTTTGGTTTTAAAGTTTTTTAAAGGTGTTCTTAGGGGTTTTCATGTTTTTAGGGTCTTTTATGTTATTCGAGGTTTTTAAGAATTTCTATGATTTTTATCGATTTTTAGGTTTTTATGTATTTTTATGGTTTTTTGGGTTTTTTAATAGTTTCTATGGTTTTTTATGATTTTAAATGTTTTTAGGTTTTTAGGTGTTTTATGTGTTTTATTTTTTTTATTTTTTTTCATATTTATTTTCATTGTTTTATTGTTTTCTAAATTTTTAGGGATTTTTAGGGATTTTTTGGATTTTTTTGGTTTTTCAGGGTTTTTAGGGATTTTAAGGGTTTTTATGGTTTTTCTTTGGGTTTTATGGTTTTTTATGGTTCTAGGGTTTTTTATATTTTTTTTGGTTTTAATTTTTTTGTATATTTTTAATTTTTTAGGGGTTTAAATTATTTTTTGAGTTTTCAGTGGGGTTTTATGGGGTTTTAGGGATTTTTAAGGTTCTTACAGTTTTTATGGATTTCATGGGATATTACGGTGTTTAGTTTCATTTTAGGGTTTCTTAGGATTTTTAGTTTTTAATGGTTTTTTAGTTGTTTTAAGGTTTTAAGGTTTCTTTACGGGTTTTCATGACTTCTGGGTTTTTTTAAATTTTTTAGGTATTTTTAATGTTTTTTATGGGTTTTAAAAAAAATTAGGAATTTGAATGGTTTTTATGGTTATTAGGGTTTTAGTGTTTTTATCAAATTTTTTGGTTTTTAGTGGTTTTAATTTATTTTTAGTTTTTTAATTGTTTCTTAGGATTCATCGGGATTTTTTTGTGGTTTTACATTTTTAGGGATTTTTAGAGATTTTTATGGTTTTTAGGGTTTCTAGGGATTTTGAGGGGGGTTTAAGTTTTTAAGGGTTATATAGTTTTTTAGGGTTCTTTGGGGTTTTTTGGTTTTTTATGGTTTTTAGTGGTTTTTATGGTTTTTAGGTTTTTATGGTATATTAGTAGTATTTATGGTTTTTATTGTTTTTAAAATTTTCTAGGTTTTTTAGTAGTTTTAATTGTTTTTACGTTTTTATTGTTTTCTTAGGGTTTTTCAGGGATTTAATGTTTTTTATGATTTCTAGGATTATTTCTGTTTTTTATTTTTTATTTTGTATTTGTGGTTTTTGAGACTTTTTAGGGTTTTATGGGTTTTACAGTTTTTAGGGGTTTTAGAGTGTTTTAGTTTTTTGGGTGGTTTAGTGTTTTTTGGTTATTAATTCTTTCCTATAGGTTTTTAGGGTTTTTCTATTTTAAATATTTATTGGGATTTTTTGGGATTTGATAGTATTTAAATAGGTTGTTAGGGTTGTAGGGATTTTTAGGTTTTGGGGGGTTTTAGGGTTTTGATGGTTTTTGGGGGTTTTTTAGATTTTGGGGTTTTAAGGGTTTTTATAGTTTTAAAATAATAAGGGTTTCAAATGGATTTTAGTTGGTTTCACTATTTTATGGGTCTATTTGGGTTTTTAATATTTTTAGGGGTTTTATTATTTTTAGGGTTTTTAGAATTTTTTTGGGTTTTTTTATGGTTTTTAGCGTTTATCCTTTTAGGGGTTTTAGGTATTTTTAGGATTTTATGGTTTTATTGCAGTTTTTTAGGGTATTAATTTTTTATTGTTCTTAATTATTTTTAGGGGTTTTTTATGATGTTTATTGTTTTTCGGAATTTTATGGATTTGGAGGGTTTTAAAGGTTTTTTAGGGATTTAATATTTTTTTTAGGTATTTTGGTTTTTTTTTATTTTTTTATGGTTTTCAGGAATTTTTGTGTTTTTAACATTTTTAGGAGTTTAAAGGGATTTTAGAGTTTTTATTGGTTTATTGGGTTTTTATGGTGTTTTTTGGTTTTTTGGGGTTTTATGGTTTTTGGTGGTTTTCGGTTTTTTGGTCTTTTTTTATATTTATGGTTTTTAGCATATTTTAGGTTTTTAGTGTTTTTAAGTGTTTTTAGGTTTTTTATTTTTTTATGAGGGTTTTCAAGGTTTTTTGGTTTTTTACATTTTTGGATTTTTTGGTATTTTGATGGTTTTCAGGGTTTTATACAATTTTTAGGGCTTTTTAGGGTTTTTTCTGGGTTTTATGTTATTTAGGAGGGTTTTGTGTTTTTATTTTTTTAAGGTTTCTTTAGAGATTTTACAATTTTTAGTGTTTTAGGGGTTTTTATGTTTTTATATATATTTAGGGATTTTTTTTAAAAAAATTGTTTTTTAGGGTTTATAGTGTTTTTTTGGAATTTCAGGATTTCTTTGGTTTTTGAAATTTTTTACTATTTTATGGTTTTTTGGGGATTTCATTTTTTAGAGGTTCTATGGTTTTTTTTATAGTTTTTAAACATTTTTATAGGTTTAAAGGATTTTTAGAGTTTCTAATGGTTTATGTTTTTTTTGGGTTTTTAAATATTTGTAGGGGATTCTTGGTTTTTATGGGGTTTAGGCTGTTTTAGTTCTGTTCGGAATTTTTTGGGTTGTTAGTTTTTTTAGGGTTTTAGGGTTTTTAAGTGTTTTTTGGGTTTTAATGTTTTCTTGGGGGTTTTCAGGGTTTTATGTTTTTTAACATTTTTTGGGATCTTTAGGACCTTTTTACAATTTTAGGGGTTTCTAGTGTCTTTAGTGATTTTTAGAGTTTTTTGGGATTTTTTGTTTTTGGAGTCTTTAGCACTCTTTAGGAAATTTAGGGGTTTAATGTCTTTTTATGGTTTTATGGTTTTATGAGGGGTTTTTTGGGTTTTTTACATTTTTACGGATTTTTTTGAATTTTTTAGGAATTTTATAGTTTTATAGGGTTTTTAGGTATTTTGAGGGTTTTGGGTTTTTAGGTTATTTGGGGTTTTTTGGTTTTGCATATTTTTTTAGATTTTTAGGGATTCCAAGGTTTTTTAGAATTTTTAATCATGTTTAAGGGTTTAAAGTGTTTTTAGAGTTTTTAGTGGGTTTATAGGTTTTTTTAACATTTTTAAGTGTTAATATGGTCCTTATGGATTTTTAAGGTTTTAGGGTCTTTTGGGGTATTCATGGTTTTCATTGTTTTTTGGTTATTTGGTTTTAGGAGTTTTTTATAATTTTCTTGACTCTTAGGGATTTTAGTAATTTTGAGAGTTTTTAGGGTTTTTAGTTTATTAAGGGTTTTTAGCAGTTTTATCATTTTTTAGGGTTTTAGGGGATTTAAATGTTTTTAGGTTTTTAATTTTTTCATAGGGTTTTTTATAGTTTTATGGTTTTTATGTTTTTTTATATTTTTAGGGGTTTTTATTATTTTTATGGGTTTTAAGGGTTTATAGGGATTTGGAGGGTTTTAGGGGTTTTTATGGTTTTTAGGATTTTTTAGGGTTCTTTTACTCTTTAGGGTTTTAGGGGTCTAAGTGTTTTATGTTTTTAGGGGTGTCTCAGGGTCTTCCATGGTTTTAGGTTTTTTAGGATTTTTAGATTTTTTAGGTTTTTAGAGTTTTTTATTGGATTTCTTGGATTTTTTTGGTTTTTAGGATTTTTATGGATTTTTAGGGTTTTTAGGGTTTTAGGGGGTTTTTTGGGGTTATTTAATTTTTAAGGTTTTTATGGTTTTTAGGTTTTTTCCTATTTTTAAGGGTTTTTAGAGTTTTTTAATGTTATTGGGGGTTTGATGGCTTTTTTGACTTTTTAGTGGAATGTTAGTGTTTTTATGGGTTTTTTGTATTTCTAATGTTTTTAGGTGTTTTAGAGTATTTAAAGGTTTTAGTATTTCTTAGGTTTATTTGGGTTTTATGAGATTTTAGGTTTTTAAGGTTTTTTTAGTGTTTTTTAGGTTTTTTAGGGTTTTTTACATTTTTCAGTATTTTCATGTATTTGTTTGGATTTTTATGGTTTTTAGGGGTTGTTATGGATTTTGAGGGTTTTTAGGTTTTATATGGTTCTAAGGTTTTATGGTTTTTTAGCTTTTAGGTGTTTATTGTGTTTTTATAATTTTACGGTTTTCTTTGGGTTTTTAAGGGGGTTTTTAGTTTTTTATATTTTTTAGTATTTTTAGGGAATTTTGGGATTTTTATTGTTTCTAAGGGTTTTAGGATATTTAAGGGTATTTTGGTTTTTTATGTATTTTAGGTATTTTGTGGTTTTTTTGGGTTTTAGAGTTTTTGTGTTTTTTAGGTTTTTTAATATTTTGTAGAGTTTGTTAACTTTTTTGGGTTTTAAAGGATTTTAAGATTTTGTAGTGGTTTCTTATGGTTTTTTGGGGTATTAATTTTTTCAAAAATTCTAAGGGTTTTATGGGTTTTAAAGGTTTTATAATTTTTTATGTTCTTAGGGTTTTTCAGAGTTTTTATGTTTTTAATGTCTTCTTAGGGTTTTTAGTGTTTTTTACAATTAAAGGGAATTTTTAGTAATTTTTTGGATTTTCATGGTTTTATGGATTTTGAGGGTTTTAAGGGTTTTTAGAGTATATATAGTTTTTTAGGATCTGAAAAATTGTTTAGGGATTTATGAATTTTGTGTGTTTTTAGGGTTTTAATATTTTCTTTGGGTTATTTAGGGCTTTTAGTCATTTTTATTTTTTTAGGGATTTTTTGATATTTTTTATGTTTTTTATGGTTTTTAGGGTATTTAGGGATATTGATGGTTAATATGGATTTTTAAGGATTTTATGGTATTATGGTTTCTTTAATTTTAGGGGTTTTTTGAGATTTTAGGGTTTTATGATTTCATATATTTTTTGGGGTTTAAGGTATTTCTAGAGTTTTTAGTGGTTTTAGGGTTTTTATGATTTTTATGGTTTTGAGGTTTTTAGGGATTTTTATGGATTTTCTGGGTTTTTAGGTTTTTAGGGTCGTTTATGGTTTTTTATGGTTTTTATAAATTTTTAGGTTTTTAGGGGTTTGAAGTGTTTTATGATTTAAATATTTTAATAGGACTTTTCATGGTTTTTAGAGTTTTTTATGAATTTAAGGAATTTTATGGAATTATTATGATTTCTTTTGGTTTTTAGGGTCTAATGGGTTTTTATGATTTTTTTCATTTTTATGGAATTTTGGGGTTTTAGGTTTTTTAACTTTTTTTAGTTTTTTATAGGTTCTAATTGTTCTTAGGGTTTTATGGTTTTCTTAGTGCTTTTAGGGATTTTAAGGGTTTTATGTATTTAGGTATTTTTAAGAATTTTTTAGGATTTTAACTGTTTTTTATGTCTTTCTAGAATTTTGAATTTCATTAGGGTTTTAGGGTCTTTGGGGGGGGGGTTAGGGTTTTTTTTTGTTTTTTAGCATTTTTTAGATTTTTTATCCTTTTTAGGTATTTGAAGGGATTGTAGAATTTTTAGTGGCGTTTAGGTATTTTTACAGATTCTAGGGTTTTCATAATTTTTTTGGGGTTTTAGGGATTTTAGGGTCCTTTAGGGTTTTTAGGATTTTTTATATTTTTATGGATTTTAAGTGTTTTTAGGTTTTTGAGGATTTTTATAGTATTTAGGGGTTTGGAGTTTTTTGGCTTTTAGCATTTTTAGGTTTTTCATCAGTTTTAAGTGTTTTGGGGTTTTAAGGTTTTATTTGGGGTTTTGGTGGTTTTTATTGTTTTTAGAATTTTTATGTTTTTAGGGGTTTTTAGTGTTTTATGTTTTTATTGTTTTCTTATGGTTTTTTATATTTTTATGTATTTTTAGGTATTTTTTGTATTTTGATGAATTTTTTGGTATTTTAGGGATTTTGAAGGTCTATATGGTCTTTTATGGTGTTTGGGGTTTTTATAATTTTTTTTTGGTTTCTTTAGTTTTTTTGATTTTTTTAGGGTTTTGATATTTTTAGATTTTTTTAACATATTTAGGGTCTTATTAGGTTTTTATAGTTTTTAGTTTATTTTTTGGTTTTTATGGGGTTTTAGGGTTTTTATGGTTGTAAAGGTGTTTCATGGATTTTAGGTTTTTGAGGTTTTTATATCACTTTTAGGGGTTTTTAAGGTTTTTAGTATTATTTAGTTTTTAGTGGTTTTAAATCTTTTTAGGTTTTAAAGGTTTTATATCTATTTTTCAGGGTTTTAGGGTTTTTAAGTTTTTTGATAATTTCTAGGATTTTTTAGGATTATATGGTTTTTATTGTTTTTAGGGTTTTTTAGAAGTTTTAGGGGGTTTTATGATTTTTAGGGTTTTTTTGGGTTTCTATCATTTTTTACCATTATTAGGGATTTAAAGTGGTTTTTATATTTTTATGGTTTTATTTGGGTATTACGGAGTTTTTATGTTTTTATTGAAATTTAATGTTTTTTTATTTATATGTTTTTAGGGTTTTAGGGATTTTTATGGTCATTTTCTTTTTATATAATTTTTCGGGTTTTTATAGTTTTTTGGGTTTTTAGGTTTTTCTTAACTTTTTTAGGGGTTTTAAGGTTTTTTAGATTTTTCAAATGATTTTGTAGGTTTAAATTTTTTTAGTGTTTTTAGTGGGTGTTTAGGGTTTTAATGAATTTTAGGGTTTTGGTGATTTTTTTGGGGGTTTATGATTTTTAGGGATTTTAGGGTTTTTTTATTAATTTTTGCATTCTTTAGGTTTTTAGGTGTTTTTTGATTTTTATGGTTTTCTTAGGGGTTTTTTGTGTTTTAGTGTTTTTTATGTTTTTAGGATTTTTTATGGATATTAATGATTTCTATGGTTTTTAGTGTTTTTAGGTATTTTGAGGGTTTTAGGGGTTTTAAGGTTTTTATGGTTTTTTAGGGTTTTTAGCATTTTTGAAGATTTTAGGGGTTTAATGTGCTTTAAGGATTTTAATGTCTTCTTAGGGGTTTTACAGTTGTTATAGTTTTTTAAATTTTTAGTGATTTTAGGGTATTTTTTTGTATTTTTTATGGTTTTTAGGGAATTTGATGTTTTTAATGGATTTTTATGAATTTTTTTTTGTTTTTTTTTTGTTTTTTGGGTGTTTTTTAGAATTTAGAGTTTTGTAGATTTTTTATTTCTTTTAGGGGATTAAGGTTTTTTAATTGATTTTAGTGGTTTTTAATTATTATTTTTGTTTTTGTTTGGATTTTATAAGGATTATTGGGGTTTACGGTTTTTAGGATTTTAAGAGTTTTTTACTATTTTATCTTTCTTTATGGTTCTTAGTGGTTCCAGTTTTCGTGGGTTTTTATGGTTTTCTTAGGTTTTTTCTAATTTTATAGGGTGTTTTATGATTTTAGTGACTTTGAGAGATATTTTTGGATTTGTATGTTTTTTAGGGTTTTATGTATTTTTAGGGTTTTTAGGATTTTAGGGTACTTAGGATTGTTATGGGTTTTTGGTGTTTATGGTTTTTTTGAGTTTTTTATAATTTCTTAGGGTTTTTAGATATAGTTAATTTTTTTATGTGTGTAAATGGTTTTTATCATTTTTTAGTGATCGTTTAGGTTTTTTATGCAATTTTTAGGGTTTTTAAGGTTACTAAGAGTTTCTATAGTTTTTAGAACTTTTAGGGTTTTTATGTTTTTAAAGTTTTTCGATTTTTTTGGGTTTTCATTTTTTTAGTATTTTAAGGTGTTCTAATGGGTTTTATGGTTTTTATGGTTTTTTACATTTTTTGGGATCTTTTGGACTTTGATGATTTTTATGGTTTTTAGGGTTTTTAGGGATTTTGAGATATTTTATGGTTTTTTCTGGTTTTTAGGGTTTTAAGGTTTTTATAGTTTTATTTTTGTTTTTTAAGGGTTTTAAATTATTCATGTTTTTTACTGTTTTTTTAGGGTCTTTAATTTTTTTATGGATTTTTAATTTTATAAGAATTTTTAAAGATATTTTAGGATTTTAATTGGTTTTTAGAATTTTACAGTTTTTAAAGGTTTTTATGGTTTCTTTTATGTTTTTTATTATTTTTAATTTTTTTTAGTTTTCTAACATTTTTAATAATTTAAACGGTTTTTGGATTTTTTTTAATGTTTTTAGGGTTTCCATTGGGTTTTAGAGGGTTTTTATAGTTTTTAGGGGTTTATTATATGTTTTTAGGGTTTTTAGGGTCTTTAGGGTTTTTTTTAATATTTTCTTATGGTTTTTTGGGGGTTTTAGTGTTTTTAGGTTTTTAAGGGTTTTTAGGGTTTTTCAGGGTTTTTAAGGTTTTATATATTTTTAGTGTTTTTTAGGGCTTATAAATATTTTGGTTTTTTGGGATTTTAGGGAGATTGGGGGGTTTATGTTTTTTAGTGTATTTATGTTTTTTAAGGTTTTTAGTGTTTTTTGGTTTTTTAGGTGTTTCAAGTGTTTTTTAGGATTTTAAGTTTTTCTTAGGTGTTTTCATGGTTTTTATGTTTTTTTACATTTTCAGGGACTTTTAGGGACTTTTTATAATTTTTATAGTTTTTTAGGTTTTGAAGTTATTTTTAGGGTTTTTAATATTTTTAGTTATTTTAACGCTTTCATGGTTTTTTTTTGTCTTTAGGATTTTTTTGAGTTTTTAGGGTTTTAATGTTTTTAAAGTTTTAAATATTTTTTGGGGTTTGAAGGGTTTTTAGAGTTTTTAATAGTTTTTTGGTTTTAAAGGTTTTTAAAGGTGTTCTTAAGGATTTTCATGTTTTTAGGGTCTTTTATGTTATTCGAGGTTTTTAAGAATTTCTATGATTTTTATCGATTTTTAGGTTTTTATGTATTTTTATGGTTTTTTGGGTTTTTTATGATTTTAAATTTTTTTAGGTTTTTAGGTGTTTTATGTGTTTTAATTTTTTTATTTTTTTCATAGTTATTTTCATTGTTTTATTGTTTTCAATTTTTTTTTGGATTTTTAGGGATTTTTTGGATTTTTTTTGGTTTTTCAGGGTTTTTAGGGATTTTAACGGTTTTTATGGTTTTGTTTGAGTTTTATGGTTTTTTATGGTTCTAGGGTTTTTTATATTATTTTGGGTTTTAATTTTTTTTATATATTTTTAATTTTTTAGGGGTTTAAATTATTTTTTTAGTTTTTAGTGGGGTTTTATGGGGTTTTAGGGATTTTTAAGGTTCTTACAGTTTTTATGGTTTTTATGGGATATTACGGTGTTTGGTTTCATTTTAGGGTTTCTTAGGATTTTTAGTTTTTAATAGTTTTTTAGTTGTTTTATGGTTTTAAGGTTTCTTTACGGGTTTTCATGGCTTCTAGGGTTTTTTAAAAATTTTAGGTATTTTTAATGTTTTTTATGGGTTTTAAAAAAAATTAGGAATTTGAATGGGTTTTATGGTTATTATGGTTTTAGTGTTTTTATCAAATTTTTTGGTTTTTAGAGGTTTTAATTTATTTTTAGTTTTTTAATTTTTTCTTAGTATTCATCAGGATTTTTGTGGGGTTTTATATTTTTAGGGATTTTTAGAGATTTTTATGGTTTTTAGGGTTTCTTGGGATTTTGAGGGGGGTTTAATATTTTTAAGGGTTATATTGTTTTTTAGGTTTCGTTGGGGTTTTTTGGTTTTTTATGGTTTTAGTGGTTTTTATGGTTTTTAGGTTTTTAAGGTATATTAGTAGAATTTATGGTTTTTATGGTTTTTAAAATTTTCTAGGTTTTTTAGTAGTTTTAATTGTTTTTAGGTTTTTATTGTTTTCTAAGGGTTTTTTAGGGATTTAACGTTTTTTATGTTTTCTAGGATTATTTCTATTTTTTATTTTTTATTTTTTATTTATGGTTTTTGATACTTTTTAGGGTTTTATGGGTTTTACAGTTTTTAGGGGTTTTAGAATGTTTTTGTTTTTTGGGGTGTTTAGTGTTTTTTGGTTATTAATTTTTTCCTATAGGTTTTTAGGGTTTTTCTATTTTTAATATTTTTTGGGATTTTTCGGGATTTGATAGTATTTAAATAGGTTGTTAGGGTTGTAGGGATTTTTAGGTTTTTGGGGGTTTTAGGGTTTTGATGGTTTTTGGGGGTTTTTTAGATTTTGGGGTTTTAAGGGTTTTTATAGTTTTAAAATAATAAGGGTTTCAAATGGATTTTAGTGGGTTTCACTATTTTATGGGTCTATTGGGGTTTTTAATGATTTAAGGGGTTTTATTATTTTTAGGGTTTTTAGGATTTTTTGGGGGTTTTTATGGTTTTTATCTTTTTATCCTTTTAGGGGTTTTATGTATTTTTAGGATTTTATGGTTTTATTACAGTTTTTATGGTTTTAATTATTTATTGTTCTTAATTATTTTTAGGGGTTTTTTATGATGTTTATTGTTTTTCGGCATTTTATGGGTTTGGCGGGTTTAAAAGGTTTTTTAGGGATTTAATATTTTTTTAGGTATTTTGGTTCTTTTTTAGTTTTTGATGGTTTTCAGGATTTTTTGTGTTTTTAACATTTTTAGGAGGTTAAAGGGATTTTAGTGTTTTTATTGGTTTTTTGGGTTTTTATGGTGTTTTTTGGTTTTTTGAGGTTTTATGGTTTTGGGTGGTTTTGGGTTTTTTGGTCTTTTTTTATATTTATGGTTTTTAGCATATTTTAGGTGTTTAGTGTTTTTAAGTGTTTCTAGGTTTGTTATTTTTTATGAGGGTTTTCAAGGTTTTTTGGTTTTTTACATTTTTGGATTTTTTGGTATTTTGATGGTTTTCAGGGTTTTGTACAATTTTTATGGCTTTTTAGGGTTTTTTCTGGGTTTTATGTTATTTAGGAGGGTTTTGTGTTTTTATTTTTTTAAGGTTTTCTTTAGAGATTTTACGATTTTTAGTATTTTTAGGGGTTTTTATGTTTTTATATATATTTAGAGATTTTTTAAAAAAAAATAGTTTTTTAGGGTTTATAGTGTTTTTTTGGAATTTGAGGTTTTCTTTGGTTTTTTAAATTTTTTACTGTTTTATAGTTTTTTGGGGATTTCATTTTTTTAGAGGTTTTATGCTTTTTTTATAGTTTTTAAACATTTTTATAGGTTTAAAGGATTTTTTGAGTTTCTAATGGTTTATGGGTTTTTTGGGTTTTTAAATATTTTTTTGGGGATTCTTAGTTTTTTATGGGGTTTAGGATATTTTAGTTCTGTTCATAATTTTTTGGGTTTTATGTTTTTTAACATTTTTTGGGATCTTTATGACCTTTTTACAATTTTAGGGGTTTCTAGTGTCTTTAGTGATTTTTAGAGTTTTTTTGGGATTTTTTGTTTTTGGAGTCTTTAGCACTCTTTAGGAAATTTAGGGGTTTAATGTCTTTTTATGGTTTTATGGTTTTATGAGGGGTTTTTTGGGTTTTTTACATTTTTACGGATTTTTTTGAATTTTTTAGGAATTTTATAGTTTTATAGGGTTTTTAGGTATTTTGAGGGTTTTCGGTTTTTAGGTTATTTGGGGTTTTTTGGTTTTGCATATTTTTTTAGATTTTTAGGGATTCCAAAGTTTTTTAGAGTTTTTAATCATGTTTAAGGGTTTAAAGGGTTTTTAGAGTTTTTAGTGGGTTTTTAGGTTTTTTTAACATTTTTAAGAGTTAATATGGTCCTTATGGATTTTTAGGGTTTTAGGGTCTTTTGGGGTTTTCATGGTTTTTATCGTTTTTTGGTTATTTGGTTTTAGGAGTTTTTTATAATTTTCTTGACTCTTAGGGATTTTAGTAATTTTGAGAGTTTTTAGGGTTTTTAGTTTATTAAGGGGTTTTAGAAGTTTTATCATTTTTTAGGGTTTTAGGGGATTTAAATGTTTTTAAGTTTTTAATGTTTTCTTAGGGTTTTTTATAGTTTTATGGTTTTTATGTGTTTTTTATATTTATAGGGGTTTTTAGTATTTTTATGGGTTTTTAGGATTTATAGGGATTTTGAGGGTTTTAGGGGTTTTATGGTTTTTAGGATTTTTTAGGGTTCTTTTACTTTTTAGGTTTTTAGGGGTCTAACTGTTTTATGTTTTTAGGGGTTTCTCCGGGTCTTCCATGGTTTTTAGGTTTTTTAGGATTTTTAGATTTTTTAGGTTTTTAGAGTTTTTTATTGGATTTCTTGGATTTTTTTGGTTTTTAGGATTTTTATGGATTTTTAGGGTTTTAGGGTTTTAGGGGGTTTTTTGGGGTTTTTTAGTTTTTAAGGTTTTTATGGTTTTTAGGTTTTTTCTATTTTTAAGGGTTTTTAGTGTTTTTTAATGTTATTGGGGGTTTGATGGATTTTTTGACTTTTTAGTGGAATGTTAGTGTTTTTATGGGTTTTTTGTATTTCTAATGTTTTTAGGTGTTTTAGAGTTTTTAAAGGTTTTAGTATTCCTTAGGTTTATTTGTGTTTTATGAGATTTTAGGTTTTTAAGTTTTTTTAGTGTTTTTTAAGTTTTTTAGGGTTTTTTACATTTTTTAGTATTTTCATGTATTTGTTTGGATTTTTAGGGTTTTTAGGGTTTTTATGGATTTTGAGGGTTTTTAGGTTTTATATGGTTCTAAGGTTTTATGGTTTTTTAGCTTTTTAGGTGTTTATTGTGTTTTTATATTTTTATGGTTTTCTTTGGGTTTTTAAGGGGGTTTTTAGTTTTTTATATTTTTTAGTATTTTTAGGGAATTTTGGGATTTTTATTGTTTCTAAGGGTTTTAGGATATTTAAGGGTATTTTGGTTTTATAGGTATTTTAGGTTTTTTGTGGTTTTTTTGGGTTTTAGAGTTTTTGTGTTTTTTATGTTTTTTAATATTTTTTATAGTTTGTTCACTTGTTTGGGTTTTAAAGGGTTTTAAGATTTTTTAGTGGTTTCTTATGGTTTTTTGGGGTATTATGTTTTTCAAAAATTCTAAGGGTTTTATGGGTTTTAAAGGTTTTATAATTTTTTATGTTCTTAGGGTTTTTCAGAGTTTTTAGGTTTTTAATGTCTTCTTAGGGTTTTTAGGGTTTTTTACAATTAAAAGGAATTTTTAGTATTTTTTTGGATTTTCATGGTTTTATGGATTTTGAGGGGTTTTAGGGTTTTTAGAGTATATATAGTTTTTTAGGATCTGAAACATTGTTTAGGGTTTTATGGATTTTGTGTGTTTTTAGGGTTTTAATATTTTCTTTGGGTTATTTAGGGCTTTTAGTCATTTTTATTTTTTTAGGGATTTTTTGATATTTTTTATGTTTTTTATGGTTTTTAGGGTATTTAGGGATATTTATGGTTATTATGGATTTTTAGGGATTTTATGGTTTTATGGTTTCTTAATTTTTATGGGTTTTTTGAGATTTTAGGGTTTTATGATTTCATATATTTTTGGGGTTTAAGGTATTTCTACAGTTTTTAGTGGTTTTAGGGTTTTTATGATTTTAATGGTTTTGACGATTTTAGGGATTTTTATGGATTTTCAGGGTTTTTAGGTTTTTAGGGTCGTTTATGGTTTTTTATGGTTTTTATAAATTTTTAGGTTTTTAGGGGTTTGAAGTGTTTTATGATTTAAATATTTTAATAGGAATTTTCATGGTTTTTATAGTTTTTTATGTTTTTAAGGAATTTTATTGAATTATTATGATTTTTTTGGTTTTTAGGTTCTAATGGGTTTTTATGATTTTTTTCATTTTTATGGAATTTAGGGATTTTAGGTTTTTTAACTTTTTTAGTTTTTTATAGGTTCTAAGTGTTATTAGGTTTTATGGTTTACTTAGTGCTTTTAGGGATTTTAAGGGTTTTATGTATTTAGGTAATTTTAAGGATTTTTTAGGATTTTAATGGTTTTTTATATTTTTCTAGGATTTTGAAGTTCATTAGGGTTTTAGGGTCTTTTGGGGGGGGGTAGGGTTTTTTTTAGTTTTTTAGGGTTTTTTAGATTTTTTATCAATTTTAGGTATTTTAAGGGATTGTAGAATTTTTAGTGGTGTTTAGTTATTTTTACAGAATCTAGGGTTTTCATAATTTTTTGGGGGGTATAGGGATTTTAGGGTCCATTAGGGTTTTTAGGGTTTTTTATATTTTTATGGATTTTAAGTGTTTCTAGGTTTTTGAGGATTTTTATAGTATTTTGGGGTTTGGAGTTTTTTAGCTTTTAGCATTTTCAGGTTTTTTATCAGTTTTAAGTGTTTTGGGGTTTTAAGGTTTTATTTGGGGTTTTCGTGGTTTTTAGGTTTTTTATACTTTTAGGGATTTTTAGGTCATTAAGGGTTTTTTAAGGATTTTTATGTTTTTTATGGATTATGATCATTTTTTCTATTTTCAATGTATTTATGGATTTCTTTTGGGGTTTTAGGGGTTTTTTAGTTTTTTGGGTTTTTTATGGTTTTTTAGAGTTTATGAGTGTTTTTAGTGTTTTAAATGGTTTTTAGAAATTTCAGTAAATTTTTTGGGTTATTATGTGTTTTGGGGCTTTTTAATGTTTAAAGGGGTTTTATGTTTTTAAGGGTTTTTTGGTTTTTTAGGTTTTTAGGGATTTAAGGTTTTTAGTGGTTTTAAGAATTTTTAGGTTTGAAGGTTCTCTTACATTTTTTCATGAGTCTTAGGGGTTTTAATGTTTTTAGGGATAATTAGGTATTTTTTAGGATTTCTATGTGTTTTTTGGGTTTTTAAAGTTTTTAGGGATTTTGAGGGGTTTTTAGGGTTTTATGATTTTAATGTTTTGGGGGGTTTTAAGGTTTTTTCTAGTTTTTAGGGTTTTACGGTCTTTTATAGTATTTTAAAAAATTTATGGGTTTAAATGTTTTTTTAATTTTTATTGTTTTTTAAATGTTTTAGCTTCTTTAAGGTTTTATGGGTTTTATGGTTTTTAGGGTTGAAGGGTTTTTAGCATTTTTTAGGGTTTTTAAGGGTTTTATGTGTTTTTAGGTTTTTAGGGGTTTTATGTGTCTTATGGTTTTCAATATTTTTTAGGGATTTCACATATTTAGGGAATTTTAGTTATTTTTTAGGATTTTTTTGGTTTTTAGTGATTTTAGGGATTTTAGAAATTTTTAGGGATTTTAGTAATTTTGGGGATTTTAGGGTTTTTTGGTTTTTTGGGTTCTTAGGGATCATTGATTTTTTAAGGGTTTAATTATATTAAGGGTTTTTAATGTTTTTATGGGATTAAAGTGTTTTTATATTTTTACTGGTTTAGGGTTTTTATTGGTTTTTAGTGTTTTTAAGGTTTTTATGGGTTTTTTTTATTTTTATGGGTTTTTTTGTTTTTTAGGGTTTTTTAGGGTTCTTAGAATTTTTTAGGTTTTTCGAGGTTCTAAGTGTTTTTATTTGTTCTTATGTGCCTTCAGGGTTTTTGGGTTTTTTATGTTTTTAGGGATTTTTAGGGATTTTAGGATTTTTATCCTTTTAGGATTTTTTGGGATTTTGAGGGGTTTTCGGGTTTCGATAGTTTTTTGGGATTTTTGGGATTTTTATTTTTTAGTGTTTTTATGGTTTTTCAGATTTTTTAACATTTTTGGGGTTTAAATATTTTTTAGATTTTTTAGTGCTTTTTAGGGCGTTTATGGGTTTTTAGTGTTTTTACATTTTTATAGGGTTTATGGTTTTTATTGTTTTTAGTGGGTTTTTGGTGTTTAGGGTCTTTTTAAGGTTCTTATGGTTTTTAGTGTTCTTTTGGTTTTCAGGGATTTTATGTGTTTTAGGTTTTTAAGGTTTTGTTAGGATTTTCTTGGTTTTTATTGTTTTTTAGGTATTTCTTTAGATTTTATAGTTTTGGGGATTTTTTGTAATTTTGGGGTTTTTTTAGGGTTTTACGATTATTACGGTTTGGGGGGTTTTTTATTTTTCTTGGGTTTTTATGGTTTTTAGTGTTTTTTATCTTATATGGGATTTAGATGGTTTTTAGAGTTTCTAGTGGGGTTTTTTGGTTGTAATGGGTGTTTTTAGTGTTTTGGTTTTTACGAGTTTCTACTGTTTTAGGGGTTTTAGGTATTTAGAATCTTTTTAGGGGTTTATCATTTATTTTGTTTTTTCTATTTTTCTGGGGTTTTATATTTTCTAGGTTTTAATATTTCCTTAAATTTTTTTATATACTTTGGGATTATTATGATTAGTATTTTTATGTTTTTTACGGTTTTTAGGGATTTTGAGCATTCATAGGGTTTGTAAGGGGGTTTTTGAGTTTTCTAGGGTTTTTATTATTTCTTAGGTCGTTTAGGGATTTTAAGTTATTTAGGTTTTTAATTTTTTTTAGCGGTTTTTATTGTTTTTTTACATTCTTAGGAAATTTTAGGGCCTTTATGATTTTTATAGTTTTTTATGGTTTTAGGGATTTTTATGGTTTTTAGTGTTTGTTAGGGTTTTTGGTTTTTATATTTTATAAGGGTTTTTAGGGTTTTTTTAGTTTTTTAGGATTTTTAATAATATTTAGAGTTTTAGCTTTTTTAGTGTTTTAAACGGTTTGTAGAGAATTTAATGGTTTTTAGATTTTTTATGGGTTTCTATGGTTTTTAATGGGTTTTTGGGGGTTTTTTGGTTTTCTTGGGGGTGTTAGGGTTTTTTGTAATTTTTTGGGGGTTTCAGTGTTTTTACTATTTTTATGTTATTTAGGGTTTTTATTTGCCTTTAGGATTAAAAATTTTTCTTTCGTTTTTATGGTGTTTTATGAGATTCTAAATTTATACTTATTTTAATGGGTTTTTGAGGATTTTTATTGTTTTTAGGGTTTTATGGTTTTTTAGGGTTTTAGGGTTTTTAGGGGTTTTTGGGTTTTTGGGGGTTTTATAGGGGTTTTTTTTTGAGTTTTTAGGTTTTTTAGGGTTTTTATTGTTTTTATGTTTTTAGTTATTTTTGGGGAATTACTATGAATTTTAATGGTTTTTAGGGTCTCATGGATTTTTAGGATTTTTTCTTTTTTAGGGAATTTAGGGGTTTTATGGTTTTTAGAGTATTTAGTTTTTTATAGGTTCTAAGAGTTCTTAGGTTTTTAAGGTTTTCTCATGGTTTCTTAGGTATTTTAAGGGTTTTTATTTATTTAGGTACTTTTAGGGATTTTTGAGGATTTTAATGGTTTTTTAATTTTTATGGTATTTTGATGTTTTTTAGGCATTCAAGGTTTTCTTTGGGGGGTTAGGGTTTTTTGAGTTTTTAGTATTTTTTTGATTTTATTTTATCATTTTTAGGTATTTAAAGGGATTGTAGAATGTTTAGTGGTGATTAGGTATTTTAAAATATTCTAGGGTTTTAATGATTTTTATGGGTTTTTAGGGATTTTATGGTCTTTTAGTGTTTTTAGGATTTTTTAGTTATTTATGGATTTTATGTGTCATTAGGTTTTGATGATTTTTATGGTTTTTAGGGGTGTAAGATTTTCTAAGGATTTTAGCATTTTTTTGGTTTTTTATCAGTTTTAAGTGTTTTGGGGGTGTGTAAGGTTTTCTTAGGGGTTTTCGGGGTTTTTAGGTTTTTTTTAGGATTTTAGGGATGTTTGGGTCTTTTTTTATTTTTTTATGATTTTTAGGTTTTTTATGGATTACGATCATTTTTTTGGATTTTTATTGCATTTAGGGTTTTATTTTGGGGTTTTTTAGTTATTTTGGGGTTTTTATGGTTTTTAGATATTTTTAATGTTTTTATTATTTTAAATGGTTTTTAGAAATTTATTAAATTTTTAGGGTTATTACGTGTTTTAGGGTTTTTTAAGGTTTATAGTGTTTTTATGGTTTTAAGGGTTTTTTGAGTTTTTGGGGTTTTTTTAGGTTTTTAGGGTTTTTAGGTTTTTAGTGGTTTTAATTATTTTTAGGTTTTAAGGTTTTCTTATAGTTTTCTATGTTTCTTTGTGTTTTTAATGTTTTTAGGGATATTTAGGTATTTTATAGTATTTCTATGGGTTTTTAAAGGTTTTACAGATTTTGAAGGGGTTATAGGGTTTTTATTATTTTATTGTTTTGGGGGGTTTTAAGGATTTTGTGGGTTTTTAGGGTTTTTACGGTTTTTTTGAGTATTTTAAAAAAATTGTGGGTTTAAGATTTTTTATAATTTTTATTGATTTATTAAATGTTTTTAGGTTCATTAAGGTTTTTATAGGTTTTAAGGTTTTTATGTTTGAAGGGTTTTTGAATTTTTTAGGGTTTTGTAGGGTTTTAAGTATTTTTAGGGTTTTAAGGGTTTTAAGTGTCTTACGGGTTTTCATAATTTTTATGGTTTTTATGGATTTTAGGGATTTTGAGGGATTTTAGGGTTTTTGTTGTTTTTTGGGAGATTTATGGTTCATTGAGTTTTTAATGGTTTAATGGTTTTAAGGGTTTTTATGTGTTTAATGGGGTTTTAGATTTTATTGGTTTAGGGTTTTTATTGGTTTTTAGTATTTTTTATGGTTTTTAGGTGTTTTTATTGTTTTTATGTTTTTTTGGTTATTTAGAGTGTTTTAGGGTTCTTATAATTTTATAGGTGTTTAGGGGTTCTAATTGTTTTTAGGTTTTCTTATGGTTTTTCAGGGTTTTTATAGTTTTTTATGTTTTTAGAAATTTTTAGGGATTTTTTAGGATTTTTATCATTTTTAGGTTTTTTTGGGATTTTGGGGGTTTTAGGGTTTCTAGATATTTCTGGTTTATAGGGTTTTTTTATTTTTTTTTGTTTTTATGGTTTTTCATAATTTTTATCTTTTTTGGGGTTGAAATTTTTTATATTTATTATTGGTTTTTATAGTATTTGTGGGATTTTAGTGTTTTTACGGTTTTTATGGGGATTGTTGTTTTTATTAATTTTTGGGGGTTTTTGGTGTTTTTGGTCTTTTTATGTTTTTTAGGGTTTTTAGAGTTTTTTTTGCTTTTTAGGGATTTTATTCGTTTTAGGTTTTTAAGGTTTTATTAGGATTTTTTGGCTTTCTAATGATTTTTAGGGATTTCTTTGGATTTTATATTTTTTGGGATTTTTAGTGATTTTGAGGGTTTTTTAGGGTTTTAGGGTTTTTTTATTTTTCGGGGGTTTTATGTTTTTTAGTGTTTTTTAACGTTTTTTGGATTTACATGGTTTTTAGAGTATCTAGTGGGGAGTTTTTGGTTTTAATGGGTTTTTTTTGGTTTTTTTGGTTTTTATGGGTTTTTACAGTTTTATGGGTTTTATGTATTTAGGATCTTTTTAGGGTTTTATAGTTTTTTTACCTTTTTTTTCTTTATTTTCTTGTGGTTTTATATTTTTTAGGTTATATAATTTCCTTAGGTTTTTTATGTTCTTTGGGATTTGTAGAGTTATTATTTTTATGTTATTAGGGTTTTTATGGATTTTGAGCATTCATGGGGTTTGTAAGGGTTTTTTTGGATTTCTAGGGTTTTTAGTATTTTTTAGGTCTTTTAGGGATATTTAGTGATTTAGGTTTTTAGGTTTTTCTTAGGGTTTTTTATTGTTTTTTTGGTTTTTTACATTTTTAGGGATTTTAAGGGCCTTTTATGATTTTTATAGTTTTTATGTTTTTATAGATTTTTATGGTTTCTAGGGTTTGTTAGGGTTTTCAGTTTTTATGGTTTTTAATGGTTTTTAGGGAGTATTTTATTTTTTTAGGATTTTTTAAAATTTTTAGAGTTTTTATCATTTTTAGTTTTTTAAAGGGTTTGTAGAGTATTTATTGTTTTTTAGAGTTTTATGGGTTTTATGGTATTTAATCGGTTTTGGGGTGTTTTATGATTTTTTAGGGGTGTTAGGGTTGTTTTGGTTATTTTTAGTGGTTTTTAGTGTTTTAGTGTTTTTAGTGTTTTTATGTTATTTAGGGGTTTTAAGTGTGTTTATGTTTATAAAGTTGACTTATGTTTTTCAGGTGTTTTAAGGGTTTCTAAATTTTAAGGATTTTTAGGGGTTTTTAGGATTTTTTTTGTCTTTAGGGTTTTTATGGATTTTTAGGGTTTTAGGTTTTTTTATGGTTTTTAGTGTTTTTATTGGTTTTTGAGAGATTTCAGGTTTTTTGGAGTTTTAATCGTTTATTGATTTTTAAGGTTTTCTCAAGTTTTTTAGGGTTTTAATTTTTTTTGTTTTTAAGGATTTTTGGGGAATTATTATGATTTTTTTTTGGTTTTTAGGGTCTGATGGAATTTTTTGGGTTTTTTCCTTTTTTTGGGATTTAGGGGTTTGAGGGTTTTTAGTTATTTATAGGTTCTAAGTGTTATTAGGTTTTTAAGGTTTTTCAGGGTTTTTTAGGGATTTTATGGGCTTTTATGTATTTAGGTATTTTTATAGATTTTTTTTGGTTTTTACGTTTTTCTAGTATTTTGAAGTTTATTAGGTTTTAGGGGGGGGGTTTTTAGGTGGTGTAGGGTTTTTTTGAGTTTTTTAGTATTTTGTTTATGGGTTTTTATAATTTTTAGGTATTTAAAAATATTGTTGAATTTTTACTGGTGTTTAGGTGTTTTTATAGATTCTAGGGTTTTCGTGATTTCCAGGTGGTGAAGGGGTTTTAGGGGTTTTACGATCTTTTAGGGTTTTGATGGTTTTTTAGATTTTTATGTATTTTAAGTTCTTTCAGGTTGTTAGAGGAATTTTATGGTTTTTAGTGGTTTTAGAGTTTTCACGGATTTTAGAATTTTTAGGATTCATTACTAGTTTTAAGTGTTTTGAGGTTTTAAAGGTTTTGTTATTGGTTTTCGTGGTTTTTAGGTTTTTTAATGCTTTTAGGGATTTTTATGTCTTTTTAGGTTTTTTTTAGGATTTTTAATTATTTTATGGATTTTTATCATTTTTTGGATTTTTATTGTATTTATGGTTTTCTTTTGGGGTTTGAGGGGTTTTTTAGTTCTTTGGGCTTTTTAAGGTTTTTAGTGTTTTTGAATGTTTTTAGTGTTTTAATGGTTTTTAAAAATTTAAGTAAATTTTTATGGTTATTTTGTGTTTTAGGATTTTTAAGGTTTATAGGGCTTTTATGGTTTTAATGGTTTTTGGGTTTCTTTGGTTTTTAGGGATTTCAAGTTTTTAGTGGTTTTACGTATTTTTAAGTTTTAAGGTTTTCTTACAGTTTTCCGAGTTTCTTATGTTTTTTTAATTATTTTAGGTATAGTAAGGTATTTTTTAGGATTTCTATATATTTTTAGGGTTTTTAGGGATTTTGAGGGGTTTTTAGGGTTTTTATGATTTTATTGTTTTTCGGGGGTTTAAAGGTTTTTTTGAGTTTTTTTGGGTTTTATGGTTTTTTAGAGTATTTTAAAAAAATTATGGGTTTAAAGGTTTTTTATAATTTTTATTGATTTTTAAAATTTTATAGCTTCTTTAAGGTTTTTAGGGTTGAAGGGTTTTTATCCTTTTTTAGGGTTTTAAGTGTTTTTAGGTTTTTTTAGGGGTTTTAAGTGTCTTATGGTTTTTCATATTTATTAGGGTTTTTTACATATTTAGGAAATTTTAGTGCTTTTTGAAGATTTTTATGGTTTTTAGGGATTTTTGGGATTTTTAGGGATTTTAGGATTTTAGGGATTTTAGGGTTTTTGTGGTCTTTTGGGTGTTTTAGTGTTCATTGAGTTATTATGGTTTTAATGGTTTTTATGGGTTTTTAATGTTTTTATGGGTTTAAAGGGTTTTTAGATTTTTACTGGTTTAGGGTTTTTATTGGTTTTTAGTGGTTTTAAGGTTTTTTGGGGTTTTTATTGTTTTTATGGTATTTTGGTTTTTTTAGAGTTTCTTCGGTTCTTTGTATTTTTTAGGTTTTTAGGTGTTCTATGTGTTTTTATGTTTTCTTATGGTTTTTCAGGTTTTTTTGAGTATTTTAAAAAAATTGTGGGTTTAAGATTTTTTATAATTTTTATTGATTTATTAAATGTTTTTAGGTTCATTAAGGTTTTTATAGGTTTTAAGGTTTTTATGTTTGAAGGGTTTTTGAATTTTTTAGGGTTTTGTAGGGTTTTAAGTATTTTTAGGGTTTTAAGGGTTTTAAGTGTCTTACGGGTTTTCATAATTTTTATGGTTTTTATGGATTTTAGGGATTTTGAGGGATTTTAGGGTTTTTGTTGTTTTTTGGGAGATTTATGGTTCATTGAGTTTTTAATGGTTTAATGGTTTTAAGGGTTTTTATGTGTTTAATGGGGTTTTAGATTTTATTGGTTTAGGGTTTTTATTGGTTTTTAGTATTTTTTATGGTTTTTAGGTGTTTTTATTGTTTTTATGTTTTTTTGGTTATTTAGAGTGTTTTAGGGTTCTTATAATTTTATAGGTGTTTAGGGGTTCTAATTGTTTTTAGGTTTTCTTATGGTTTTTCAGGGTATTTATAGTTTTTTATGTTTTTAGAAATTTTTAGGGATTTTTTAGGATTTTTATCATTTTTAGGTTTTTTTGGGATTTTGGGGGTTTTAGGGTTTCTAGATATTTCTGGTTTATAGGGTTTTTTTATTTTTTTTTGTTTTTATGGTTTTTCATAATTTTTATCTTTTTTGGGGTTGAAATTTTTTATATTTATTATTGGTTTTTATAGTATTTGTGGGATTTTAGTGTTTTTACGGTTTTTATGGGGATTGTTGTTTTTATTAATTTTTGGGGGTTTTTGGTGTTTTTGGTCTTTTTATGTTTTTTAGGGTTTTTAGAGTTTTTTTTGCTTTTTAGGGATTTTATTCGTTTTAGGTTTTTAAGGTTTTATTAGGATTTTTTGGCTTTCTAATGATTTTTAGGGATTTCTTTGGATTTTATATTTTTTGGGATTTTTAGTGATTTTGAGGGTTTTTTAGGGTTTTAGGGTTTTTTTATTTTTCGGGGGTTTTATGTTTTTTAGTGTTTTTTAACGTTTTTTGGATTTACATGGTTTTTAGAGTATCTAGTGGGGAGTTTTTGGTTTTAATGGGTTTTTTTTGGTTTTTTTGGTTTTTATGGGTTTTTACAGTTTTATGGGTTTTATGTATTTAGGATCTTTTTAGGGTTTTATAGTTTTTTTACCTTTTTTTTCTTTATTTTCTTGTGGTTTTATATTTTTTAGGTTATATAATTTCCTTAGGTTTTTTATGTTCTTTGGGATTTGTAGAGTTATTATTTTTATGTTATTAGGGTTTTTATGGATTTTGAGCATTCATGGGGTTTGTAAGGGTTTTTTTGGATTTCTAGGGTTTTTAGTATTTTTTAGGTCTTTTAGGGATATTTAGTGATTTAGGTTTTTAGGTTTTTCTTAGGGTTTTTTATTGTTTTTTTGGTTTTTTACATTTTTAGGGATTTTAAGGGCCTTTTATGATTTTTATAGTTTTTATGTTTTTATAGATTTTTATGGTTTCTAGGGTTTGTTAGGGTTTTCAGTTTTTATGGTTTTTAATGGTTTTTAGGGAGTATTTTATTTTTTTAGGATTTTTTAAAATTTTTAGAGTTTTTATCATTTTTAGTTTTTTAAAGGGTTTGTAGAGTATTTATTGTTTTTTAGAGTTTTATGGGTTTTATGGTATTTAATCGGTTTTGGGGTGTTTTATGATTTTTTAGGGGTGTTAGGGTTGTTTTGGTTATTTTTAGTGGTTTTTAGTGTTTTAGTGTTTTTAGTGTTTTTATGTTATTTAGGGGTTTTAAGTGTGTTTATGTTTATAAAGTTGACTTATGTTTTTCAGGTGTTTTAAGGGTTTCTAAATTTTAAGGATTTTTAGGGGTTTTTAGGATTTTTTTTGTCTTTAGGGTTTTTATGGATTTTTAGGGTTTTAGGTTTTTTTATGGTTTTTAGTGTTTTTATTGGTTTTTGAGAGATTTCAGGTTTTTTTGGAGTTTTAATCGTTTATTGATTTTTAAGGTTTTCTCAAGTTTTTTAGGGTTTTAATTTTTTTTGTTTTTAAGGATTTTTGGGGAATTATTATGATTTTTTTTTGGTTTTTAGGGTCTGATGGAATTTTTTGGGTTTTTTCCTTTTTTTGGGATTTAGGGGTTTGAGGTTTTTTAGTTATTTATAGGTTCTAAGTGTTATTAGGTTTTTAAGGTTTTTCAGGGTTTTTTAGGGATTTTATGGGCTTTTATGTATTTAGGTATTTTTATAGATTTTTTTTGGTTTTTACGTTTTTCTAGTATTTTGAAGTTTATTAGGTTTTAGGGGGGGTTTTTTAGGTGGTGTAGGGTTTTTTTGAGTTTTTTAGTATTTTGTTTATGGGTTTTTATAATTTTTAGGTATTTAAAAATATTGTTGAATTTTTACTGGTGTTTAGGTGTTTTTATAGATTCTAGGGTTTTCGTGATTTCCAGGTGGTGAAGGGGTTTTAGGGGTTTTACGATCTTTTAGGGTTTTGATGGTTTTTTAGATTTTTATGTATTTTAAGTTCTTTCAGGTTGTTAGAGGAATTTTATGGTTTTTAGTGGTTTTAGAGTTTTCACGGATTTTAGAATTTTTAGGATTCATTACTAGTTTTAAGTGTTTTGAGTTTTTAAAGGTTTTGTTATTGGTTTTCGTGGTTTTTAGGTTTTTTAATGCTTTTAGGGATTTTTATGTCTTTTTAGGTTTTTTTTAGGATTTTTAATTATTTTATGGATTTTTATCATTTTTTGGATTTTTATTGTATTTATGGTTTTCTTTTGGGGTTTGAGGGGTTTTTTAGTTCTTTGGGCTTTTTAAGGTTTTTAGTGTTTTTGAATGTTTTTAGTGTTTTAATGGTTTTTAAAAATTTAAGTAAATTTTTATGGTTATTTTGTGTTTTAGGATTTTTAAGGTTTATAGGGCTTTTATGGTTTTAATGGTTTTTGGGTTTCTTTGGTTTTTAGGGATTTCAAGTTTTTAGTGGTTTTACGTATTTTTAAGTTTTAAGGTTTTCTTACAGTTTTCCGAGTTTCTTATGTTTTTTTAATTATTTTAGGTATAGTAAGGTATTTTTTAGGATTTCTATATATTTTTAGGGTTTTTAGGGATTTTGAGGGGTTTTTAGGGTTTTTATGATTTTATTGTTTTTCGGGGGTTTAAAGGTTTTTTTGAGTTTTTTTGGGTTTTATGGTTTTTTAGAGTATTTTAAAAAAATTATGGGTTTAAAGGTTTTTTATAATTTTTATTGATTTTTAAAATTTTATAGCTTCTTTAAGGTTTTTAGGGTTGAAGGGTTTTTATCCTTTTTTAGGGTTTTAAGTGTTTTTAGGTTTTTTTAGGGGTTTTAAGTGTCTTATGGTTTTTCATATTTATTAGGGTTTTTTACATATTTAGGAAATTTTAGTGCTTTTTGAAGATTTTTATGGTTTTTAGGGATTTTTGGGATTTTTAGGGATTTTAGGATTTTAGGGATTTTAGGGTTTTTGTGGTCTTTTGGGTGTTTTAGTGTTCATTGAGTTATTATGGTTTTAATGGTTTTTATGGGTTTTTAATGTTTTTATGGGTTTAAAGGGTTTTTAGATTTTTACTGGTTTAGGGTTTTTATTGGTTTTTAGTGGTTTTAAGGTTTTTTGGGGTTTTTATTGTTTTTATGGTATTTTGGTTTTTTTAGAGTTTCTTCGGTTCTTTGTATTTTTTAGGTTTTTAGGTGTTCTATGTGTTTTTATGTTTTCTTATGGTTTTTCAGGTTTTTTAGGGATTTTATGTTTTTAGGGATTTTTAGGTATTCGTTTTGGATTTTTATTATTTTTAGTGTTTTTTTGGGATTTTGAGGGGGTTTAGGGTTTCTAGTGTTTTATAGTTTTTTAGGGTTTTTTATTTTTTATTGTTTTTAAGGTTTTTCAGATTTTTTTTTCATTTTTGGGGTTGAAATGTTTTTTAGATATTTTAGTGGGTTTTAGGGTATTTATAGGTTTTTAGTGTTTTAAGGTTTTTATGATTATTATGGGGTTTATGGGTGTTTAGGGTATTTTTAATCTTTTTAGGTTTTTTAGAGTTTTTTTTGGTTTTTGGGGATTATATTTGTTTTAGGTTATTATGGTTTTCTTAGGATTTTTTTGGGTTTTTAGGGTTTTTTTGTATTTCTTTCGATTTTATTTTTTTGGGGATTTTTAATGATTTTGAGGGTTTTTTTAGGGTTTTAGGGTCATTAGGGTTTGTGTGGTTTTTTTATTTTTCTTGGTTTTTTATGGTTTTTAGTGTTTTTAACATTTTCAGGATTTAGATGGTTTATAGAGTTTCTAGTCGGGTTTTTTTTGTTTTAATTGTGTTTTATTTTGGTTTTTTGGTTTTTATGGGTTTCTGTGTTTTAGGGGTTTTAGGTATTTAGGATCTTTATAGGGTTTTTATAGTTTTTTTCATTTTTTGTTTTTTTTGTTTTGTTTTTGTTTTGTTTTTTTTGTTTTTTAGAGTTTTATATTTTCTAGGTTTTTAGATTTACTTAGGTTTTTTACGTTCTTTGGGATTTTTAGGGTTAGTATTTTTATGTTTTTTATGATTTTTATGAATTTTCTGCATTCATAGGGCTTATAAGGGTTTTTTGGGCTTTCTAAAGTTTTTAGTATTTTTTGGGCCTTCTACAGATTTTAAGTGATTTAGGTTTTTACGTATTTCTTTAGGTTTTTATTGTTTTTTTGGTTTTTTAAATTTTTAGGGATTTTTGTGGCCTTTTGTGATTTTTATAGTTTTTTTATGGTTTTAAGGATTTTTATGGGTTTTAGAGTCTGTTAGGGTTTTTGGTTTTTATGTTTTCTAAGGGTTTTTAGGGTTTTTTTATTTGTTTTAATATTTTTTATAATTTTTTGAGTTTTTAGAATTTTTATAGTTTTAAAGGGTTTGTAGAGTATTTAGTGGTTTTTTAGAGTTTTTATGGGGTTTTAATGTTTTTAATGTGTTTTTTAGGGTTTTATGGTTTTGGGGGGAGGTTTTAGGTTTTTTTGGTTCTTTTTAGGGGTTTTTAGTGTTTTTAGTTTTTTATTGTTAATCAGGGTTTTTAAGTGTCTTTAGGTTTATAAAGTTTTCATATGTTTTCCAGGTGTTTTAAGGGTTTCAAAGTTTTTATGTATTTTAAGGGGTTTTAGGATTTTTATTGTTTTTATGGTTTTTATGGATTTTGAGGGGTTTAGGTTTTTTAGGGTTCTTAGGGTTTTTATAGGATTTTTTAGAGTTTTTAGGTTTTTTAGTGGTTTTAATCATTTTTAGATTTTTAAGGTTTGCTTCGGGTTTTTAATGTTTTTTAGGTATTTTTGGTTATTTTTCAGGAATTTTATAGGTTTCTAGAATTTTTATGTATATTGAGGATTTTAAGAGTATTTAAGGGTTATTTGTGTTTTTTTTCAATTTTTGGGGTTTTAATGTTTTTTTTGAGTTTTTTAGGGTTTTTATGTTTTTTAGAGTTTTCTAATAGTTTTAGGGGTTTAAAGTGTTATTATATATTTTAGTGGTTTTTGGGGTTTTTAGGATTTTTTTTACGGTTTTTAGGGGTTTTTTGGTTTTTAAGGGTTTTATGGTCTTTTTAGTGTTTTTATGGGTTTTTAGCATTTTTTGGTTTTTTGTTCAATTTAAGTATTTTTTGTTTTATAATTTTTTATTACTAATTTTCATTTTTTAGTTATTTTTAATGTGTATTTTTTATTTTTATCATTGTTTGAGTTTTGGGGGGATTTTGAAGGTATTTGGGATTTTAGGGTTTTTATTGTTTTTATTGTTCTTAGGGTTTTTGTCTTTTATAGGTTTTTTAGGGTGTTCAAGTGTTTTTAGGTTTTTATGGTTTTATTGGGGTTATTTTGGGTTATTTATAGTTTTTTTTATTTTTAAATATTTGAAGGGTTGTTTTTTAATTTTTATCGTTTTAGGGTTTTTACAGATTTTGAGGGGGTTTAGGATTTTTTAGGGTTTTTATGGGTTTTTTAGCATTTTTAGGATTTTTTTTATCTCTCTAGGGTTTTTTTGTCTTTAGAGTTTTTTAAATTTTTGTGGGTTTAAAGGAATTTTATAACTTCTAGTGTTTTTAGGGTGTTTAGGGTTTTTAGTGTTTTTTAAGGTTTTTAGGGGTTTTTATGGGTTTTAGGGGTTTCTAGGGTTTTATGGTCTTTTAGGGGTTTTCAGGGTTTTTAACGGCTTTTTGTTTATTTAGGGGTCTAAAGTATTTTTAGTTATTTAAGGTTTTATTATGGATTTCAGGTTTTTTAGGTTTTTCTGATGTTTTTAGAGATTTTTAGGGAATTTTTTAATGTTTATCATTTTTTAGTGTTTTTAGGGATTATGAGGGGTTTTAGGGCTTTTAGAGTTTTTAGGGTGTTATAGGTTTTTTGGTGTTTTGGTGTTTTTTTAGTTTTTTAGGGATTTTTAATTTTTCGGAGTTTTTTAAACATTTTTAGAGCTTTAAAGGGGTTTTAGATTTTTTAGTGGTTTTGGGGGATTTTATGGGTTTTTTGTGTTTTTTAAGGTTTTTCAGGGTTTTATTGTTTTTAGAGTTTTTAGAGGGGTTTTTAGGGGTTTTTTGAGTTTTTTATGTTTTTGACGGTTTTTTAGAGTTTTTTTACGTTTTTTGGGTATAAAGGTATTTTTGAATTTTTGGTGTTTTTAGGGTTTTTATTGGTTCTTGGGGTTTTCAATTTTTTTAGGGGGTTTGGATTTTTAGGAGTTCAAGGGTTTTTAGTGTTTTTAGAATTTTTGATGTTTTTTGGGTATTTAGTGCTTTAGGTTTTTAAGTTTCACTTTGGTTATTTTAGTGGTTTTATGGATTTTTATATTTTAAAGAATTTTTTGGAATTTCTATAATTTTTATGATTTTTAGGGTTTTTAGGGATTTTGAGGGGTTTTAGGGTTTTTTATGATTTTCAGTGGTTTTATGTTTTTTTAAGGTTTTTTAGTTTTTAGTATTTTTAAGGTTTTCTAGAGTTTTTTTAATGTTTTAGGAGTTTAAAGGGTTTTTAAATTTTTTATTGTTTTTAATGGTTTTTATAGGTTTTTAGGTTTTTTCTGTTTTTTAGGGTTTTTAGGGTTTTTAGGGTTTTAAGGTATTTTAGGGGTTTTTATGTTTTTAAGTTTTTTTTCGGATTTTTTAAGAATTTTTTTAGAATTTTAGGGTTTTATGGTTTTATGGTTTTATGGTTTTTTGGGTAATACAGATGTCTTTGATTTCATTTAGGGTTTTTATTGTTTTTATAGTTTTTTTATTTTTTTGGGGTTTAAAGTGTTTTTATAATTTATTGAGGATTTATTGGTTTTTTATGTTTTTTAAGTTTTTAAGGTTTTTAGTTGTTTATATGGTTCTTAAGGGTTTTTAGGGTCTTAAAGGTATTTTTTGGGTTTTAATGTTTTATTAGGGTTTTTAGGTTTTTTAGGGGTTTTAATGTGTTTTTAGGTTTTCAAGGTTTTCTTACGGGTTTTCAGGGTTTTTAGGCTTTTTTATGTTTTTAAGGATTTTTACGGTATTTGAAATTTTTTGGGTTTTTAGGGTTTTTTAGATTTGTTGTATTTTTATGTTTTTTAGGATTTTTCTAGTTCTTAGGGGTTTTAAGTGTTTTTAGGGTTTTTAGAGTTTTTTTTGGATTTTTGGATTGTTTGTTTTTTTTATTTTTATGGTTTTTTTGTTTTTTAGGGTTTTTAATGTTCTTTAGAGTTTTTTAACGTATTTAGGGGTTAAGGATTTTATTATAGTTTGTAGTGATTATTTAGGGTTTTTATGGGGTTTTAGGGGTTTTTACTGTTTTTAGGGGGTTTTATGGTTTTTATGGATTTTAGGCGGTTTTAGGGTTTTTATGGTTTTTTAGGGTTTTTGGCGATTTTTAGGGGGTTTAAATGTTTTTACGTTTTTAAGGTTTTCTTAGGGATTATTTAGGTTTTTTTAAATGTTTAGTTTTTTATGGAATTTTAGTGTTTTAGGGATTTTTACGGTTTTTAGGGTTTTTTAGGGGTTTTAGTGTTTTTATGGATTTTTTGGGTTTTATGGTTATTTTGAGTTTTTTAGGGTTTTTTTGATTTTTTAACATTTTTAGGGGATCAAAGGGGTTTTTAGAGTTTTGGTTATTTTTTAGGATTTTAATGGGTTTATAGAGTAATTAAGCTTTTTTGAGGTTTTATCATTTTAGGGGAGTTTAGGGATTTTAAGGTCTTTATATATTTTAAATCTTTTTTAGAATTTTTGGGGTATTATGTGTTTTATATTTTAAAGTTTTATAAGGGGTTTTCAATGTTTTTAGGGGGTTTATGTTAGTAGGTATTCGAGGTATTTTTTAGGATTTCTATGTTATTTTTGGGTTTTTAGGTATTTTGATAGTTTTTTGGGTTTTTAGGGTGTTTTGCGGGTTTTCATATTTTAAAGGTTTTTAGGGGTTTTAAGTGTTTTTATGTTTTTAAGGTTTTCTTTGGTTTTTTCAGGTTTTTTATATATTTTTAAGGTTTTATGGTTTTTTTAAGATATTGATTGGTTTCTTAGGTTTTTAGGGATTTTGAGGGGTCTTAGGGTTTGTAAGGGTTTTAGGGTTTTTTTGTTTTTTGGGATTTTTTGGGGGGTTTTTTTTTTAATTTTTTATCATTTTTAAGATTGTTTATAGTGTTTTAACATTTTTAGGGATTTAAAAGGTTTATATAGTTTTCAATGGTTGATGGGGTGTTTATGGGTTTTAGGGTTTTTTATGGTTTTTAGGGGTTTTATGGTTTTTAGGGTTTTAAAATATTTTATGATTTTGGGAATTTTTTATGTTTTTAGGGGTTTTAAACTGTTTTAGGTTTTTATGGTTTTCATAGGGGTTTTTAATTTTTTTATTGTTTTTATGATTTTAGGTATTTTATGGATTTTTTAGTATTTTTACGGTTTTCTAGGATTTTTTGGTTTCTTGATTTTTTTCAAGTTTATAGGTTTTTATGGTTTTTGGGGGGTTAGGGGGGTTTGAGTTTCGTTTTAGGATTTCCAGATATTTTATTGCTTTTATAGTTTTTAGGGGTTGAAAGGGTTTTTTTAGTTTTTAGGGGGTTTTAAGGTATTTATGCGGTTTAAGGGGTTTAAGGTTTTATGGGTTTTAAGGTTTCAGGGGTTTTTAAGGGTTTTTATTGTTTTTTAGATTTTTTATGTTTCTTATGTGTTTTAGGTTTTTACTTTTTTTCCTTCAGTATTTTTAGGGTTTTTAGGGGTATTAATCTTTCTTTATATTTCTAGATATTTTTTTTTGGATTTTTATGGTTTTCAGTGATTTTAGGGATTTTGAGGGATTTTAAAATTTTTACGTTTTTTAGGATTTTTTAGGTTTTTCAGTGTTTCTTGGTTACCTAAGG
Organism: Viscum album; assembly: GCA_963277665.1. Lineage (NCBI taxonomy): Eukaryota > Viridiplantae > Streptophyta > Magnoliopsida > Santalales > Viscaceae > Viscum > Viscum album. Next base: position 938,956,468 of record OY728141.1, read on the forward strand.
GTTTTAAACATTTTATTATTTTAGGTTTTTCTTTGGGCTTTTCATCGCTTATACGGACTTTTATGTTTTAGGTATTTTTAGGATTTTTTTATTTTAATGGGTTTTTAGGGTTTTAGAGATATTAAGGGTTTTTAGGGTTTTAGGGTTCTATTAGATTTTTATCATTTTTTAGGTTGTTCAAGGGTTTTAAGTGTTTTAAGTTTTTTATTGTTTACTTAGGGTTTTTATCATTTTTTACAATTTTGTGATTTTTAGGGGATTTTAGGATTTTTATGGTTTTTAAGGATTTTAAGGGGTTTCGGGATTTTAGGGATTTTAGGGATTTTAGGGGTTTTTTGTTTTGGGGGGTTTGTAGGGTTTTTGATTTTTTAAGGGTTTTTAAGGTTTTTTAAAGTTTTTAATGCTTTAAGGGTTTTAAAGGGTTTTCAGTATTTTTAGTGGGTTTTTAGGGTTTTATGGTTCTTCGGGGTTTAAAACTTTTATGGGTTTTTATTTTTTTTATGGTTTGTATAGTTTTTAGGGTTTTTTAGGTTTCTATGTATTTTTTGGTTTTTAGGGTTTTTAGGGTTGTTAGGATTTTAATGTTTTATTATGGGTTTTCAGGGTTTTTTGGTTTTTACCTTTTGGAGACTTTTAGGGAGTTTTTAGTATTTTTATTGATTTTAGGGTTTTTTGGGATTTTGAAGGGTTTTTGGGGTTTTTGGGTTTTTATGGGTTTTTTGTATTTTAGCATTTTTTTAATGGTTTCTTAGGTTTTTAAGGTATTTTATATTTTTTTAGATTTTTTAGAGGTTTAAAGGGTCTTATAGTTTTTAGTGGTTTTTAGGGGTTTTTTGGTTTTTATGGGTTTTTATTGTTTTTAGGATTTTTTAGGTTTTATGGTTCCTTGTTTTTTCCTTTTTTAGGGTTTTTTAGTTTTTTAGGGGTTTATGGTTGTTAAGAGTTTTTAATGTTTTTAGTGGTTTAAATGGGTTTTAGTGTTTTTATTTGTTTTTAGGGATTTTGTGGGTTTTATGGGGTTTTTATGGTTTTAGCGGTTTGTATATTTTGTAGGGGTTTAGGGTTTTTAGGTCCATTTAGGGTTTTTACCATTTTTTTTGTTTTTTAGGGGTTTTAAGTGTTTTTTTAAGGTTTTCTTAGGGGTTACAAGGTTTAATGGGTTTTCACATATTTAGGGATTTTTAGGGATTTTTTATGATTTTTATGGGTTTTTAGAGTTTTTATGTATTTTGAGGGATTTTAGGTTTTTAGGGTTTTTTAGTGGATTTAGAATTTTTTGGGTCTTTTGGGGATTTAAAGTTTCTATAGGTTTTTATGGTTTTCTTAGGGGTTTTCTAGGTTTTTATGGTTTTTTCAGATTTTAATTAATTTTTGGGATTTTTATAATTTTTATGTTTTTTTCGAGTTCTCAGGGATTTTGATGGCTTTTGGTTTTTTGGATTTTTAGGTTTTTATTTTGGTTTTTTAGGTTCTTAGGGTTCTTTAAAGTTTTTTAATGTTTTTATAGGTTTAAAGGGGTTTTTAGAGTTTTTAGTGGGTATTATATTTTTATGGAGTTTTTGGATTTTTTTAAGGTTCTTAGGGAATTTTATTATTTTTAGGGGTTTTAGGGTTTTTAAGGGTTTTTAGGTTTTGAGTATTTTTTGGTTTTTTAGGGGTTTTAAGTGTGTTGAGGTTTTAAATTTTTTCTTATTATTTCTCAGGGTTTTTATTCTTTTTATGATTCTTAGGGTTTTTTTGGATTTTTAGGGTTTTTTATGGATTTTTGGGATTTTGATGCATTTAGGGTTTTTAGGGTTTGTATGTTTTTTTTGAGTTTTAGGGGATTTTTTAATTTATTTGCGGTTTAAAGGTTTTTTCTGAGTTTTTATATCATTTTTATGGATTGCAGTGAGTTTTATGGGTTTTATTGGTTTTTATGGGGTTTTGGGGGTTTTAGGGTTTTTATCTTTTTTTTATATTTTTAGGGGGTTTTAGGTTTTTTTGTTTTTAAGGTTTTCTTAGAGATTTTCATATATTTTAGTGTTTTTTATGTTTTTAGGGGTTTCTATAATTTTTTAATATTTTATGGTTTTTAGGGATTTTGAGTGTTTTTAAGGTTCCAGGGTTTTTTATTTTTCATTTTTTTATTGTTGGTTTTTTTTTGGTTTTTTTGGTTTTTCATAGTTTTTAATGTTTTTGGGGGTTTGAGGTGTTTTTAGATTATTTTAGTGGGTTTTAGGGTTTTTATGGGTTTTACAGTTTTTGAAGGTTTTTATTAATTTTTATGGTTCTTAGGGTTTTTTGGGTTTTAAGTGTTTTGTAGGATTTTTAGGGTTTTTCACAACAAAAAATTCTAAAAACCCAATAAACCCTTAAAAAATTTTATGAACCCTAAAAACCCTAAAAATTCTAAAAAACACAAAAAACCCCAAAACAACCAAAAAAGACCTAAAACACTAAGAACCTTAAAAACCATAAAAACCCTTGAAATGACTAAAAACCCTTTAGAAAAAAAAATAAAAAACCCCAAAACCCTAAAATGTAAAATAAACCCCTAAAAATCCCAAGGAAAACATAAAAACGATTAAAACCCCTAAAAACCAAAAAAACGTTAAAAACCCTAAAATCCAAAAAAGCCAAAACACCAAAAAACCCACTAGAAACTCTAAAAACCCCTTAATCCATTAAAACGTAAAAAAATCTAAAAACACTAAAAAACTCAAAAATATCCAAAAAACCCAAAAAAATCATAAAACCCTAAAAAAACTTCAAAATCCCTAAAACGTTAAAAAACATAAAAATCCTAAAAAATCCATAAAATCCCTTAAAACGAAAAAGACCCTAAAAACTCTGAAAACCCTAAGAATAACACAAATACATAAAAACCCTTAAACCCCCTAAAAACATAAAAACATTAAAAACCCTAAAAACCCTAAAATCACTAAAACCCCCCCAAAATCCATAAGACCCTTGAAAATCCAAAAAATCATAAAAACCCTAAAACCCCTAAAAATATAAAAACCCCTAAAAACCTTGAAACCCCCTAATAAGACCATAAAAACTTAAAAACACTTAAAAACCCTGAAAAATATAAAAATGGTTAAAACCATAAAAGGCCCAAAACACCCCCAAAAACCATAAAAACCTCTAGAACTATAAAAAACCCAAAAAACCCCTTATAAACCACTAAAAACATTAAAAACCCTTTAATCTCTTATAAATGTTTAAAAACTCTAAAAAACTTAAAACCCTAAAAAACTCCACAAAACAATAAAACCCAAAAAACCATAAAAACCCTAAAAACCCTAAAACCCCTCAAAATCCCTGAAAAACCTAAAAACCCATAAAAATCCCAAAAAATAAACGAATATACCTAAAAACATAAAGACCCTAAAAACTGTGAAAAATCATATGAAAATCTTAAAACCCTAAAAACTATTTAAACCCCCCAAAAATGCTAAAACCTCTTAAACCCCTAAAACATTAAAAAACTATAAAAACCTTAAAACCCATAACAAATTAAAAAAATCCCTTAAACCCCCAAAAATCCTATAAAAATAATATAAACCCCAAAAACCACACAAAATCCCTAAAAAGCCTAAAAAACTGTAAAAATAATAAAAAATCCCAATAAAATTATAAAAACATGAAAACCCCTAAGAAACCTTTATAAAATAAATACACTTAAAACCCCTGAGAAAACTAAAAATTATAAAAACCCGAAAAAACCCACAAAATCCCTAAAAACCCTAAAAACCATAAAAATAATAAAAATCCCTTAAAATTTTAAAAAATACAAAAAACCCCTGAAAATATAAAAACACCTCAAAAACCTAAAAACACTTAAAACCCTTAAAAACCGTAAAATAATAAAAACAATAAAAGGCCTTAGACCCTTAAAAATACTAAAAAATTTAAAAACCAATAAAAACACATAAAAACCTATAAACCACTAAAAACTCTAAAACCCATTTAAGCACCTAAAAACATTAAAAAACTCCAAAAAACTTAAAACCCCAAAAAAAACCAAAAAACCAAAAAAAATCTACAAACCCAAAAAAATCCTCAAAATCTCTAAAAATCCATAAAATGTAAAATACCAAAAACCACTAAAAACCACTTAGAAAACCTTTAAAACATAGAAACACTTAAAACACCTAAATCCTAAAAAATTCTAAAAACCCTAAAAAATCATAAAAAGCCTAAAAACCATAAAATCCCCCTAAAAACATTAAAAAGAACATAACAACCCCTAAAAATATAAAACAACATTGAGGTATCTAAAATCCCTTTAAACCCCTAAAAAAGTTAAAAACTCTAAAAACCTTAAAACCAATAAGAATCTTTAAAGAAAACCCAAAAACCCCAATCGATGCATAAAAACCGGAATAACCAGAAAAACCCCAAAGAAACATCAAAATCCCTAAAAACCCTAAAAATCCTAAAAATACTAAAAATAAATAAAAACATAAAAAACCAAAAAAACATTTAAAAACACTAAGAAAACCTTAAAATCATAAAAACACTTAAACCCCTAAAACACTAAAAACACTAAAAAACCCTTAAAATATCTAAATACCTAAAATTTATAAAAACCGTGATTTTTTTTTAAAAAACCCCAAAAACCCAAAAACCCCTAAAAATGAAAATAAAACCTCAAAAACCTAAAAACCCTGAAAACCCCTAAAACCTAAAAAATGATAAAAACCCTAACAGATCTTAAAAACCCCTAAAAATAAAAAAAAAACCCTACAAACAATAAAAACCCCTAAAAACCATAAAAATATAAGAAAAACTATTAACTCTAAAAACACTTTTATCTAATAGAAATGTTAATTACCTCTAAAAACTGTAAAAAGCATTGAAAATTCAAAAAAATCCCAAAAACCCCAAAAATCATAAAACCCCTCAAAACCCTAAAACCCCTAAAACCCCTCAAAATCCCAAAAACCACTAAAATCTATAAAAATTCTAAAAATACCTAAAAAACTCATACAATGTAAAAAACATTAAAATCCCATGAAAAACCCTAGGAAAACCTTAAAAACCAAGATAATCTAAAACCCATAAAAACCTAAAAACACGAATAACCCTAATAAGACCCTAAAACCCCTAATCCCCATAAAAACCATAAAAATCCTAAATCCTTGAAAACCCCTAAAGCTCCATAAAATCCCTAAATACCACTAAAAACTCGAAAAACCTTTTAAACCCTAAAAATAAATAAAAAAACTAGAAAACCCTAGAAATCCTAAAATCTAAAATAAAACTCAAAACCCCCAAAAAACAATAAGACCCCTAAATACCATAAAACCCCTCAAAATTACTAAAAACCCCAAAACCCCTAAAAATACTAAAAGTCCCTAAAACCACTAAAAATATAAAAAAGTCTAAAACCCAAAAAAACATAAGAAATCCTTAAACACCTAAAAACCTAGAATTGCTAAAAACCCTAAAAATCCCTAAAACCCATAAAACACTAAATACCATAAAAAAACCTAAAACCCAATAAAACGCCTAAAAACACTAAAAACCATTAAGCCCCAAAATATATTAAAAAAATTAAAAATCCATAAAACCATAAAACCATAAAAAACCTAAAAACCCCAAAAAACTCATAAAACCCCCAAAACCCGAAAAAACACAAAAACAATAAAAAATCCTAAAAATCCTAAAAATGAAAAAAATCCTTTAAATCACTAAAAACACATAAAAACATAAAACCCCCTAAAATCCATGAAAACTCCTAAGAAATCCTTAAAAATCTAAAAACATTTAAAATCCCTGAAAAACAAAAAAATGATAAAAACCCTAAAAACCGATGAAAACCTTAAAACTGAAAAAACCCCAAAAAATATTTTAAACACCTAAAACTCCATAAAAATACTAAAACAAATAAAAACTCTATAACCCAATAAAACCCCTAAAAATGTTTAAAAACTACAAAACTGCCTACAAACCTAAAAATAGAAAAAAAATTAACACCCCAAATAAATCATAAAAACCCTAAAATCCTAAAAAATCTGAAAATCCCTAAAAACCCTAAAAAAATAAAAATCCTAAAATTTTTGTAAAAATATCTAAAAATGTAAAATCCCTGAAAACACCTATGAAAAACTAAAAACCCTAAAAACCATAAAAACTCCTAAAAACCTTAAAAACCTAAAAAGCCATAAAAATCTAGAAAACCACTAAAAATACTAAAACCCTTTTAAACACTTAAAAATGTTTAAAAAAATCTAGAAACCCTCAAAAACTCTAAAAACTCAAAAAAAAACCCGAAACCCAAAAAAACCATAAAACCCTAAAAATTGTAACCCCCCAATCCCTAAAAACCCTAAAAACCAAAAAAAACATAAAAAACACAAAAACACCTAAAATAACTAAAAATGTAAAAACATCCCTAAAACACCCTATAAAAACTTTAAATACCTAAAAATACTAAAAAAATGCTTAAAAACTAGAAAATGAAAAAAACCCAAAAATTCCAAAAAAACCCAAAAAATCATAAAAACCCATAAAACCCTTAAAAACCCTAAAACTGCATAAAAACAAAATAAAATATAAAAATCCTTTAAACCAATAAAAATGTTGAAAATAACTAAAAAATCATAAAACCCATAAAACCCTTAAAAATCCATAACACCATAAAATTCCTAAAAACCCTAAAAATCCCTAAAAATGTTAAAAACCCTAAGAACCATTAAAAAACCTACCAAAATATTTAAAACCTAAAATCACATAAAAACCATAAAATGAAAAAACATTAAATCCCTAAAAAACCCTAAAACCCATAAAACCCTAAAACCCCTCAAAATCCCTAAATTCCCAAAAAAGAAAATAACAAACCTAAAAAATCTTTAAAAATCTCAAAAATGTAACAAACCCTAAAAACCCTAAAAAACCCTTAGAAAACCATACAACCCTAAAAACACCTAAAAAAGGATAAAACTCCTAAAATCCCTAATAAATTCTAAAAACCCATAAAAATACAAAAAATTCACTAAAAATGTAAAAACCCCAAAAACCTCTATGAAAACCTTAAAAACCTAAAAAAATTAAAACCCCTGAAAACCCTAAAAGACCCTAAAACCCTTTAAAAGAATAAATCCCCTAAAACTGTAAAAACCTAGAAAAACCGTAAAATCCTAATAAAAACAATAAAAAACATTTCAACCCATAAAAATGATAAAAAATTCTAAACAAAATTTAAATGCCTAAAAACTCAAAAAAAACCCCAAACCCGAAAAAAACCCAAGAAAACCCTAAAACCCCTTAAAATCCATAAAAACCCTAAAATCCCATAAAAATCCTAAAAAATCCATAAAAACATAAAAACCTCTAAAAACCCTAAAACCCATAAGAAAACCATAAATATATAAAAACACTAAAAACCCCTAAAAACACTAAAAAACTAAGAACCATAAAAACTTTAAAAACCCTAAAACCCCTAAAAACTTAGAAACCCCTAAAAACCCAAAAAAAAACAAAACCCACTAAAAACACTAAAAAACCTTTAAACCTATAAAAATATTAAAAACACTAAAAACCTCAAAAACCGTAAAAAATCAAAAAAAAAGTAACATAAAAATAGAAAAACCATAATAAACTATAAAACCATGATAAACCTAAAACTACTCAGAAACCAAAAAAACCCTTAAAACCCATAAAGATCCTCAAAATCCCTAAAAATACCTACAAACATAAAACCCCTAAAAATCATGAAAATCCCTAAGAAAACCTTAAAAAACTAAGAAAACTCAAATCCCCTAAAAACCCTAAAAATGATAAAACTCGTAAAAATCCTAAACAATCCTAGAAACTCTCAAAATCCCTAAAACACCTAAAACCCCATTAAAGTCCTTAAAATCTATAAAAACATACAAATGCATAAAAACCCTGAAAAACCCAAAGAAAACGTTAAAAACCTATAAAATGGAATTTTGGTTTTATATATGGAAATCCAAAATCAATAAAGTATAATTACATATATATGAATACCCTTGAAATAAAATTGATTTAAGTATTCGTAATATAAAAGGAGGCATGAGAAATCCTAGAATTATTTTGACCGCATAACGGGTATAAAGAGTGGGTTATGGAACAAACTTAGTGATGGAGATCACAAGTCGCTCATTTATAGAAAAACAATGTAATGATATATTAACATATATTTTCATATGAGACTACTATAGGACATCGATAGTGAAAATTTCCTGTGAGATATTTTCCTAATGAATCTCTCATATGACATCAGTAATATAAATTTCATAGTAGATATTTTCCCTATGAATCTCCCATAGGGTATTAGAAGTAAAAAATTTCTATTGGTGATTCATAATATAACCTCCCCTTAAAGGATCCTAAACACTCCAATATTAATAAAAATATCAGTACAATATATCATGAGTATTATCACACAAAATATTCAAATTCGTTAACAACTACCATCAGTTATAATTGTGTATACTATAGGAAACCGTTATAATAGAATTCCATAGTGTATATTATCATTTAAAATTCCCTTTCCAAGGATCCTAAGTATGGAGAACCACTTTTAAAAAACAATTAATATAATTCTTTAAAAAATATCACCTTAATAACTTTGAAGGACCTTTTGAAAATTATTGTCTTGGAAAATAGGTATATAATACATGAAATACATAAGAAAAACATAAATATAACATTATATAATACTCTTGAAAAACTCATTTACTATTCTTTTCTAGGTCACCTCACTACAATTAATTTTCTAGGTACATACATCAATAAAAATGGGTGAGCATAAATCACAATACAGGATAAAAAAGGTAATAGTACATTAAAGATTAAATGGATAAAAATGAGCCATAACATCAGGGAATAATAATATATATGGGACACATAACATTGAAATATGGATAAAATAAAAAATGAATCATTGATAAATATATCACTAAGGTTCAATAAAAAAGTTTCATAAAACATACTACCATGTTTATTCACCAAGGTATCATAAAACAAGTCATCTCTAGAGATTAATTCATTACCGAGTTAATTTGAGCGTTGTTAGGGTAAACCATTCATATGTATTAATTCATGACTACCATATAGATCATATATCATAATAATAAATTTCATCAATAACATATATATAATAAATAATTAGTTTCATATAAAATCATTGAGTACATAAATATTTAAAGACATGAACATTTCATCATTTGTATCCCTTGAAAAGGGAAGGAGAGTTTCATACATGGTACTCCAAAATCAAGGATGTATAATTACATATATATAAATACCCTTAAAATAAAATAGGGTTGGGTATTCACAATATATAAAAGATGTATGAGAAATAAATAAATGATTTTGACCACATAATGGGTATACAAATTGGTTTGTGGAATAAACTTAATGAGAGATATTGGAAGTCTCTCATTTATAGAACAACATTATGATAGTAATGGAATGATCAAAAGTTCATAAGAACATAATATGTAATACCGATAGATTTTAAAAAAGGAATATCGTGTTTGATAATTTATATGACATAAAACACTAATATTATAATAAAATATTATACCATGATACTTTACACATGTATAGAATATATTAAATGGTTATTTATTGATTATAAATAAAATAATAACCATTTGAAAGAGAATGAATTATTTTCTAATAAACTATATCGTTCTGAATAGCAGATTAGTCCTAAAAATATGGTAATAAGGATATATTTTATTATTATAAATGATATATAAAACATAATAATTATCCTTTAAAAGTTATTTAATATTTATTTTCCTTTCTTTTTATCCATCAATAAAAATAAAAATAGTGTTCATGCATTTGTACGACTTACCATCTCCATGAACGGTGTAATCCATTTTCTATTTATAACCTTTATAGATTCCTACAAATAAATATATAATTAATATATATTATATTTATATAATGATTAAAAAATTTATGTGAATTATCCATGATCAAATTAAATGGAACAAAATTACCAAACCAAAATATACAAGAAAAAAAGCAATTATCACCCAAAACAGTGATTTTAACAAAGAATTACAAATAAAAAAGTGATAAAATACTATAATTATATCATATATGGTATGATGTTTATATATGATTATTGTTCTATAATGTATTTTTAATAAAACTATATTTATTATACATGATGTTTAAACACATATGATGCAATTAAAATAAGTGGTAAGGATTTCTCATCTCACTTTTACTTTCATGATACATATGCTATATTCAATACTTATTCCTTTTTGTGGGGTATATATTTCCCATTTTGATATTTTATATCATAAATATATTTATATATATTTTATTTATAGTTTCTTTTCATGTTATTTCTTTCCTGAGGCTTATGGTTCAAAAGTTACCAAAGTGGTAAGAGTTTATTTCACAATATCATCATTATTCGGGATTGTTTTTGTTTAAGTCTCCATTGGGGGAATTATTTGATGTTTCAATATTAAAATAAATATATTTTTTTATCCTATGTATATTCAAGAACTTTTTCAAGTAATAGTACATTTTTACACTCTATTTGACATAAAATTATTGAAAAATTGTTTATAAGAAAATATTCTTTTATATCTCTCTACGATCAAAAATCCTTTTTTATTAAAATCAATGTTTTCTGAATAAAATTCCAAAAAATTTCTATCTTTTATTTATTTTTTATTAAATAAATTTTTAACCATTATTACTATTTAAAAAAGGTTTTGGATGTATTTTTTATATTGTTTTCAAAACAAGTCCCATTTCGATTTTACAAAAAATTTATAAGGAATATTTGTTTTAATGTGTACGACATGAACAAAATTTTCTATAGTCATGACCACTCATTGTTTTAATGATTATTTTACAATTTTCAATTTTTTTTTCAAAGATAATTTTTTTCCAAATATTTTGTGAACTTTTAGTTTTAAAAATATTTTCAAACTGAAAAGCTTATCTTCCTGAAAATAGCTTTTAATGGCATTTTTAAGGTATTTCTATTCACAAAAGAAATCAACCCTTTATTACAATTATAATCGACTAAGGATATATTGTATTGATACTAACCTTTTTATTTATTTATATGTATTATGATTTGTTTGATTAGGGATGTAAAATTTTATTACTATTCAACATATTACTCTGGATGATTGATGATTGTGTTTATTAATTAGGGTAAGTATTAACATTTAATATGTTAGTCTTTCAATACAAATGTTTATCTTGATTTTTTTCACACCTTCCATATGAGTAATGCATTGGACTTATTAAGTGATAGGTGGGTCCCAAAATTACATAGCTCATTAATGCATCAGTAGGTCTCATAAGAAAAATTGTCTTGGGTATTCGGTTGAGGACTTACCAATTTATGTAAGATGTCTTAGCATAAGGCATTAATGGTAATAATTCATTGAATGCGGCCTTGAATGTTTGTATAAGATTTACAAAATTATTCAATCCATAATTACGAATTAAGTCATTGATATTTTATATTATTGTTTGGTTTGTTAGAATATTTATGGTTAGATTTCAAGTTCATTTGATTATTTATATGTTATTATTTGATCATCATTTATTTATGCCATATTATTCTTATTTTATTGATTAAATGAATTTTTTTAGTTATTTACCATTACATATCAATTATTCTTATTTTTTCATGATAGGTTTCATTGTATGCTTACCCTTACTAATCATCTATGTTCACCCCTTTCTTATGTTTCATTTTCCCTTGGATCCCATGAATTTTTTTTTGTTTTTCTAAGGGGAATAATTGTGTTCTAAGAGAAAACAAAATTTGTATTTTAATATTAAAATTTAATGTTAATTTAAATTATGTATCTAGTTTACCAATAATATTAAACTGTTTGGACCTTTGGGATGTGATTCCCAATATCTTATGCCAATGTAATAATGTAACCACTGGATCTGGTCTACTGGGGTTGGGGTTTCTAAAGTTGGTATTAGATGAATTTTAGTAGAAACCTTGATAACATGAATTAAGAAATCCTAAATTGGGGAACATTACCCTATGATATACATTGAGGATATGTATAAAATAACATATTAAAGTTTAAGTAAGGTAGTTATTATATGATTTTCCTAGCAATAAATTGTCATCTATATACTATAAGTGTAAATGGTTTTGGCATAGTTGTTCCTAGGGGTAATAACTCTGAAAAGGGAACATTTGTATTTGACTTGGTCATCAGCTGGTACACAAAAACGAGCCTTAATGTGCACCTAGTTTGAAACTCTTAGGGGATACACTATAGTTAACTCCCATTTTCTTTATAAACTATTATGAAGGATTTGAAAATATTTTATGATTTGAAAATTTTCCCAAAGAAACCATGTTTATGATTATGAGACCAGCAATCCATAAATTTATCAATCTATGTTAATTATCTTACTATATTTGGGATTATAAATTATGTTTCATAATGTTATGATGAAATATAGTCTATGTAATTATTTAGTAATGACGCCTAGTGAAAGGAATAAGAATCATATCAATTCATGTACTCTATATAGATATTTCCCTCTTGTGAAAGACAATGAAGCTAGAGCTAGAGTTGTAGCTAAAACTAAGAAAAATTATAACTATATTGGGGTTTTTGAATCAGGTTATGAGAAATAACCTTGTCTGTATGGTGTATCATGTTGATCTATAATATGGTGCGACAATGTTATTCTACTTCATGCATTAGAAACCTCCATCATTTAATGGAACTACAAATCCAGTTGTATTTTAGAAATGGATAAGTTACTTAGAGAAGATATTTCTCACTCTAGATAGTAATGAAAGGGAGAAAATTTCCATGGAAGTTTATCATCTCTTAGGATATGTATCTCAATGGTGGTCATTGATTCAGAACACTATGGATGAATAGAAAATAACATGTATGGAATGGAAGGATTTTAAGGAACTTTTATTGGAAAATTATTATCTTCATAAGCAATGAGAAGATATGGAGAGACCATTATTAAGTCTAAGAAAAAATGAAGAGGAAAATGTTACTAAGTATGAACAAAACCTTACATGGTTAGAACGGAATTCTATAAACAATGCACAAAATCCAAATAAAAATATTGGAAATTTCCTTGATGGGTTAAAACCAATTCTTCAAAGGACACTAGTCTCCCAATCATTATCATCATACGAGGATATGGTATCATGTGCTATAAAGATAGAGAAATAATTCCCCAAGTCATATGTATTTGAAGGGAAGTAATATAAGAAGAGGAAAAAAAGAAAAATACAGATAAATGGAAGAAGATAACGAAAGATTTTCCCCATATGATAATTATGGAAAGAAACACCCTGAAACTTTCTTGAAAGGAATGCAAGTTTTATACAAGTATGGAGAGAAAGGCCACCATGATCATGATTTCAAGGGAAAATATGAAGTTTTCAATGTTCAATGGTTCAACTATAAGTATATAGGGGATCTACACAAACAAATTCCATATGTTCCAAGAAAATGTACCTCAGAAGAAGCTTAGGGATCAAGGTCAAGCTTATGATATTAATATGGATGAAGTAGAATGATTAAAGTACTTTTGTGATTGGATGGAATAATAATATTGTAGATGTATTTTTTACAATTGTATTATGGTTATAAGATTTATGAAATGTGTATGGATTGTACTGTAGTATTCTTTCTTTAAGGATTTGAGATCATAAGTTGAACATTTCCAATGAACATGAAAAGTGATTTAGTAGCAAGTTGATCTTTTTAGAAAACACATGATTGAGGGCATATAACCCTTAATATTTTTATTGATACTTAGATAATAATGATAAATATATGTTTATGGGATAGTATTGGTCACTATAGAATTGTTTAATGATTTGATGGTTTATGTTATCTTTGTTGGAGTTTATTGCATGTTTGGATTTATGCAATATTTTCTACCAGCTGAGATTTTATTTTTAGAATATGCATGCTTTCATTAATTTTTTTATGGTGATCAAGGTATTCACATATTTGGAATGAGACATTAAGATCCACTTTATATTTTATAGGGAATATAATGTTGATGTAGTGACATTCCTTCAAAATTTTAAGACTATGAATTTGGAGAGATGTAATTTCGATGAGTCTTAAGGTTAACTATATATGTAAAGGATTTTGTTGATCAATGGTTTGGAAAATATTTTAGAGAAAAGTGGAATGACTCGACATTCTAGTGATATGTTAAATTAGATTCTGGCATAAAAATTCATTTTAGATATTCATCTCTTGGAGTAATAAATGAAGTGGGAATTGATTGAATAACAACTTATAGATGAAATTATACCTATGAAATAGAATGACATCAAGTAAGTACATTTTCATATGTTCTGAGTCTAGATAATAATGGAATTCCTCAACTTTGGGAAATGTATCTTGAAAAAAATGTTAACATAGTAACATCATTTCTGATGAAGTAATTCACTACTATAAAATGAATAGTATACAATGCTTTCATTTTTCAGTGCTAGTGATATGTTCTCATAAAGGATTCCTTTATAGCGCCGAATCATTTGTTTTTCATTTTTCAATAGCCAGTTTATGGGTTCCCGATACCCGTACAAACATTCCCCAAAATCCAGAATTCATATTTCAAATTAAAACCAAAACATATCCATAAATATCCATGCACCACACCTTGAGGCTTGAACCCATCATCACACGTCGCATTCATTGTAATGCCATCACTGCAGGTCAAACCATCACACTGCATCGAATCACGCACATCATCTCTATCGGTCCCTGGAGAGACCATCAGGAGCGTCCTCACCGGAAATCCGAGATCCATTTTTACAAAACCATCACTGCAAAAAATCAAATACAAATTCAACCACAAAGACAAGAGATCAGAAGACAGAAAACCAACACAAACAAGACTGCAACAAACCCAAAGCAGAACCCATGGCCGCCCACCAGATAGCACAGGGAAACCACCATGATTCACCTAGAACGAGCTCCGATGACAGAGACCAGCATGAAAACAACCACAACCGCATCAGATCTGGAAGAGCACAGATCTAGAACCAATGCTCGGGTACGGAAACATGGAACCATGCCATAGAACCTCCAAAGCCGACCGCATCCAACCTGTCACTACCGCATACCGCCCCCGACAAACCATCCCACAGCAGTGTCGGCGCCAAACCCATGACTATGTTGATGCAAAGTCCAACCGCAAGACCATCGCAGAGGACACCGGCGTCGACGCCACCACCGAAAGTTGAAGCCACCGTAGAAGAACCGCAACCGACACGGAGGCATCAACATCAGAGGTCAAGCGCAGAACCACCGCCGCCGCAGAGAGGATCGACGCTCGAAGCCAATCGAGACCAAAATGAAGATCTCTGAGAAGAACCACCGTGGAGAGGGACCGTCGAGGAGCATGGCCGCCGTGAGGAAAGCTGAGGTCGGTGCAGAGGACAAAAACTCCCGAAGTCGACTGTGGAAAGTTAGAGCGGCAACGGAAGCCTTCGACGCCTGAGGCTGACCAAACTCGTAATAAAAAAACAGAAAAGGCCACTGCACGCCCGATATCATCAAGAAACACCATCTCAAAGGAGAACCGCAACCAACCCTATGCCGAATTGGGAGATACGACGATGGGGAAACCCTACCTCGAGCAGTGCTTCTTATCATTTCTAAAAAAACACTAATAAAGGGTAAGCTTTATCAACAAATTTTCTAGCACTAGTAAAGGTCTCGATCTATGCGTGAGTCCCATATCAAAATAATTGATGTTCGATTACTTCATTGTATATGATTCTATTAAAACCAAACCTAAAAATCCTACTACAAGGATGGACTCCCTTATAAACTATAAACACACTCATATGGGCCCAAGAGCCCACAAAGGCACAAGCCAAATCTATACATCCTGAGGGCTTTAGCCCACCTGCATACACACACCTGGCCAACGGCCTGGTCCATAGCTCATCACATAGACTCTATTTTTTATATATATACCAATAAAGATAAAAATACAAGTATTAAAAATATTAAAAAAATTGAAATATTAAAAAAAATAAAAATTAATAATGAATAAATAAAAAATATTAAATAATTTATTAAATAATTATTAATAAATTTAATATATATATATTATAAATATATTAAATGAATAAACTGAGACAATTTAATAAATAAAAAAATTAAAAATGTGTAAGTTTAAAAAAATATGAAACATTTGTTTATTAAATAATTATTAATAAAGATAAATAAATATAATAAACATATATATAAATTATAAATATTACCAAATGATATATATAAAATATAGATATCTAAAATAATTAAATTTTAATTAGTAAATAGAAAAATTTAAAATGAATAAATTTAAAAACTATTTAAATTTTTATTAATTAAATAATTATTAATAAAAATGAATAAATTTAATAAATAAATAAATATAAATAAATATATTAATTATGAATAGTATTAAATAATATATATTGAATATAAATATTTAGAATTAATAAAATTTAATAATTAAAAACATATTAAATTCATATTCTTTTTAATGGTTTTTATACATAATAATTTATTAATATATTTTATATTTTTAATATATAAATATTTTCATATATATTTATCTCTCTATATTTATTTCAATATATATAAAATACCCTAAAATGTGATTTATGTAATACAAAATATTTATGCTTACATTAAATAAGTCATATATTTTGTGAAAAATGGTTTTTAATTAAAAAGTAATATTAATTAAAAATATTTACTAATTGTATTGAGTAATGGAAATTTAATTAAATTTAAATTTATTTTTCAATTTAACATATATCAAACATGTGTTACATTGATTTCACACATAAATATATGTAATTAATACATTTTTTATACAGCGCACACACACAGTTTTTTTTAAATTTATTCAATTTTTCATATTCATTTTAGAATTATATTTATTAACATAATATATTTAATATATATTATGTTTCTAAGGATACACTTTTCTCAGCACTTCATTTGGAGCCTCCTCTATTCCATACTCCAAGGGCAAGGGATGATGCCACTGTTTTTGGGGGGAGGTTTTATCATCCTTTTTTATCTGAATCTTTAAAGGCTACATTTGATATATTTGGAACTGCTACACCTAAAGTATGTGATGAGATGAGGATAAAATATGCTCACTCTAAAATTCTATCGTGGAATTTTGGGAAAGAATTGTTTCTTAGGAACCTAAATGTTGTCATTGCTGATTGGTTTTACTCGCAAGTAGAGGATTTGTACACAAAGGTGGATCCCTCAACCTTCAGCTATAAAGACTAACTTTTAGTCCTAATATTCATATCCCTCACCATTGAAACTAACATGAAATCAAACTCTATAATGTATTTACGGGACTTATCATGTTAATATGGTACTCTAACTAATCTAGAAAACATGTCGATCACTTCTTCAGATGAGTCATCAGAAGATTCATTAGGTGACAATTAGGCTATTTTCAAAATTCTAAGACATGGAGTAGAGGATTTCATCTATAAGGAAGATTTTTACTTCCCAAAAACATGGTTTCTAGAGGAAAATGTAAAAGGTGACATTTTGATATTGTGTTTGTGGAAGGACACTTATGAGTATGGTCCTGTTTTTAATGGTGGACAGTAATGCTTTTTATGAATCCATCCTCTAACTTCTTTGTTTCTTATCTTTAATAAAGGGTTTTGGACCCCAACTTGATTTTTAAATAATACTATTTATTCATTAATAATGTTAATTATTTTTTTAATATTTTTTTAATTTAATCATTTTCTATTTTAATTTGTTCAATATGTTTGTAATTTTATTCATTTTCAATATTTATTTATACAGGTTTGTTCATTACCATTTAATTTTTGTAATATGGTTTTAATTTATATAATTAATATGTTTCCATTTCCACATTAACATATATTGATATTCATATTTTCTTTAAATTAACTATATAATTAACAAAACTTAACCATTCATTCAATATGTTTAGAGTCTACTCATTTTTAATTATTCAATTTCACTCTTTCTTAGCATTCATACATCAAATATATAACGATATAAATATATAAAATGATATATATATATATATGTATATATATATGTGTATATATATATATATATTAATAATTATAAATATATTTACAAATAAATTTATTTATAAATATATTTTTTAAAAAATATTTATTACATTTATAAAATTATTGTAGTGTCCAAAAAATTTTGCAAAGGGAAAGTAAATACTCCCACATGTTCAGCATGGAAGATTGGATTGAAAAACTGAGAAGAAATTTAAAGACATAAAATTTTACAAAGGAATCCTATTTGGATGCGTACCATCACCAGGAAAGGTATGCAGAACAGTTGGATCGTGAACTAACAGGTATGCGGGATGATCTTCCAACTGCTGGCCCACGGAGCGATAGACCGCGAAACAAGTGAGATCACAAACCACGCTGCCGAAGGACTAATGCGTGAGAAGCCCATTTGTGTACTGTGTCACAAGATGAAAAGTTTGCAGACAAATAAAACATGCAGGGTTCCACAAACCATTATCGCGAACCTAAGCCCTGCAATCCTCAGTTGACCGAGTCTTCCATGGGTCTGGATATGGCTTCATGGGCCTTCGAAAATGGTGCTACGTGCCCAGTAGATAAAATTACCCTAGTACTATGTAAAAGGAGCACATTAGAAGGGAAAGGGGTGGAGTAAGAATACGTGAAGTGGACTCAGAGGTTAGAAGAAAGATTTTGGAGAAGAATTTGCCTTCCATCTTGATTCATCAAGAAATCCCAAATCATGAACCACACCCTCCGTAGGTATAGCCAGTTGCAAACCATAAAATGGGGGAATTGAATGATAATAATAGAACCATGAACCTAACTGGTGAACTGAAAACCATATAATTCTTGTATATGAACATCCCATGAACGATAATCCCCCAGACCCTCCTTCAATATGGTGCTCCGCGTAGTGCACCGCTACACTGACTAAACCCGGCACCGTGTACTATATCAGTATGCAGATGGGACCCAAAGCGGTGTGGTGGGCCGCATACCACTATGGTACATGGTGGTCTCTACCCATGCTCATGTACTTCATTGACACAGAGATGGCTCCTTTGACCGCATACCACTATGGTATGAAGAGCCTACCCCATCCCATAAAATAAATAGTACACAGAATAGGGTTTTTTTGGGTATCATTTCCTCCAGTTGCAACCTCACCCTTCCATTACCATCCAGTACTCCATGATTCTTCTTTTTACCAATCCTCCGGAATCAGGCCAAAGCCTCCTCCAAAGCCATCGAACCCATATTATCAGACCAACAAGCACATCAATGAACCCCTTTGAGTTTACATGCCCATGTTAAGCTGATTCACGAAGTCTCTCCCCACAATGATTCGGGCTTCGAGAATGCTTGTGAATCTACATTCCCATGGTAACCCAGAGTACAACCTTGGAATGCCGATGTGAACCTCCCAATTCTAGGTATTAAGGGTGGTCACTTGCTTTTCCATTCAATTAGGAATAGTGATTAACCAAAGGAGTTATGTTCGCTTCTCCTTTTGATGAGGATGAAACTCCTCCCCTTCCCAGCACATATTATGGGGCCCTCTCACAGAGGTAAGTCTCCAATCTTCTGAGGCCAGTCCATATAACCTTTAATGTCATTTCACATTGAAAGGTTCATCGCTTTTCACCATCACCCACGATCGCCCGGACCTCTTCCACCACGGGCTCTCCCTCCCCCACCAACTGGGGAGGAAGCATATCCATTGTTGAATCATTCAAATCCTCCTGTTTCTCACACTGATCATGAATCACATGGGATTAGAGGTTTGTGATGATTAAAACACCCACATGAATATGATCTATGAGAACTATTATTCCTGATCAAACTAGTATACATAGGATGCCTTCCAGAAGGCCTAAGTTCAAAAGGGTTCACATCCAAGAGGGTCCACCCAATCATGTCCTCTTAAATGGAAAACTTCTATGTGTAAGCCCCACATATTACGAACTATGTGGGTTCTGATTCTTCTCTCGAGGATACGTAAGAATCCCTTATTATGGGTGTGATCTCGACATCAAGTCATCTTCCATCCCCCCTGGAAGATGATAAACTCGAGAGCACCTTATAATATGGATCTTGTCAGCATTTCCTATGTAGCATCAAATATGTGCATGATTACGAAAATCCTAAAAATCAAGACTAGCCCATAGACACACTCTTTGAGAATGAACCAAGGATTCAAGAACATTTGAACACGAATTAAATATATAAGAGAGCCCCAGAATACGGAACAATCCTCCCCTGGAAGGGTGCGGTGAGACTGACCTCCCATCCTGTTGACCAATGAAGTCCTTAAGTGTTGTTGGATGCATAATTGATCAACGAGTGCCTGTCTTTGGAAATAAGGTCCATGAATCATGGATACCAAGGCCGTTGGGAATTCCTGGATCTATGAATAAACCTGTTGGAGACCATCCGAGGATGTTATATCTAAAGAGGACTAATTTCACAAGTACTTACCCTCGCACAATTGCCCGTTGGGACCAACAGTTCCCATAGGTTTAATTCAACCTTCTTTAAAGGATAATGACACTAAATGGGTTGAAACAAAATAAATGGTGAACTTGAAAGGAACCCATCTCAATCAAAAAGGGAATGGCGATGATCATCGTCAGACCATTTCACCATCACCTAAAATGCACCACCTCAGAGGCGAAACAAAAATGGTGAACTCGACGTGAATCCTTAGCCAATGTGGTGGTTCTACCCCAATGATAATAGACACAAAATGATATTTCACGTCAGACCATTTTTTTTACCCTAGTACATGAAATACACACCACCTCAATGGAGGAACAAAAATGGTGAACCCAATATGAATCCTCAACCAAGGTGGCGGTCTTACCCCACTAAACCCCCCTCGCCCCACAACATAATTAAAACAGTAATGGGGACAGGCTCAATCACGAAATATGCACATGTTTTAAATAATTATACTCTGATGAGGTTTTGGGGTCTGTATGTCACAGGTTCCCACATAGCAACCTTCGATCCAAATGAAGTCCTGAAGACCGATGCATACAAATGCATCAGCGATACTACAGGCGGCTAGGGCCCCAACGAAGAGCAGGCCCCCCCTCACCTACCCAGTGTCTTCAACGTAGGGTATCCAACATGTTGATCAGGGAGTACCACCAAAATGGTACTCTCCCCACGCTGGAGGCCATGAGACAAGCCCTCCATTCTACAAAGGTCCACCAGTCACCTCCTTAGCCGTTGTCGGTACCCCAACACAAGGTGAACCCAATTGTCCTCTTAAACCGTTTCAGGAGTCTGTCCTCAGAACGTGACAACAAGTACCTCCCTTATATTAGGGATATTGATGAAGTCAATGCTGAAAACATCATCACAATTATATAGGGGTCATACTCACGAGTCCCCACCAGAGAGCATTGTCACCGACACCAGACAATGAAGCCTCCTCCCACTGAGGAGGACCTTATACCGAGGGCACCTGCCAAAGTCCAGGAGAATCAGGCCCCTAAAGCTGGATTCTAAAGGCAGAAAATATATAATCAGGAACACGCTATCACCCTGGTTCCTAAAGAGTATCTCTACCATATAAATGTGGTGGTATTCAACGGGCATATATACGACTCTACCCCATCCACTCAAGACCACCATAGAAATAGGGTGGTATAATATGATCACATGTGTGTTCCTTCTAATGCTCTCTTGTCCCACCATGCAGACAGAGCAGAAAACTACAGGCAGATGAAAATATATTCTGATGCACAAAAATCCCATAATCCAAATATGGTGGAAACTAGATACAAGTAGGCACAAATACCTACTGATGTGTATCAATCCCTATATCCAAATAGGGAAGAAAGATAGTATGTGTAATGTCAAATTCCTATAGATGCATAAAACGCTCGTCTCACAAATACAGTGGAAAGCAAGCAGATGAAAATCCATACTCAAGATTATG
Organism: Viscum album; assembly: GCA_963277665.1. Lineage (NCBI taxonomy): Eukaryota > Viridiplantae > Streptophyta > Magnoliopsida > Santalales > Viscaceae > Viscum > Viscum album. Next base: position 938,978,460 of record OY728141.1, read on the forward strand.
AAGTCCACCAATCAAATACGGTGGCAATTAAAGAATAAAACCATTGGAAGAATCATTCATCTATCTCGGTAGAGGAGAAATGCTAGTATATACTTGAGACTCATGGAGAATCGGAGAAGGAAAAAAACTCCTACTTTGACATCAGAATGGGCCTTCATACTTATTCCAGAAAAAGATGTATCTCAGTATATCTTGGAAATGATGTAATAACGCACATTGATTCCAAACCATATGCTATAAAGAATATAAGATATGATGTCATCAACAGCAAAGGCAAGAAATTGGGCCCATGACCCGATTTCCTCGAATGGAATGACTCACTCGCAAAATGAGTTAGTCACTCCGGAGAAGTTATGCATCTCTTATCCAGTCCAACAGTATCTACGACAATATTCTGTGATATACGGACAACCATATCTGGAAAAAATACCCATTCCAACTAAGGAAAGTTGGTCCAACATGGTGGCCACTTCTGGGCAGACATATATCCCTACCAAAACTCAAGATTTCTGTTGGCGTATCACGATGACATCACAGGACCCGAAACAATAGGGAATCATATATGAATACCATTACCAATTTAATATGGCCTCATTTACCCACAAGATAGAACCCAAAAATGAAAAGTGCCAAAGGAAACTGGAAAATGAAGAGCACATACATGATCCTGGTCTTCTGGAAGCGGGGGTTCTTGACACACTCAAACATATATCAATAAAGGATCAGGACCCTGGCAGTCCATTACTAAATTATAGATGTGATAGTAGTAGTTTGGAAGGTCCTCCTCACAATTTCGCTACCAGTAGATATGGAGGTCCCCCATAGAGCACCCATGGGGGCTCACTCTGTGGTCCAGGAATGATCGATCAAGAGAGACTATCTCTTGATGTACATTGAGGTATCCCTCCCATAGACTTGAAGATCAGATAGCAGGAAGGTCCTCCTTTTTCTATCGTCCACTTTGATGGTCCTCCCCAGGGTATATGCTACATATATTCTTCTCCCTATAGTCGAACATCAAGTCATGATGGTAGTCCTCACCATGATGACAGTGGATGTGAATGCCCTCCCTGTAATGGATGTTGCTGCAAAGGTCCTCCCCGTAGTATCTCAATGAAACGAGAAGGTCCTCCCCTCATTGAAGTACATCCTGAAGGCCCTCCCTTGGATGTTCACTTCAAAATTCTCCCTACATCCGGGTATCAAGTCATGATGGTAGTCCTCTCCATGATGACGATATTTGAAAATGACCTACCTACAGTGATAGTTGTTATGATGGTCCACCCCTCAGTAACATCAAGAATTAAGAAGGTCTTACCCTCACTGTAGCCCAACCTAAACGTCCTCCCCAAGGTATATGCCACAAAGACATTTCCCATAGTCAGGCATCAAGTTGCAATTGTATCCCTCCCCATTGTAGTACCAATTGCAAAGTCCTCCCCACAATCAAAATTCAGGCAAGAAATAAGGTCCTCCCCTTTTCAGAACAAATATGAGAAATCCCTCTTATGTTGAGGCGCTCAGGAAGGTGGAGTCAGACACATCATACACTCCATCTATAATGAGTGATGTTCTTTATCAACCAGAGGATGGCCCAGGGCCACACTCATCTTTTGAGCCACCCCTGCACTTTCCAAAAATCAATAAGGATCCCACCAGCCTGGTTTCTTGGAATGAAATTATTAAGAAGCAGTCAAGCTAGGCATATCATGTAGAGGAGTATTTGGAAGAAAAACAACAGGATATATTACTTGTGAGAAGAAAATTAGCTAAGGATAATGTACCAGTGATGTGTGGGCCTATGGAAACCTCTCACTTTGATATACCTGGAGAGTTTTCTTGGGAATTAACACATAAAAATTTCCTCAATATATGGATGAATCTTCATCAGTTGAAAGAAATATTCCTACCATAAGAAGGGTATGTGGACCACATCAATAAGTTAGTATAGCTTCGTTGTCTAATTGACATGGAAGCCCTCCCATATGCATGGTAGCTACAATCAAAAATGAAAAATAAAAACCTTTAACTGGATTTCCTCCATGCACTGCATAATTTGAGTAACCTCATTGGCATTGCCCTGGTTGGAGTTCACATTCAGGGATAGGGATAACACAGATCCCTACACTTCACTCGTCGTCCAATCTAGCAGTCCCCATTGGAAATGACATCCGAGAACATCATCACCCAAAGGAAACAATCAAGTGAAACCCCTACGCAGGAAAGATGGGATACTCATCAAAAACTACCAAGGAGTAAGTCTCAAAAGCATCAGGACGAAAGAGATCAAGCCATCAAATAGCTTCTCAGTCATGAAAACAGGAATATCCAGCAGGCTTCCCGCTTAAGGGAAGCCAATTATCAAGTAGTTCCCATGTCATCAAAAGTCCAGGAACTTCATGTAGGCTCAATTCCATACTTATCTCACACCCGTGTATGAGTATACAAAATTGGAAATGTGGAAATAGTGGTGGCTACCACTGCCATATCGAAACAACAACATCCCACAGGGTTGGAGGAATTTTCAAATAAAAATCCCCCTATAAGACCAACAAATCCAGGTCAAAGAGAATCAATGGAAGAATGGGAACAACCCCAGCCCATACGGATGGGGGAATTTTTACCTCAAATCCCCACATAGTGGATACCCTTCTTCTCTTTCCTAGAAAGAACGATGGATAGAGGAGTTACTCGTTCCACCCTTTCTTGTGGTTCGCACCCTCTGAGACAAAGGTGCATTATGGGGTCAGACCATGGATCCTTTTGGGTTAATCTTTTCCAAGAAACCTAAAGAATACTGAAAAATGGAAGGGGAATGTCTAATAAAGGATGCAGAAATCCTTCCTACCATTTGGTACCGGGTACACCACCCCCAATGCGTTATGCCTCAGTGAACTTGGTAAAATTAAACCCCATGGAGTTCATAGGAAATAACATGGATAGAGATGACATGAAGGAATATGGTTCCCTCTCAGAGGCATCCCACACTGAGCTTGATTGTGTGCATACCCAGAACCATAGAGTGATCCTAAATCTGTGATCCCCCTCATCTAATACATCGCTACCACCCCTGAGAAACCCCAAAAATGATATTAATAAATAAAAGGTCATCTAAGACCCGCCTCCTCCTCCCCCTGAAGATGTGCCCCTCAACCTCGAGGAAAGGTTCACCAAATAAGAGGAAGAAATGAAAGAGCACAGGTGAATTAATGATTTGCTACGTCGAGGGAGCTACCTCTACGGATGTGTTTCCCCTAAGGAATGTCAAAAGGTGATCCCAGAAGATGTTCCAATACCACATGCACTTATCCTGGTGAATGAATCCAATCTTGGAGGACCATTCAACCTGGCCTTGGAAGGAGATCAAGACTTCCCCCACTGGGAAGGTAGTCGGAATATGTCCAGTTAAACCCACAAATGATATCCTCGGCTAGGTATCAACCCCAAATTCAAGCCGTGCCGGCATGTCCAGTCATAGACCCTACCGCACCGGCCCAATCTCAAGCCTAATAGGATATACATCAAGGGATCTTGAACACCATCAAGAAAATGGTAGCTCAACTAGAATCCATAGAGGGGCGGTGCACTCTGATATAACTAGAGTGTTAACCCAACCTTGATTGGGTAAGCAATGTTCTGCTACTACCAAATTTTGGGAACCCCATATTTTCAGCGTTCAATGGATCAGGGGACTCAAAACAACATTTAATGCACTATGCCTCTTATTTTGACCCCATTATTAGAACTCTAGAGCAGGAAGAAGTAGAAAAACTTAGGTGCCTCATACGAAACCTACAAGGCTTGGCCTTCATATAGTATACTAGCCTTCTATCCAATTCAATCACAGGCTGGGAGGACCTCTGGAGATCATTTCTCTTCTAGTTCAGTTCAATGCTGGCTAAGACGACAGTCAGTGATCTCATGAACTGCAAAAAGCGGGAGAAAAAAAGAGTCTCAAACTTCATTTCCAGATGGAAATGTCTACCTTATTTCCTGAAATGGCCACTCCCCCAGGATGAGATGCTCACCATGTGCATCGATAACCTTTAGGATGAATTGCGGGCACCTCTCATCCTGGTGAAGTACACGAGTGGGTTTCACGATTTCTCTGCCATTGCCCAAAGGATAGAAGAATCTTTGAAAAAGACCAATCATAAGTCCCAAGTGTCCATGTTAGCCCCTGGGAAAAAGAAAAGGAAAATATGAAGTGGTTTATGTTTCACTTAAGCCACCCTAACACCGTATCCAGTTACGAGGCCCCCATCGAACCGTGCAGGACCCCCTGTATACCAAAAGAAACCCCCACCTCAACAAGACAAGTGACGGGGTGCTAAAAGAAATCAGTTCGAAGAATGAATAAATAAAGTTTACTCATTCCGAGTTGACCAGGTCCACATCTATTTCATAGCTACTATGAATTGCAATTTTCTCTAGCTGTCGGAGCCAAAGCGAGCGGATGAAGTGGGTCTCGATGACCGTCCAAATTATTGTCACTATCACCAGATATTGGGACCTACCATCTAGGAATGTTTTTTTCAAGGATTTCCTACAAAATATGATGGATTCTAGGAAAGTCAAGTTGGGCCCGCCACCCGCACAAGTGGCATATGTTTCCACCTCAGACTTAAGAGTGGAAGAGGAATGACAAAAAACTGTCAGTAAGAAGAAGAAAATATTTGATAATTTGATGACTTAGAAGACCATAAACCTAGTCCATGGAATCCTCTAGGTGTAGTTGAAACAACCAAATATACCCCCAAAACCTCCCAATAAAGTAAAACCATCCTCCTCGTCCCCATGGTCCTCTAATGACAAGATGGGTAGAAAGCAAGAGAAAGAAGATGAGATGATACCAAATCCAAATTTAGTATTGACGCTTTTAGAAATCACGCCAATAGACTAGGTATAATAGACATATCCCCTCCAGATGGTATAACGAGCACCGCCCTACCAAACAGAACAATGAGCACTGCCCCTCCAAATTGTACAACGATCACCGCCCCACCAAACAACACCATCAGAAGGAGATAGTCCGGAAGAAATAGTGGCGGATCAAGAACTGATCATTTCCTCCATTAGTTCCATTCACTTGATGGACCCCATATCAGATGGATACTATGTCCAGGACCGTGATTTCCCTGCACCCAATCGAAGAGCCGAACGGAGAGACCGCAGAGGCTAGAGGTTTCTTGGAAGGCATGAACATGGTAGGAGTCAAATTCCCAGCCACACCATAAATCAAACTGTTTACATCATAAAAACCTGTAGAAGGAACTTATGAAAGATGCAACAGGAACCGGAATGCTATTTATCCCCCGTTAGAAGAAATACAAGCCCGATTATCTTGGAATATCCATTAGGGGAAGAAAAAATATCAATTCCTTCAAGTTATGCAGGGGGGCCACATCAGACAAACCTTGAAAGAACCAAATCATCATCTGCTCTGATAATAGAGGCAGAACCATCTACATCCAAAGCTCAAACCCCTAAAGTGTATATGAAAGAGCAACCCCAAGTCAGGAAGTGACAACCATTAGAGAAGAAGTATGATATTTTAAAGCATTTGGCTTCAGTACCAGAAAAGCTGACTATCCTGAATGCATTAAGCCTATCCACAGATCGTAGGGAGGTACTCATAGAAGCCTTACTAAGTCCCCAAGAGTTCAAGTCCGAAGTAGTAGCAGCCGATGTCTATCGGACATAGATTAGTCCCGAAGAATGTCATGTTGTCATCTCTTTCACAAATAGGGATGAATAAACCATCATGGAAGGGCATATAAAACCCTTATATGTGTCCAGAAAGATAAAAGAGATTGATGTCCGAAGGATATTCATCGACAAAAACTCAGCAGTAAACCTATTGCCCTTAAGAATGCTTTATTGGCTGGGCTCTGACGAAGACAATTTGACACCCTTCACTACAACTTTTCAGGGATATGAAAAAAGTGATAAGAAGCCATTGGGACGAATCATGATTAAAACTTGACTCAGAGACCTCATTTCAGATTCAATGTTCTTGATAGTGCAACAAAGTACAACCTTCAACATCTTTTTTGGGAGGCCTTGGATGCATCATCATGCTACAATTCCATCATCATACCATAAGTGTGTCTAATATTGAACCAATGGGGAAAATGGGACATTGCACACCAATAAATCCTCGTTTGAGTCGTATGAGTTTCATTATATCGATGCAAGGTTCTATGAATCAGAATAAAAACATCTTTTAGCCAATAACATTAATTGGATTACTTCCCCGAATGGATTGGAAATGGCTCTCGATGTTCCCCTTTAGCAGCTTGGGGAAGGGTATGTATTACCCATCAACCAAGTCGAATGCATAAGTGCAATCCTAGATGCAGATTCGATCATCTGCATGATCTCTATTGCGGACACCAAGTCCAAAAACATGAAAAAGAGGACTGAATCCCATGATGATAGGAAAATACCTATCAAAGATTCTCTTGACCCATCCTTAAGACCTCAAACAGACCTCACCTTTCTCACTAAGGAAAAAAAGATGATTTCCCTCCCAATATTGGAGAGTTCATCTCAAAAATCCTCTCTCCATCAGAAGAGGAATAAGATGAAGATGGTGAAGAAGAATTAGAAGAGGAAGATGAAGAAGACGTCAAATATTCCCCTCCTTCATTCTAAGAAGGTGTCTCTACCAAAATCGATGAACTTAAGGAGACAAATATGGGAACTATAGATGACCCTTAGCCCACTCTAATTATTGTGGCTATTCTTGTTGAGGAATATGAGGAATACACCTCCTTCCTAAAGATTAATCACGATGTGTTTACTTGTAACTACACCGGAATTCCAGGCCTCGATCCTAAGGTCACCACTCATCATCTGGGCTTACCAGAAGATCATTGGGGCTATAAGTAGTTAGCCAGAAGGACCCACCCGATGCATGTTGCAAAAATAGAGGCTGAAGTTGGCAATATGATCAAATCTAACTTCATATGGGAGGTCTAATATTTTATCTGGCTGGAAAACATAGTCCCTTTCAAAAAGAAGAATGGACATATTAGAATCTTCATTGACTTTAGGGACCTTAATCGGCATTGCCCAAAATATGATTTCCTGGTCCCGATCACAGAATTGTTGATCGATGCGATAGATGAATACAAAGCCCTCTCTTTTATAGATGGATATTCTGGGTACAATTAGATCCTGATGGCCTAAGGAGGTGAAGAAGTTATCACTTTTAGGGACCCTCAGGGAGTTTTCTGTTATAAAGTAATTCCCTTTGGTATAAAGAATGTTGGGTCCATATATCAGCACGTCATACATCACATCTTCAATCCCTTCTTGGGAAATTTCGTCAAGTGTTATGTCAAAGATCTACTGGTTAAATCACAATAGTGCTCGAACCACCTAGAAGATCTTGAAACTGTCTTCAGTAAATTTTGATAGCATAGTTTAAAGATGAATCCACTAAAATGTGCCTTTGGAATTACGTCATAAAAATTCCTTGACTTCATCGTATGACATCATGGAATTGAAGTCAACCCCAAGAAGACAAAAGGCATCTTTGGCATGTCCCCTCCTTGTAACCTCACCGAGTTGAGAGGTCTCTAGGGGAACCTTGCCTACATTTAACACTTCATAGACAACTTGGAGTGTAAATGATTACCTTTCACCAGGCTTATGAAGAAAGTAGTTACGTATGAGTAGGATAATGATTTCCAAAAATCACTTGAAATTATCAAAAGATATCTCCTAAGCTCACTGGTGTTGATGCAACCAATTGAGGGGAGACTTCTCATATTGTACATAACCACCTTGGAACAGTCATTAGGTTCCCTTATCGCACAGAAGAATGATTTTAGCAGTGAGAACAGACTCTATTACCTCATCCAAATGATGATTGATGCTGAAACATAGTATTCAAAAATTGAAAATAACTACCTAGCCTAAATATTCACAGTTCGGAAACTCAGGCATTACCTACAGCACCATGAGGTCCAACAAGTCTCCCACTGCAAATTGCTCAAATATATCCTCAACCATACCATGCTAAATGGGGGAATATCACGATGGGAGGTCATCCTACAACAATTTTACATATAGTACATACCCATGAAGGACATAAAAGGATTGTTGTTATCATAATTGTTTTTCAAGCACACCTCAGAAGAGACAATACTGTTGGATACAGAAATTTTGGACGAAGAAGTGTTTTCTGTCCAGGAGGGCCCCCAGACATGGGAAATGTACTTCGACGGTGCTTCTTGAAGCCCAATAGGGAAAAGGATGGAGGATCCCAAGCTCAAAAAAGTGGGTCTAGGAAATATACTTGTATCCTTTGAAAAAGGGTGTCTTTCCTTACTCTTCCTACTTTTAAAAGGGTGTACAAATAATGAAGTAGAGTATCAGACCCTCATTGCAGGCTAGGAATTGGCACTTCATGTTCAATCCAATCACCTAAAAATATAGGGAAATTATGAGCAAGTCATCAAATTGGTCAACAGTGACTATGCCACCATGAAAGAAGTATTGGTCCCCTTGATGAACCATGTTTGAGAGCTGATGGTATAATTCCCATCAGAACCAATGTTGACTTATATCCCCCGGTCACAAAATATCCAAGATGATGCTTTGGAAAATACAACCACTAACTTGGCTGATCCAGACCGCGATGAAACGGTCATCGTCATTGCTCACCACCGAATGATATTTCCATTAATTCAAAGAAATATAGAGGAAATCAATGAAATTATCCTCGTATCTAAGCCCTATGGTCACACCACCAGCTGGATGGAACCCATTTCAAATTACCTTCGGAACGGGGAACTCACCCTGGATAGGGCTACAAGGGAGTAGGTTCGAAGATGGGAAATCAATTTTTCCATGTACATTAGGGTAAACCAAGAAAAGGTTCTCTATAAACTAGGCCTTGATAGAGTCCTTCTTAGGTGCATTTACGGAGAAGTGACCGATGTCATCCCGAAATAAGTGCACACCGAAACATGGGGAGCACATCAATCAGCAACCAAGCTCTCTCACCAAATCCGAAGGCTTGGGTATTACTGGCCCACTATGATCCAATATTGTTCCATATTTACCAAGAAGTGACATTCCTACCATTTTCATGCTAATTTAATACATCACATCCAGAGTTACATCATACAACTAAGTACTCTTGTTCGTTCTTTTCCTGGGGGATGGATGTTGTGGGACCATACCCTTATGCTACAGCCAAACAATTCATGTTCATACTCACAGCGACCAAATTCTTTTTCAAATGGGACAAAGCCATACCCCTTAATGAATTTGGGGAATAAACATCATCATCTTTGTGAAGGGTAAAATCATTATAAGATTTGGTGTCCCTCATACAATACTTATGGACAACAACACCAACTTATACTCTACTACGTTGGAGAATATATACCAAGCGTATGGAATCAAAGCCATCCGGTCGTCCCGCTACCATGCAGTGACCAATGGGAAGATAGAGGATTTCAACAAGACTTTGTACAATATACTCCAAAAAATGGTTGAGAAGGTTAAGAAACTGTGGCTAGACAAGCCCATTCATGCTTTGTGGGATTATTGGACCACGACCTGCACTACCACCCAAGAAAACCCGTACTCACTAGTATATGGGGAAGAGGCGGTGTTACCTATTGAAATCCAAGTTACATTACTTAGTGTGTCCATTTGAGATCAACTATCCATGGATGATAAAACCTGGAGACGGTTTGATGAATTAGAGAATCTAGATGAGAAAAGGTTGTGCACTTTGCACCATTTGGAAATCTACCAAAACTAGATTACACGAGCCATCAACAAAAAAGTTTTCCTTAAATATTTCTTTAAATGAGAAATGGTGTTAATCCTAAAAACCCCAATTATTCTCAGGAAGAAGCCCCAAAATCTTGAACCAAAGTTGGAAGGACCACATGTCATACATAGGGTCTATTCTAATGGAGCATATGACCTGATATTAATGGATGGACAACTCATCATGGCTCCCTAAAATGTAAAGTTCTTGAATAAATACTTTGCATAATAGCAACAATGTGAAGCCACATTCCAATCTCTATGAAATTAAACTATGAGTGATATCTAACCAAGCCATGTTCCAAGCTCTATGACCTTAAACTATGAGTTATAATGCAAAAATACATGGTCAAAACTCTATGGCCCTAAACTATTAGTTGTTGTTCTGACCACATGACGTTAAACTGTATGGTATTAGTCCATGAAACATTACATTGAACCATGAAGACAAGGTCCAAGATCTATGACCCTAAACTATGAGTTATAATATCCAGAATCCATGGTCCAAACTCTAAGACCCTAAACTATGAGTAACAACCAACGAAGACAAGGTCCAAGCTCTATGACCTTAAACTATGATTTATAATGCGTGAAACCATGTTCCAAACTCTATAACCATAAACTATGAGTTTTTTTCCTAACCACATGACATTAAACTATATGGTATTACTCCATGCAACATGACATTGAACCATGAAGCCAAGGTCCAAGCTATATAACCCTAAAATATGAGTTACAATACCCAGATTCCATGGTCCAAACTCTAAGACCTTAAACTATGAGTAACATCGAACCAAGACAACTCCTAATCTCTATAAACTTAAAATATGAGTTATAATAAAATAATCCGTGTTCCAAACTCTATGAACCTAAAATATGAGTTGTTTTCCTGACCACATGACATTAAACTATACGGTATTAGTCCATGCAACATGAAATTGAACCATGAAGCCAAGGTCCAAGCTCTATGACCCTATACTATGAGTTATAATACCCAAAATCCAATGGTCCAAACATTAATACCTTAAACTATGAGAACCAATGAATCCAATGGTCTAATCTCTACAACCCCAAACTACGAGTTATAAAACCCCCAATGCTACAGTCTAAACTCTAAGACCTTAAACTATGGGTCATTGTCCTTTCCATGTGACTATAAACTATAAAGAACCCATCCCTGAAACATGAAATTAAACTATGACTCATGTCCTCACTGTAAAATGTTACAATAAATGACACAAGACATCCTAATTAGATGACAATAAAATTCATAATCTATTATAGAAATATGTATGGCTTGATTCCTTCCCTATCAAGATACGTAGAGATGCCTCGATCCTGGATCTTGGACCAACCCCTCCAAAAAAATTCCTCCATCATGACCCTATCTACCTATATTCATAAGGTAAACCCTTATAACTCTTTGTTTCTCACATCGAGTATAACTCACGTGATCTTGGGATCAGTGGTAGGGATTCTCTAATAAAAGGAAATTATATAGTAACATGGTAAACCTAGAAACCATGATGGATAGAATGAAAATGAACCTACCCCTAGACCGAAACAAATCAGTATAGGGCACATTCAGAACTACATATAGCTTGATTCCTTCCCTCGCAGGATATGTAGTGATGCCCAGATTTGGCTTCCTGGACCATCCATCATCAAAAAATATACCCTCACAAGCCCTTACACATGAACTGAGCCGAATCAGTAATGGGTACATATAGAACTATATAGGGATTGATTCCTGCCCTCATAGGATATGTAGCGATGCCTAAATCCTCAATCTTGGACCAGCCCCGCCAAGAAAGAAAAACAAAATTCCCCAAAATATCCTCTACCTCCCAACACCTGTAAAGAAAACCCTAGGTCCAATCCTTGTTTCTCACAATGAGTATGTCTCACATGAGCTTACGATCAGTGGTAAGGATTCTCCTTCACAAATAAGTGATGGAGAAGTATGGTGGACCCGAAACCCCTAGCAAATGAAACAAAAATGTCCCTACACATGGACTGATCCAGATTGGTACTGGGAACATTAAGAACTATGTATGACTTTCTTCCTGCCCTTACAGGATATGTAGTGAGGCCCGAATTTCACATCTTGTCCTAGCCAATCGCCATCATAAAAAAATTCCCTCAAATGTCCCTACACATTGAGAAAACATTTATAGGGAACATTCATAACTACGTATGTCTTGATTAATACCCTTCAAGGATACGCAGTGATGCCCCGATTTGGCATCCTGGCCCAGCCACCTTCAAAAAAATAAATTCCCCTTTCCCCCATACAATGGTCAGACTTGTACGGGGAGCCCATGAAATGTCCTAATCGCATGAAAATAAACTACGAAATTCTATAAGGGTTATGTGTGGTCCTGTCCTCGGTGCTACATGATCCCGTACATTCTCCCCACTATTGAGAAGTCAAAAGAACCTGATTCCCCCTTTACATATGAGTCAGACCTATGTGGAAGCTCCATTAGTTCATGGGTAATCACAATCAGGATATTTATCACATTACCAAGCACATCTCTCTTGTTTGTCAAACTCTTTACTCCAAGAAAACTTGGATCCCCATAATCATTCATGGCCATCTGAGACGGAAGACTAGGGTCTTGTGGGAACCTCTGTTTGAGCATGCACATCATGTCCCGGTGGCTCTTCATATGTTTCCCACAAAAATGGCCATCAATCAAAGGAAAATTCATCCCTAGAAGAGTCCTCTACTATCTCAGTATGACCAACAGCTTCCAAGCCCCATGTCATCCCTCTTGATTCAAGTTTCCCCCAGGACTATGGTTTACACCTTCTATCATCACTCACATCTAAGGAATGCCGGAACATATTGATTATGATTAACCCAAAACTATTAAATATCATTATGAGAGTATAGTCCTCTTTAATGCATGACTCTAAACTGCACAACCTCATGTCCTCACCATATGAAATTAAACTGCGAGGTCAAAATCGTCCTTGTTGTACAACATTAATCTTTATAGAATTGTCTTAAGCCTAAATTTCCCTCTAATATTGATTTTTCTATTATTCGGAAATGAGACAGAATCCTTGTAATACCTTGTTTCTCACACTGATCTTAGATCACATGATCTTAGGTATCTTATTGAGATATCCGCCATGACATTATGGAGAAATAATATGAGAATTGTGTCCTTGAAGAACGACCGTAAAAGGCATGTAACGGTTGCCTCCCCTGAAAGGAACCCCACATTCTAGCCATGTGATGTTAAATGACCAGGTACCCCAAAAATGGGAGGAATACCTCACCCTGTGTGTGAGCCAGATCTACGTAAGGGATACCTAACTCCACGAGTAAATTGAAGCCCAAATATCCCTAATATGTCCAAATACACTCCTTCTATACCCCAAACTTCGTGCTTTGAGTGATCTTGAATCCCCATAACCCTCCAATTCCATATGAGATAGAAGGCTAGTGTCTTTTGGACACCTTTGTCTGACTTTGAACATCATGACCCAGAGGATATACTTATATTTCTCACAAAAAAGGTCGTTAATCAATGGAAAATTTGTCCCAAGGAGACACCTCTCCTATCTCAGTATGCCCAATGGCTTCCAAGCCTCATTTCAACCCTCCCAATTAAAGGGCCCTCAATATCCTGGTTTATAGTTTCCTCCTTACACACATCCTGGATATATCATAACATATGGTCCCAATTCATATCGGGTCTATTTTGAGGTTTCTAAAGACACCCCATCCATATGCGTGAAGTTGATCAGCATACAAGGAAGAGTGCCTCCAGTTATTTTCAGGTTTCCCTGAAGATGTCCAGTTAAAATGCCCCCTTTTTTGTTCAGGTGAACCTCTTGTCAAAGGTAACATACTGTATTCAGAAAGTTCCCAATAACCAAAATCCTTAATGGCCATCGTAGATGGAAGGACAGTGTCCTGCTGACACTTTTTCTTGACTATTAACATCATTCCCTGGAGGCTCTGCATATGTTTCCCACAAAAACAATCATCAATCAAAGGAAAATCTATCCCTAAGAGGGTCCTTTCCATCTCTCGTACACTAAAATGACCTTCATGTCCTATCACACATTCAGATTTAGAAAACATCTGGATAACGGTTTACATACCTTCCTCTTTCTAAATGCCCCTAACAAGGAAAAAAGGGATTTCTAACTGAACTGACCATTCACCCGGTCTCCCTTAAACAAGTAAGAATCGTGTGGGAATGTTTCTCCACTCAAAGATGACTTGAATGTCCCTAATGATTTTAAACAACACTTCTTAGTATAGCCACCCATTCTGTCTCCCAACATTGAAATTAATTCATAATGTTGCAAATCCCACCAGACCATTAGAAATGGAAGGCCAGTGTCCAATAGACACCTTTGATTGACTATTCAAATCATGACATGGTGGCTCTGCATATGTTTTCCACAAAAATGGCCATAGATCAAAGGAAAATCCATCCCCAAGAGATTCTTTTCCTACCTCTGTACGCCTAAAATGGATCCCAAGCCTCATGCATTTTTAAAATTCACCAGTCTAAGGTCATGAAAAATCCCGTATCCATGTCTGAATCATATTAGAACATTCTCATCCAATGGTACCAAATAGGTGCCCTTTCCCCCCATTAAGTTTGGTCAAATATGTTCGACCTAAATCATTAGTAACAAGTTTGATTGGAAGGACTGTGAATTGATAGAGAAAGAAAAAGATGCCATACTTTCCAGAGGGAGAATCTGCAGAAGGTGCCACTGGGAAAAATGCAAGTATCAGTTATTTAAAAAAACATTGAGCCACCAGAAAAGGCATAAATCATGTTTGGTCAAAAATCAACAAAGGGTGGCATAAGAAAAATTCAATTTATACCCGCTAAGCCTATATCAAGCAGCCTTAGGAAAAAATTAGGGTAATAATGAAAAAGGAATAAAATTTCATGTCATCAATAGTCAAACTATGCTCAATGAGTCCCTCATCTTAGGAAAAAATTAGATCATTATCTAACCATTTAATTTTGGACCTCTTCTTCATCAGAATAGCCTCCTCTTCGTCCTGATAGGAGCCTATTTTGATGGGGGGCATTTGTTGGGTCTCATAAATTCAACAAAGGGAAAGTAAATACTCCCACATGTCCAGCAAGGAAAATTGGATTTCAAATTTGTGAAAAAATTTAAATAAATAAAATTTTTCAAAGGAATCATGTTTGGGCATGTACCATCATCGGGAAAGGTACACGAACCAACTGGATCATGAATCAATAGGTACACAAGATGATTCATGAACCACTAGCTCGCAATGCAATGGCCAGCGAACCAAGGCAGACTGCTAACTATGCCACCGAAGGACTCAGGTGCGAGAATCTCATTTGCGTAGCAGGACGTGAACTAATTAGTCCATAGACGGAGTGAATGAACAAGGTTTTTCGAACCATTATCACGAACATAAGCCCTGAAAACCTAGAATGACCGAGTCTTCTATGGGTTAGAATATTACTTCATGGGACTCTGCAAATGGTGTCGCATGCCCAGTAGATAAAATTATCCTGATACTCAATTAAAGGATCACATTAGAAGGGTGAGGGATGGAGGAAGAAGGCTTGAAGGGGAATCATTGGTTGGTGTAAATATTTCAGAGAAGTCTCCAGCTTCTGTTTTGATTAGCCCGAATGGACGGAAGGCCTTCATTTTTATTTATTTTTTGATAACCACCTTTAAATAGATGAGGGGGAACCCTTACAAAGCCTGCAGGCTCAATGATTACATGGCCCGTAGGCTTAGTAGATTACATGACCTGAAGGTATTAGGGAATTCAACCAGACTATCTACAAGGAACTACCCCTCCCCAGCATCTGCATCATGATAGTATCTCTCCAACTTCGCTTTACCGTCTAGCAAGGCATCCTGTGCAGGCACAGGCTAGTCCCGATGGCATAGCCATACCCTCTCATTTTGACAAATCCATTTGGTTGCGCTTTGGTGAGTGAACCTGATTTGAATCCTCTTCTGGGGCTGCTCCATTTTTTGTAGTGTGTCTGGGGAAACTGCATGTGGCCCGAAGGCCTTGAGGTGGCCTGAAGGCCTTAAAGGTGGCCCGAAATCCCTACTGATCGGAAGGCCTGGGTGACCCGAAATCCTTAAGGACTCCAAGCCCAAACCAGTAGCCCAAGGTGAATGGTTCCAGCTACTCCTGTACCAAACAATACCTACTAAAATACCTACTATAGTGTCTACTACAGTACCGGCACAGTGTATAGTTCTACTGTAGTACCTGTACAATGTATAGTTTCTGTTAAAGTACTGCACAGTGTACAGTTCTTCTATAGTGCTGCTATAGTACCCCTGGAAATATGCCTCTACCTGGTTTTGAACCTGGGTAATGTGGATTCACTTAATGATACCTCACCAATTAGGATGGGGCTCATGTTCCTTCCATATTGATTCATCGACAAAGCCCGAATCCTAAATCCTACCCTGCACAAGTACAACCGACCACAAACCATAAAATGGGGGAATTGAATAATAATAACAGAACCGCAAACCTAACTGGTGAACCAAAAACCATATACATATCGTAGATGAACATCCCATGAATGATAATCCTCTGGATCCTCCTTCAATATGGTGATCCAAATAGTGCACCGCTACGTGAACTAAACCTAGCATCGCGTTCTGTATTAGTACGTAGATGGGACCCAAAGCAGCGTGGTGGGCTGCGTACCACTATGGTACGTGGTGGATTATACCCATTCTCGTGTACCACATAAGTATGTAGATGGACCCTTCGCCCGCATACCACTATGGAATGTGGAGCCTCCCCCATCCCACATAAGAAATCAGTAGGTGGAATGGGGTGTTTTCAGGTATCATTTCGTCTAGTTCCAACATCACCCTTCCATTACCATCCAACCCTCCATGATTTCTCCGCTAACCAGTCCTCTATCATCAAGCCATAGCCTCCTCCAAATCCACTAGATAGATATTATTAGACCATTAGGCACATCAACATGCCCCTTTCAGTCTACATACCCATGGTAAGCAGAGTCATAAATGCTCTCCCCACAACGGTTCAAGCTTCGTGAATGGATGTGGGTCTACATTCCCATGGTAACCTGAAGTCCAACCTTGGAATTCTGACACGAACCTCCCCATTCTAGGGATTAAGGGTGATCACTTTCTTTTCCATTCAATGAGGAATAATGATCATTCAAAGGAGTTATGTTCGCTTCTCCTTTCGTCGAGGATGATACTCCTCCCCTTCAAAGAATTTTTTTCAGGACCCTCCCACTTAGGTAAGTCCCCAATATTCGAAGGTCGAGCTGCATGACCATTAATGTCATTTCAAATTGAATGGTTCATTACTTTCTTCCCTCTTCCATGGTCATCCAGGCCTCTTCAGTTATGGGCTCCCCCCACCAATAGGGGAGGAAGCATGTGCATGATTGAATCTTTCAAATCGTCTTGTTTCTCACACCAAGCATGACACACGTGGTTTTAGAGGTTTGTGATGATTAAAACACCCACATGAATATGAACTATGAGAAATATGATTCCTAATCAAACCAATATACATAGGATGCCTTCCAAAAGGCCTAAGCTCAAAATGGTGCCCATCTAAGAGGGCCCACCGAATCTTGTCCTCTTAAATGGGAAGGTTCCATGAGTAAGCCCCACATAATTCAAACTATGTGTGTTCTAATTACTCTCCCAAGGATACGTAGGATACCCTTCTTATGGGCCTTATCCTGACATAAAGTCACCTTCCATCCCCCCTGGATGACGATAAACTCCAGATCGCCATATAATATGGCTTAAGTCAGCATTGCCTCTATAGCATCAAATATGTGCATGCTTATGATGATCCTACAATCCAAGGGTATCCAGTGGACACACTCTTCATAAATGAACCAAGGATTCATTAACATATAAACACAAATTAAATATACAATAGAATATAGAAAAAGGTAACAATCCTCCCCGAAAAGGGTGTGGTGAGCTTGACCTCCCATCCTCTCAACCAATGGAGTCCTTCAGTGTCTTTGGCTAAATCATCAATCAACAAGCACCTGCCTTTGGAAATAAGTTCAATTAATCATGGATATTAGGGCTTCTGGGAGTTCTTGTCTCCATGAATAAACCCATTAGAGACCATCTCAGGATGTTATATCTGAGGAGGACTGATTTCACATGTACTTACCCTCATGCAAACGCCTGCTGGGACCAACAGTTCCCAGAGGGTTAATCCAATCTTCATTAAAGGATAATGACACCGAACAGGTCGAAACAAAAGAAATGGTGAACTTCAAAGGAACCCATCTCTATCAAAAAGGTATGGGTGACGATCCTCATCAGACCATTTCACCATCACCCGAAACACGCCACCTTGGAGGTGGAACAATTATATATTTATAATTATAAACAAATAGATATAGTTTTTTAAAAATAATTTATATAATTATAAATAAATAATTATATATTTAAATAATTATAAAATTATAATAAAATATTTAATTAATGAATATATTTAATATATATATATTAAATATATATATAATTATATAAATATATAATGAGGTAAATATAATTAAAATTATATAAAAATATTTATAAAAATATTTATTTATAATTATATTTATAAATCATTATCAGTGATAAACAAGAGCTGATAAAACCTCTCTTTATCAGCACTTTTTTAGAAGCACTGATTAAACTCTCCCAAATCATATAAAAAGAACCCTAAATGAACAGATTTTTTCATGCTGTTAAACCTCTCATAGAATTTCATCTTCGTCATAGGACCCCCATGATCTTATCTTAGATGAATCATCTCTCAAATATAAGGTATGTTATTTTTTTTATCCACCTCTCTGATCTGATGCATGTAAAATTATTATATCGTTTGGTTCAATTTTTCCCCATTCTTTTTTGAGTTTGTGTGTTGTTTGACTAGGTTTGATGAGTAGGGTATGAATCCATTCTATTTGCATGTACACTACATAATGGGATTCTATTTGGATAACCTTGGTTTCCACAACATGAGTCATCTATTGGATAAAAATCGTGGATTTAGATAGTGTTGTTGTGGGATTCACAATAGAGCCAACTAGTGATGCTAATTAATAAATATTTTCTTCATAGATTAATAAATTCATTATTTTCAATAAATAAATATAGTGATATAATAATTATTAGGAGAATGAAAGTGAGAATTATTTCTAATCTATTATCATTTTTAAATATTTCATGATAATTTCTTCTCTACTATTTCAAGTATTGATAGGTGATGAGTAGTTAATACTTTTACCTAAGAAGAGTCTATTGAGGTAATTTAACTAGAAAAGGTTTATCCTTTATCTTCTCCATGAAAGATTAATCCATGTGTTACATAGTGGTCTAGAAAACATTTTTTTAATGAAATATAATAGAATAAATGTTAGTTATTAAAATGATTCTGAGTTGATACCAACTATAATTCCCCACAATTTCAAATTGGTCTCCCCTGACTCATTAATTTTTAACTATGATCCATTATTTTATTTCACTTATTTCTTTCTCAGGTTTCTAATAACTTTTTTTCACACATTTTCATTTTTTTTATTTAGATTTTCAAAAAACCTAAAACACATCCACCCTTCATCATAAGATACAACCCTACCAATTCTTTACTAGTTTAGTACATGTACTAAATAATTTTTATTGTCCAATGACTTGATCCAATTATTTTTTTCATTGTTGAGGAAGGCATAAAAGTAATAGGGAAAAATATAAAAAATAAATAAAATCTATAAAGACTAAAACATTTAACAAAACTAATCAAAAGTGTACTTAAAAATCAGAATCTACTTGTTTTTTAGTGTGTTTGAGATGGAATATTTCTTGTTATTATTTAGTATTTTCCTTAATGGTTATTATTGAAAATCTAATTGATTGAAAAATTTCATGATGTATTCTGATAAAAAAAAAATTATTTATCATATGATATGAATGGCGATTGATTGATTAATTGATTGATTAATCTATAGAATGATTTATCTAGATACATATATTTAATGACGTTTTTTATAATAATTTTTGTTTAAATTGTGAAATTTAAACATCTAGATGAAAGTGTTTTTCCAAAAAAATAAAGAATGAGATTATAAAGATTTAAAAAAATTGAGAAATTGTAATGATTCCTTTGAAATTTTTTGATATCAAAGAATTTAATTTTCACTTTATTATGAAATATTAATTATATACTTAATGTTATGAAAATTTATTTGAAATAAAAAAAATGTATTAGTGTTTTAGTATTTTTAAAAGTCCTAATCTTGGGTGAAATTATTATTTATAAAATTCATTTTTAGAAAATCATTATATTTTTGTATAAAGGAAACTTAAATTCATTATTAAATGATTCATATTATATAATAAAAAAATTTAAATAAAGAGTTGATTTTATTTCTAAAGTTAAATTATAAATTGGATTTTAAAAGTGAGACAAAGTAATTATTATTGAATAAAGTCTCATTTGCATATATTAAATTGATTATTATTTTTATATATAGATAAATTTTTATAGTATGGGATATGTGAATGATTTTTCAAGTGTTTATAATTTAAATTTATGTCTACATTTCTTTTAGGGGTGTTTTATTCATAATAAAAAAGTTTTAAGGATTTTGAAGCTGAATATTTCTTTGTTTCATTTTTTTCAAAAGTTACCTTAGTAATAAATAAGTTTCCTTATATTTTTCTTAGTATAAAGTTTATCTATTTTTTTTGTAATGAAATTATAATTTTATATTAAAATAAATTTTTGTGATCTGTAATGGCCTATAATTCGCACACTCATATTTGGTGCGTAAATCATAAACATTATATTTCTGGAATTGATGTAGATAATTAAGAACCAATTTTTTTCCATCCAAAACTTACAATAATAATAGGGAAAATTATATCACCTACATCATCAAGGAACTTTTAGGTTTATAGTTTTATAAAATTAGGAAAAAATTCAAAATAAATAATTCACATGACTTTAAATGATCATTTATCCCATTTAGCCCATATTTTTTCTCATTAATACATCATTATAATCCATATTATATCCGATCTATAAATAATTTTTTCAACAACATTCTTTATAACCTAGGTAAAATGAAACATAAGAACGGTGAGGATAAATTCTCAGTAAGGGAAAACATAAGAATTAAAAATTGAATATCATTAGTGAGTAAACGAAGAGTATAAGGGTAAGATTACATAATACAAGTGAATGAGTATAAAATAAGAATATCCATACCCATAAATACTTGGATCATTAAGCATAAAAATATGGCATAAAGCTTTAACAAAAGAAATAGTATTAATAATAAATAATCACGAGCCGTGTGATGTCGATCTTGATAAAATGAAGCATCATAAAACCATATCAAGAATAGATAAAAAATATTGGTATCTTGGAACATCATCAAATAGAACCCTTAGAGAACCCTTATAAATTATAATAATCATACAGATGATATCCAATATAATTCTACAAATACCATAATCATTACCCAATACATTGCAGTGCTATCTAGGAACACCCATCATATAAGATATAACAGGCTCACTTGGTGGTATCTTAGTGAACCCATCATTTATAATGTCCAAGAACTAAATAATTAATAAAGAACATACAGAATTCATTTCATCATAACTCATTGAAACACCCTTTATTTATTTAGATCATGATTAACCTGTGAAAAAGAAAACGGTTTCATAACAATATATTTTAAACACGATTAACCTATGGAAAATAAATGGGTCCCATAAAAATCTATTAGAAACATGATTAACTCATGGAAGAGAAATGGGTCTCATAACAATCTCATTCAAACATGATTAACTTGTGGAAGATAAACGAGTTTCATAAAAATCTCTTTGAAACAATATTGTTCAATCGAGAGAAAGAATGAGGATGGTATCAACACCAAATATACCTAGTGGATGATAAGTAAAAATAAGGGTTTTTGATGTTGATGAATGTAAATACAATTAAAATATCCTTGAAAACATTCTTAAGGAAAATACAATTTGCATTTTTAAAATCAGTTTTTTAAAACATAAAACATTTTGAAATTAATTTTCTTTGAAAATAACTTTTCAAAAAAAAATTTATGAAATATTAATAAAACAATTCATTAAAAATGACCTTTTAAACCTTAAAATTAAGTTTAAAATAAATGACAGTTATGTTGGTGGGTAATTTCGAACATACATTAATGAATATTCTTATTGACCAGTAAAATGGTAAGAAAAGTGCCTTGTTTGGAAAGAGACAAGAAGATTATGATGAATAAAATTTAAAAAGAAAAAATGGGGTAAAATTTATTTAATACATCTTATTAAAAAGGGTAAAAAATTGAATTTTTTTTTTTAAATTTGTTTTTGGAGGCAAATATATTCCCGACCGAAGAGAGAAATAAAGTCAGATTTTCATATAAACGTTTTCTCAACAATTTTAAGTATAAAAGTATGTAAAATGGTAATATTAATTATAAATTTCATGAATAACCATAGGATAAAAATATTCATGATTTTAATGAGATATGGATCACAATATATCATCATTGGATGCATAATCATAAACAATACCGATAAATGATTTGATTTTAACATAAAACTATTAACACTTTGTTATCTTTGAATTGTAATCCATATGGAAGAATTAAATTAAATGAAACTTATAATAACATTAGAATAAATTAATTAATTATATTATATGTAAAAGGTTATGTATATTCCCCTCATAAAAGAAGATAGGTTCATAACATGACATAAGTCCCAAAGATGGAAAATTGTGACAAAAATCCAATACCACTTTGGTTACATTGAAACTGTAAAACCTATGAAATATATATCCTAAAATGGATATTTAAATACCCATAAACATAAGGACAATAATTATAAAATACATTCAAGGGAATTATATACACCAAAAAAAATAAGTGGTGAATATGGCATGTATCTTACATAAAAAAAATTGAGATGAGAAACCCCTTACCTTGAGTCTGGCTTATCATGTGTGTCTTTATATTCACAAATAATAAAATTATATCAGTTATTTAATTTATTGATAACATTTTTCAAGTTTATTATTATTTTTATTTCAATTATTATCATGTTAAATACAATTACTTAATCTATTAAGTTTTCATTGGATGTTTTGACTATATTCAGCTTTTGTGTGAAGAAAAACTTATATAGGTTGACTATGTTCAAATTGGTCATTATTTAAACATTTATATAATAATAATAATAAAATAATTATGATATTTTTATTTAAATTATAATTTTAAAACTAATCAGGAAATATGGTTATGGAAAATGAACTAACATTACAATCATGGAGACGGTAGGTCGTACGTATGCATGAGTAACGTTTCCGTTTTTCAAAGATCATTATGAAAAGGAGTTAAATAATATTTATCTTTAAAAAATTATAATAATATCACAAATAACATATTATTTAATTATATATACTTATACATATCATTATTTTGATGTTGTGGTGAAAAAAATAATCACATCGCTTTGAGGAGGCAGTAGTCCACACATCCACGAACTATGTTATCATTTTTTCAGTGAGTAAAAAGGTAAAAATAAAATGATATATTATATTTTGAAAATTATAAATAAGAAATTAATATCATAAATATGTCATGTATATCATGTATATTTATTATCTTTACCCTTATTACCTTCCACATAACTCATTATTGAAAAACGAAATGCATCGCTTCGTGTGGCGGTAGCCCACTATACACACGAGCAATTTTATCGTATCCCTTAAAAAATGGAATGTAAAAATTTATATATGATATATTTACTCTAGAGGTATAATTATATTATAAATATAATATATAAACATTATATTCATTAACATACTCAACCGTGAGAGGTGGTAATAGAAAAATGAATGACATGGTTTGTCGTGGCAGTAGTCCACCATAAACATGAATGGTGAATTCGTAATCGATTTGATGGATTTTCGTATTGTTTTAGGTCATAACATTAACATAAAAATATCAATGTATATGGAATATATTTATGTTATTATATCATAATGGTATAATAATAATTTAAGGAGGTGTATAAATAAATAAAATAAAAACGTTCGCTGAAGAACATTATCACTTCTTCATGTATATCCTCCTTAATTTTGAACTAAATCCATTCTAGGTTAAATTTATGACCAAAAATAGGATTACAGGATGAGTTTAAGGGATTTTAAGTGATTTTTTCTGGGTTTGGTTGATTCAAATGGCTTGATAGGCGTGAATAAGTGAGGAGAGTGAATTCCCTTTTATAATTGAGGATGAGTGATATTCTTGCAAATACCAAAAATTATTCACTATTGGGAGGTCTACCATACCTCACATACATAAAAAATATAAATAATGGAGGTAATTTGTTGTACAAAAACAGCTGAAACAAATAAAAAAATAAATTTTTATAATTTTATTCCTTACTCTTTAAGTGTACTCAATTTTACCACTTTAGTTTTACCATGGTTATTTACCAAAGTAATTTATCTTTTAAGACTAAAATTAAAATTAGTTTTATTAGATAATTTATACATAATTATTCTAAATATTAAATCTAATTAATTAAATACATTATTATGTGTGTGTAAAAAAAAATTTAATACAAACATATGTAATGCACAAAACCCTATTTCATCCTTAATTATGATAATTAATTTTAATTGTTTTCATTAATCATTATAGTCAAAAATTATGTTGACCTTATTAGAAATTATAAACTATGTTTATTAAAAAAAATATTGAATCAATTTTTACAAATTCAACTCTTATAAGTGGTATAATTTAATATAAAATTAATCCTGCTGACACTGTGAGACAACAGGTCTTTAGGAAGAGAATTTTTTTGAGTAAAAGTTGATTCTATAATAACTCTATGACTAATAAAAATTATTATATGAAGATAAAATAATATTTAATGGTATATAACATATATATAATTTAAAATATTCCCAATTAGGTATTATATTAATTAATCAAAATGTAGAAACATTATGTATTTTAAAATAGATTTTAGAAAAAACTATTTTAAACCCAAAAACAAACTTATACTAAAAACAAATATAATGTGGATTAAAATGTTATTAAGTGGATTAAATATAACTAAATAATAAATAATTTATTAAAAATATATTCAAAACTTATTGGTAATTTTAAACTACTTATTTTTTTGAAAATAAAATACTTTTTACAAAAAATTGGTATTTTCACTATTCACTGAAAAATCAATATTTTCTGAAAAATCCCAAAATCTCACCCAAAGTAATTTTTTTATATTTTGATTCCAAAAAATGAAGTTAATTTTATTAAAAAATTTGTATTAAAATTCCAAAAAAATATTATAATATTTTTTCATGAAAATCAATAAAAATCATTTTTGAGGAAAACATGTTTTTGAAGAATAAAATCACTTAAAATTTTGATTTATTATTTAATAAAAATTTATAAATAATTTATATTGAGTAATACACACACATATATATATATATATATTTCATAAATTAGTTAATACTATCTGTACCCACCAATTTAACAATTATATTATAATGGTAAAATATATCATGGATCGTTTAGGTTCGATAAAACTTGGTCTTATGTGTAACACAAGATATTGAAGAAACTCATCATTGTGTGTATTGAAATATATGTTAGTGTTGTGTGTCCTTTACACTATATAATATAATTTTATTCTTTTAAAATTATGAGTTGTTACATCCTCCCCCCTTAATTAATTACTACCTTGCAATTTGAACTTTAACTCGGTAATTAAAAGGTTGGACATTTGAAAACACATTTGTTGTAAACCCACATCATAAAAATGTCTAATAAAACATCATATCAATAATAGAGAAAGTTAAGTACAATTTTCATATGTAATAACACATAACTAGGTTTCTAAATAGGATAACATAGGTGGGAATGAAGGACAAGCATAAATAATTATAAAGAGAAATTGTGGTCATTGATCAAAATAAAGTGAATGATCAATGGAAAGTTAAGGGCCTAAAAACCATAAATTTGTGGTGATAAAAAAGAGAATCATGTTGGTCAAAGTGAGTATATCAATAAGGGTGAATTGAGAACCCAATAAAAATTTCTTTTAAAAATGAATTATTTTTAAATCCCCTAAATGATTAAATATGTTAAAGTTTATCAAAATAAGCAGTATGATATATATCTTAATCATTATAAAGATTTATATAAAGAATAATTACTTATCAGATGAATAATATAAAATATTATTTAATCCTTTTAAATCAGTTTACTTGATCAATATAATATATGAACAAGAATTAAGATAAACTATCAAAGTATGAATTTTGTTTATAGGTAAAAATAGTTTTCAGTTTTATAGTGGAAATAAGGTATAACAAAATTAAAAACATACAGTGGAAATATTAAATACAATAACTTCATTCTCAAGTTGAGATTTAGTCCTCTCAACATAGTGATCACCCACCATCAACAAATTTATATTATATAAACTCAATGATCCATGACATGGATCGGGGTTTACAATAGATAAAACTATCCAGGTAACACAAGACCTCTTCCAAATTTATTCATGGGAGAAAAATGATACAAGCCACACACGGACCTTTAACACTCTTATCCATGGGAGAAAAAAATAAAAAAAATTGTATGAGAAGAAGTCAAGTATCATCCAGTTTAGCGAAGGAGATAGTATGTGTTTATTAAACAGAGTATATCGAACATTGCTAAAAAAGTAATAAATATAAATAGAATCATGAAATCTTGGAGTGTAGAGTTTATAAATTCTCTATCTATTGCAATGCAACTTGTGACTCTTGATTTTATTCAGTAATTAAGATTCAGTCAGGTTCTTTAGAAATCTTTAGGAAAACAAAGTGTTGTAAATCTTGTTTTCTGATTGGAGGAAAACACCAGATGTGATGAGATTTTTCTTCCTCATTGAAGTGTTCATAGTAGGTGAGATATTCATGTGTTTAATTAGGTTCACCTCTTTATCTCTTAGATATTCAGTGAATCATGAGATGCTTATATCCACAAAGTTTCATCTATATTCATGTTGTTCTCTATATGACTCTGTGAATGTTTCATTAGGAAGTGTGCTCCACTTTTATCAGCAGTAGAAGGAACATCTGAATCAGTTTTTTCTTACTGTACAATATGACATGATTTCTATCAAACATTTGTGATACAGTCATTAAAATAGTAAATATAATTAAATTCAATTAATATAGATGTTATAGTAATGTAATTAAAAAAAGTAAATTAATAAAAACAATGATGGTGTCTTAAGATCTAGTGGTATCAAGCTCTGGCAGTGTGTTTCTCTGTTGGTGTGACACTGGTGGTGTCAAGCTATAGTTCTATGTTTCTGGTGGTTTATTATACATAGACAAAATTTTATTATACTGGTGATGTTTATGGTCCGATGGTGTATTCTTTGATGGTGTCTCAAACTTAGGAAATTTTTTAGTGCCAGTGGTATGAGTCTGACAGTGTGATAACTAGTGGTATCTCATACATAGCAAACTTTACATTCTGGTAACATGAAATCCTAGTGGTGTGTTGACCGATGATATCTCATACATTATCAATTCTTCAGTCCAGTGGTATGAAAGTCTAACGGTGTGAATTCCTAATGGTATCTCAGACTTAGATATTTTTATGCTAGTAGTGTGTCATGAACAATAGTGTCTATCTCAATGGTGTCTCATACTTAGATAGATTTATCACCTGATCCTATAATATAGATTTCATATTATAAAACATGAAATTAATCGGTATTATTAGAATCATTATTTTGTGGTCATTAAAAATAAAAGGTCAACAATCTACCCTTTTTTATGATCACAAATTATGGCATAAAAAATATATTAAAAAGAAAATAAAAATAATTTATCCCAAATATTACACAAGTTTAACCATGATATCCAAGGTAATATCCAAATATAAATCAAGACTTTTCATTAATGCATGTGTAGATGGTTCATGGAAAAGAATAATAATGTTATAAGTATCAAAGGTAAGTGCCATAAATATAATAAGGTTAGAAAAAAGATAAACACAATTTCATAAAATACATTAAAACATAGTTTATGTATGCTTTAAAAATTATTAGAAACACATATGGCATAAAAATTCTCCCCCATTTGGGATTATCAAAAACGTAAAGAATAGGAAAAGAAACACAATAAATGTAGGCTGAAGATTTGAATGACAGATAAAAGTAAAAATATATGGAAATAAGAGACATTAAAAATTATGAGAACAAATTTATTAAAAGGTGGATCCCATCAATGAAAATATAATCGAATCCAAAAAAATACAGAGGTTATGTTTTTTCAGAGGGATCCATTGGTTATTTTTCAGAGGGAGCACTAGGAGAATGATTAAAGAGAGCTTGAACCAGAAAATCTTCCAAAAAAAAAACTAGCATGGGATGGTGCACTAATTTAGTAGGATCTATAGTAAAAGGATGAAAACTACCTGGTAGAGGTATAAGGGAATCTCCAATAACACCAGGTCTAAAATATAAATGAGGATTAATTGTAATGGATTAATGAGAAACCATTGTTTGGCCTTAAACATGAAGAAAAGGATTTATGAGATTGATAAAATCCATTATGATTTGACCACCCCTCTCTATGGCACTAAAAAAGTCACCCTTCTCATCCATAAACATCTTCAACACTGGGGTCATCTCTTTGAGTTGTCTGAATTTCTCTTTTAAAGCTTGAGACATAGGAGGAATTCAAAGATTCCCAACTATGAATTTGAAATTCACTTCCATAGCATGATTTATATAGATTCATGGGATATATTACGTAATGGATTTAGTAATAGTCTCTTTTTCATTATCCATGTACTTGGAATACAATGGGCTCATCATATGATCATGTTCAGTTTCTTTCTCAAATTTCCTTATAACTTCTAGAGGAAACACATATTCTCCAACAGAGGGGCCACTAAAGGTAGCTTCAACTTCTTCTCTCACAATGGTTCTTAACTGATAAACATACATGACTAGAGTATAATTAATAGAAGAATTTGAGGAAGTATCTGGCTGAATTTTGAGAATACCATCCAAGGAAGCTTTATACATAGATCTTATATATTCAAGAAAGGACTTTATAGAATCCAGTTTATTTCTAATCCGTTTATTTTCAATTTACACCTCACATATATGATGCATCATTTTTTGTTGGATTTATAGGATAACCAACTCAAATATATAATGAGCATCCATTTCACCGATATTTGTCAAAATAGGGGATTGATTTATCAAACACTTGTGAAAATCATATAATAGATTTTCACCCAAAAAAATAGTCAGATTGAGTGACTATATCCATTGGAATAATTGGAGTAGATGTAGTAGGTTCAGATACAAGAGGTCTCATAGAACATAAATGTTCAAGAAGACATTCATGATCAACCAGGGATATCAAAGATACCTTAGAATTACCTTCAATACTACCTTTAGGATTATCTCTCAAGAAAGTGATTCTTACAGCAATAGAGAACTTTCCCCACTCATATTCTATAGGGTCCACCCAATGTTTTGAAATAAATACTATGGCATGAGGTATCACAAAGGAAGATAAAACTGAAACTTCTAGATTCCTATGATCTTCTGAACTTGGAGAAGATACTATGAGATCAATACTGGTAGGCTCATCTTCCATATTTTTACCAATAATTTGCGCATCTTGCATCTCAACGTCATTTTGAGTATCAATAGAAAAGGACTCACTTTCCACTATTTGATCCATAGGAGACTTATTAAATTTTTTATCAACTATCGAGTCATTTCCAAATTCATCTTCAATAATATCCTTATTCTCTATCTAGACAATATTTTGTTCTATTGAAGCTATAACAAAAAACTTATTAGACATAGTAGAATCTAAAACTTCTTAACTAGTGGAAACTGAACCATCATAACATCATCAATAGTTGGTGCTTCAGGAAAGACCTCCACTGATGGAAAATTCTCGCCCTCAAAAAATGAATCCTTAAGCTCTGGAGGCATTTCCACATCCTTCTACTTGATTTTACCACTATCATTATTAGGTTTAAAATCAATTCCATCATCACTTCCATCATTTTCAATATATTCTTCATCCTTCACTTCATTCACATCATCATCATTACCTTTAGTGGATTTTAAAATTTTATATTCATCATATCTAGAGACCTTAGTATCTTTTTACTCAATTTCATCCAACTTATCTCTTCTTGGAAACATTCTAGGTGGACTAGGAGATATAAATGTAATGGGAGAACTTTTGGGAGAAAGTTTATAGTCACTCCCTAAATCAACAGATTTTTCCTTTTCCACTTATTCACCAATGTATTATTCCTCATCTGAGTATTCCACAACTTCATCAAGATCCAAACTTGGATAAAAATCATTCTTAGGTCTAGTAGGATGATCAACCAGATTATACTCATCACATAACTTTTCACTATCACTAACCCATTATTCTTCTATGGGTTCCATATTATCTTCATTATTGAACATGTGGTACTAGTTATAAAGAAACAACCACATTTAATCACAGACATTTCAACATAAATAACTAGGACCGTGGCCTTTAACATGGTACAAATCATCTTAGGATAGATCAATGAGTTCGATCTGGATGATGGGATGATCATCTCGCACATAAGTACCACTATATATCTATAGAGATTTATCTTGGGACCTTCTATCATAATAAATATGAGAGAAATGTCTTTATACCTTAGGGTTGAAAAATATCCTTTTATTGGACATAATATATGCTATAAGAACTTAAACATCAACCTATATTCACCATCCAACTCTAAGACAATAGGCCTTCTGGTTGTACCATCTCTTATTTGCACAACAATGGCATCCTCATAAAAGAACATATCACTAGATTTTGGAATACTTCCTTGATAATCATAAAATACACCATCATGAGGTACATTTAAAAACTTATCCCATTTTCTTGAAGTAAAACCAAACACCTATCCTCTAACATGGCATTTAATCTAATATCTACCATATTTATTAAACATAAACTCTATGTTCTGATTAAACTCATATACCATTTTCATGTATAAATGCCAATTATTTTATGAAAACCATGACAAACACCCTTGTTTTTGAAGAACCTTAAGTACTAGAGACTTACTCGACAATAAACACTTTGAGTCTACTTCCTTTTACACAACAACAACTCAGTTAATAAGCTCTGGATTAATTTAATGAACTAGAGAAGATGCACTCATTTATTTATTATGTTTCCTAGAAGATTTTGACTTAGGGGGGAGAAAAATAAATAGTATGCTTCATTCTCGGTATTCAAATCATTTCAAAATGATCTTTAAAAGGTTATGAGAGAGTTTGAAATGAAGGAGGTAAAGTCTTTCACTCAGATCGAGAGAGAGAGAGAGATACATAATTATCACATCGGGCATAAGGTAAGTTTGGAATAGATGTATACCACTCTAATATCATTTAAGATTTTTGGTATTCTAAAAATGAAATTATATTTAAAATCGAAATCAAAATTGGGAAAAAAATAAGTATTGGTTTTTAATAAATAAAATAAATTGACGGTTTGAAATATCGAGAACTAGAAGAGAAAAAATTTCATTGGAATGAAAGGAAACGACATGAAAACTCAACAACATGATAACTCAATGGCATGAAATGACCAATGGTATGACAAACCAATGGTATGACAAAACAATTATATAGAAAACCAATTGTACGAAAAACAAATGGTATGACATACAGAATTAAACTTAATTGAAATTTATCATTCCTAATTCATGATTGATATAATTTATTCTCTCAGAATTCAAAGGCTTAGTGAATATATTATCTAAATGATGTTCTGTGCCAATAAATTCAAGAGTGATATCTCCCTTTTGAAAATGATATCACAAAAATTGATGTCTTATATCAATGTGATTTTTCCTAGAATGAGAAACACGATTCTTAGAAATGTTAATTCCACTTTTATTGTCAAAGTTTATGGGGACATGTCTGAATTGATATCCATTGTCTACTAAAGTGTGCTTCATCCAAAAAAAGTTTTCATAGCAATTTTCTAAAACTATGTATTAAGTTTTAGGAACAAACAATGCAACATAATTTTTCTTTTTTACTACACCATGAAACTAGAGACATTCCTAAAAGTGACATATTCCATATATTATTTTTCTATCTAACCTGTATCCAACAAAATTAGCATCCAAATAACTTACAAAACCAAATGCTTTTCCTCTGGGGTAAAACAATACAAAATTAGTTATACATTTGAGGTATTTTAAAATTCTTTTAAAAACAAGTAAGTGTGACTCCTTTGTGTTTTCTTGAAAATGAGCACACATGCACACACTAAATATAATATCTGTTTGACTATCAATAAAATAGAGAAGACATCAAATAATACATCTATAACTCATTGGATCAACTAGTTTCTTAATTTCATCAAGATCTAATTTATAGGTGTTACTCATAAGAGTATCACTACTTCTTGTTCAATCCAGATTAGAACATTTTAAAAGATCTTTTTTATATTTAAATTTATTAAAAGTAATTTCTTCATTGTTTTAAAAAATCTGAAATCCAAGAAAAAAGTTGAGATCACCCCTTAAACGCATTTGAAATCCATTTTTCATCATTTTAGAAAAATTAGTACATAAATAATTTTTTGAAGATCTGAAAATAATATCACCAACATAGATTTTTACTACTAATATATATTTTGAAATTCATTTTACAAAAAGGGTAGGATCAACTATTCATTTTGAAAACACTTTTGAAATTATAATGTTTTTGATCCTATCTTACCAAGCTCTATGAGATTTTTTTAAACCATATAAATATTTTTTTTATTTAAAAACATGATTTGGAAAGTGTGGATTTTAAAAACTAGGTGGTTGTTCCAAAAAAACATCATCAATTATAAAACCATTTAAGAATTAACTATTTACAACCATTTGATTAAGATTGATATCTATATGATATGTATAATCAAGAAGAATTCGTGTTGAATCATGTTTGGCCATAGGTGAAAAGGGTTCCTCATATCCAATTCCTTATTCTATGCTATAACCTTATGCAAAAAGTATAGCCTTGTTTATAACTACATTTCCTGACTCATCAAATTTATTCCTAAACACCCATTTAGTGAAAATTGTAAAGGTGTCCTTGGATCTATATAAAGGTTCCCACGCCTTGTTACTTTCAAACTACTTTAACTCTTCTTTTAATGTTATTACCCATAATTCATTAATAATAGCTTCATTGAAGTTCTTAGGTTCAAGTGTGTATAAGAATGATTTATGATTAATTTGGTTTCTAATAGAAGCTCTAGATTGAGTTCCTCTATTTAGATCACCTACAATAGAATATAAATAATGGTACTTAATGGTTCTAATAGCTCTATATAAGGAGGGACTAGTCAATTCTGGATTCTCAATTTCAGGTTTTGTACGTTCTAGAAATTCCTAAAAACAGGATGATTTTCATGATTATTTTACAGTAGAATCTAAAGGGTTTAAATTTAAGTTTAGAGAATGTAAATCATCCTTAAGGTTTTTTAAGTAGGTCTTAAGCTCATGTGGATCGGTTTAATCAAATTTTACATAAACGTATTCTTCCATAGTTTTGTACTTCTTATTAAAAAGTATATAGTCTTTCCTATAAATTGAATAACATAGGAAAAATCCTTCCACACTTTTAGAAGAAAATTTGTCTAAATTATCCTTAGTATTAAGAATAAATACATTACAACCAAAAACTATAAATTAATTCACCTCAGGCATCCTATTATTCCATAACTCATAAGGGGTCCTCTTAAGGATAGGTCTAATAAAAACTCTATTGATAACATAGTAAGATGTATTAATAGATTCTACCCAAATATAGATTGGAAGGTTATACTCATTCAACAATTTCTAGAATATATCTTGTAAAGATTGATTTCTTATTTCAACAAATCCATTCTCTTGAGTTGTCCTAGTAGTAAGAAGGTTATGAGTGTATCCATTTTGTGATAAAAATGATTCAAAATCTTGATTTTAAAAATCATGACCAAGGTCACTCATTATGTTCTTGATCCTAAGTCCACTAACATTTTCTATAGACATAGAATACTTGATGAAATAAGGGAAAGCCTCACTTTTGTGAGATAGAAAATATACCCATGTATAACTTGAAAAATAATCTACAATAATATAAAAATAGTGATTACCATTAATACTTGAAACTATAATAGGTCCAAACAAATCCATGTGACAAAATCAAGAGGTTGAGAAGTTGAAACATATTTATTTAATTTAAAATAAACTTTATGTTTTTTCCCTTTTTGACATGGGATATAGAATTTATTAGTTGGGAACTCAAGATTATATAGATCCCTGATGAAACCATTTCTAGTTATCTTCCTAAGTGATTTAATGTTGAAATAGCCTAGTATCCTCCTCCAAATCCAATATTCCTTATAAATTACACTTAATCATGAAACATTTTGAGAAAATAAGGAATTTAAATCAACAACAAAAACATTCTAATTTCGTAAAGTAGTAAAAAATAATGTATTTTTCAAATAAAAAACATTGAAAGCATCATTCTAAAACATAACATAAAAATCATCATCACACAACTGAGAAATTCTAAGAAGATTATACATTAAACCATCGACATATAAAATATTATAAATTAAAACTGATTTTTTTTACCAATATAAACTATATCGATGATTTTTCCTTTTTCATTATCAGCAAAGGTGACATGACCACCATTAAACATTATCATGATTTTAAGCATGAATAATATCCTATCATATGTCTTGAACATACACTATCCAAGTACCACATACTTCTACTAAAGGTATTTAAGCAGTTTTCTTACAAAACATATTTTATACAAAAAATGAGTCCATAAATGTTAGTGATAAAATCTTAGGGAACCCACATTTTACTTATGGGTTTCCAATAAATAGATTGAAAACTATAAGAAAAAAAATATTATTGGTTCCTTTTGAGAAATGTTTCACAGTAGAGGTTTCAGATCTGGATTTAGGAACAAAATTATTCTTAGTTATTCTCATTTGTCCTAGTTCATATCCTATCCTTGTAACATATTTGTGAGCAACATGATTTCCTAATATTTGTGTGAGTGTCTCTCTAAGATTTGTAAATTTTTCAAGGTCATTATTAAATTTCTCATTAGGCAGTTTTATTTCATTGTTATCTTTGATCAGTTGATCATTTTTCTCCTTTTTTATTGACTATTCAGAATTTTAATTTATAGTTAGAGCATGCCATATTTTAAGACTCTTATACTAGTCCTTTTATTCATCAATGGTATCCTATAGCATGTTTCAATATTAAAATATTCTATCATTTTACATATTATCATCATGTTTTTAATTGTTAGAATTATCAGATATATGCATAGTTAAAATATCAGAAATAATTGGTAAAGTAGATTCATTAATGAATTTAGTCATAAATCACATATTTGATCTATCTAGATTTTCTTCAAGTATATAATCTGAGTCACTTTACTTATCATAAAATGAACTCCAGTTGACTTTCATATCCTTCTTGTATCTTCTATACTTGTCCTCATATTTCTTTTTGTATTTCAACTTTGGACAGATAGATTTTATGTGGCCTTTTCTTTTACATTCATAGTAGACAACTTCCTTTGAATTATCATCAATTTTAATCCAATTTCTTCTATTATAATGTTTTCCTTTGTTTTTTTGGTTTTCTCAAAAACTTTTTCTTCTTCTATAACTTATTAAGCCCTCTAGGTAGATTATCCATGTCCTCGTCACTTTCAAATGAATATTCACTATCACTTGAATCTATAGCTTGTACCTTTTATTTTTATTTTTTCCTTCTATTGTCTAGGGTAGTAGTCTTGAAATCTAATGACTGTCTTGGGAACTTCATCCTCCTTAAGGTTTAATTTTTTTTATTCTTTATACTTCATAAGTTTAACTATTAATTCTTTGACTAGTAATTTACTGATATTGATGGATTCTCTTATTGACACTTAGGTGCCTCTCCATCTTTTAGGTAGACATCTCAGCAATCTCATTATCTGATCCTTATCAGATACAAGACTTCCCAATGAGCTCATAGTATTGAGAATTTCATTAAACCTGAGGTACATATCAGAAATGGGTTTATCAAGTTTCATATTAAAATTATCACATTAAATAGTATAAATATTAAGCCTCATTTCATCAATATTTGAAGTTCCCTAATGGGAGATAGGATAAGTATCCCAAATTTTGAAAAGTAGTTTTACAAGCAGATAATCTATTAAATTATTCATCACCAAGAGCATAGTACAGGACATTTTTATATTTATAATTAGTATTATAATCTTATTTTTTAGCATCAACCCAAGTGATTTTAGAAGTATTAGGTATTAAATATTCATCTTCTATTGCAGACCAAATATAAAAAACCAAGCTCTCTACATGTATTTTATTCTTTATTTTCCAGTGGGAATAATTTTATCCATTTAAGAAAGGAGGTAAGTTGGTAAAATAACATTTTGATGATTATCCATATTAATGAACAAAATTTAGAACTTACATAAATTTATGATCATTGATGTATAAGTAAAATCACAGTTAAAAAAGATTTGAAAACATGAATACTAAAGAAAAAAAACCCCTAATACCAAATGTTGTTTAGAATGAGTATCCCAATAGGACTGAATTGATTACCCAAAACAATTTCTGTTAAATATGGATTATTTTGAAATCCATCAAATGGTTAATATGAGAATGTTTATCAAAATAAGTAGTATGATATATATCTTATTCTTTCTAAATATTTCTCTAAATAATGATTAGTTCGCATATGAATAATATTCAATATTATTGAATCCTTTGAAAACAATTTACTTCATCAAAATACTTTATGAACATGAATTAAGATAAACTATCAAAGTATGAATTTTGTTTATAGGTAAAAACCGGTTCTAATTTTAAAGATAACATAAAGTAAAAAAAAATTAAAAACACAGAGTGAAAAGATTGAATAAGAGGGGTTCAGTCACACATTGATAATTATTACTCTCCACTTGGTGATCACCCGCCACCATGATATTTATATAACATAAACTCAAATATCCAAAACCAATATTGGGTTTACAAAAGTTAACACTATCCAGGTCACCCACACCTCTTCCACAGTTATTCATGTGAGAAAAATGAAACATTCCACACAAGGACCTATACCACTTTAATCTGTGGGAGAAACAAATAAGAATTTTTTCAGAGGATATCAATTATATTCCAGTTTAGTATAGGGTATGGTGTGCATATATAAAATATATTATAGCATACCCTACTCAAGAAAGTAATAAATATAAACATAATTGAGAAATCTAGGAGTTTAGAGTTTAAAGATGCTTGGTTTGTTGTAATGAATCTTGTGAATATTGATTTGATTCAATAATAAAGCTTGATTTAGGTTTTTTCTATATATTCAGGATAATAGAGTGTCACAACTCTTGTTTTCTGGCAGAAAGAAAGCACTATATGTGATGATCTTTGGCTTCCTCAGTCAAGTGTCCACAGTAGGTGATCTTTTAATGTTTTCAATTTGGTTCAAATATTTATCTCTTAGATATTCAGGTAATCTCTAGATCATTCTTTCCACTACATTTCTTCTATATTCACGTTATTCTCTATATGACTTTATATATTGGATGAGGTGGTGTTCTCTCATTTTATTAGCAGTAATAGGAATATCTGAACCAGTTTCCTCATACTGCATGTTCTAACAAACATTCTATTGAACATTGAAGATATAATCATTAATATAATAAATGGAATTAAATTCAATGAATATAGTCATCAGAGTAATGTAATTCAAAATAAGTAAAGTAATAAATATAGTGATGGTGTCTTATAATCTAGTAGTGTCAAGCTATGGCAGTGTGTTGTTATAGTGGTGTGACACTAGTGGTGTGACACTAGCAGTGTCAAGCTCTGGCAGTATGTTTCTTGTAGTTTCTTAGACATAACAAAAATTTTAGTATGTTGGAAGTGTCTATGGTCTGATGGTGTATACTCTAACGATGTCTCATACTTAGGAAATTTTTCAGTGTCAGTGGTATGAGTCTGACGATGCGATAACTAGTGATATCTCATACTTATCTGACTTTACATTCTAGTGGAAAGAAATCCTAGAGGTGTGTCGACCGATGGTGTCTCATACTTTTTCAATTCTTATGTGTGATGATATTATAGTCTAATGGTGTGAAACCCTGACAGTATCACAGAATTAAATATTTTAATGTTGGTGGTGTGTTATATACAATGGTTTCTATCTCAGTGGTGTCTCATACTTAGATAGATTTATCACCTAATTTAGAAATACATATTTCTTAAAGGAAAACATGAAATTAATTGGTATTATTAGAACCATGATTTTGTGATCATTAAAACTAATAGGTCAACACATTGGTTCATAAAAAATGAAGGTAAATGGATAATACTTTTATTTCAAGATCATTTTACTTGATTTGAAGAATTCTATTACCATCTAGACTAAGAGAATAAGAAAATATACTTACTTGATGAGTATAATTTTTTTATTTTTCCATTTTCCACAATAATATCTTATTTTTCTCCAAATGATAAGTATTTAAGATGAATTTTTCATTCCCAAATCACTAAAATAAACTTTTAAAGAACTATATAATCGCCGAAATCATAACAAGATATTCTTCATATCTTTATAAATTATCTAAAAAAATGTTTATCAAACAGTAAGATAAGAAAATAAAACTTCATTCAATAATCAAAAAATTTTAACAGTAATATCCAATGTTTAAACCAAATCATTCTATAAATAACTATCCTAAAAATTCAACAAACATTTCCAAACAATGTTTGAAATGAAAAGATTAAAAGGATTTGCTTGTATATTCTTCCAAGATAAATCAATCGTTATTCCTAAAATCATACCTTATATGTTTTTGAAATAAAAATAATCTTTACCAAAAAAATTTATACAAACTAGGACATCACGTAGGCCAGTGGTAGGTATGAAACTATTATCATCCTTCAGTCATGGGATCAATGACCACAACCTTGTCAGATTGGACGAGTTATCACCTAACATACAAGTTATCATTTTTTCTTTAATAAATAAAAACAATTACTCTCTAAATAACACTTCATATTTATCCTAGGGGTTATAAATACCTCAACCAAAAAAAACATATCAAAAAATTTCATTAATAACCTCAAAATTCTTAATACTTAAAAACCTCAAATAAGGTGTATAAGAATTTGAAATTATGATCAACATTAATCTTATAGGCCTAGGATGGTATCCATAAATATTAAGATAAACTCAATTGAAAACATCCTAATCTCAAAATTAATCTAAACTAAACATTGATAGCAACTATAATAGCCCCAAATCCGCACTCACGGATTTGATGCTAAATTCATAAACTTTAAATTTTTTTCTTTGATTTTGATAATTATAACCCAATTTTTTTACATCCAAACCATACAACATAGATAGGAAAAATTGGATCACTTATATACTCAAGGACCATTTATTTTTATAGTTTTAGGGAATTAGGAAAATATCCTTCATAAATAATTCACATGACATTAAATGTCCATTTCTCACATTTAACCGAAATTTTCTTTTTTAAATTAAAAAATAATAATCATGCATATGAAATCCATTATATTTATAACTCATGAAGAGTTATTCTTTATAAACTAGTGAAAAGTATACATAATAAGGGTTTGCTAAAATGATCAGTAAGAGAAAATATTATAATTAACAAGTCGATGTCATTGGTGAGCATAATAATAGAATAAGTGTAAGATGACACAATCAAAGTGAATGAGTGTAACATAAGGATATACATACCCATAAATACCTAGATTATCAAACATAAAAACATAACATAAGGATTTATCAAATGAAATAGTCATAATAATCAATAATCATGAGCCATGTGATATCAATATTGATCAAATGAAGCATCATAAACCTATGGTAATCCTAGATAAAACATATGGGTATCTTGGAGCATCATCTTATATAGCCCCTAAAAAACCCTTATAGAACCCTTATAAATTTTAATAATCATATGACCGACTTTTAATACAATTATTTGGAGAATATAATAATTATCCAATGCATTGGAGTGATATCTTGGCATAACCATCGTATAAGATATAAAGCATGCACTTGGTGCTATCTAGTTGCACCCATCATTTATAAGATCTATGAAACAAATAATAAATAAATAAAATAGAGAATTAATTTCATCATAACTCATTGAAACAAACTTTATTCTTTTTAGATCACAATTAAATCTTAGAAAATAAACTAGTTCCATAATAATATTTTTGAAACTTGATTAACCCATGGAAAATAAATGGTTACCATAATAATATCTTTAAAACATGATTAACTCATGGTAAAGAAAAAGATCCAATAAAAATCTCTTTGAAACATGATTATCCCATGGAAGAGAAATGGGTTTTATAATATTCTCTTTGAAACAATATTATTCCATCCACAGAAATAATGAGAAAGGTAAATATATAAAATACCCCTAGTGGTGGATAAGTAAAAAACAAGGTTTTGTTTATGTTGATGAATGGAAATTCCATTAAAATATCATTAAAAAATTATTGAGAAAAATATCCTTTAAATTTTTAAAATAACTTTTTTAAATTATAAAACATTTTGAAAATAATTTTCCTTGAAAATAATTTTTAAAAAACAAGAATTTATAGAATATTAAGAAACAAAATTCTTTAAAAAAACTTTTTAAAACTTCAAAGGAAGATCTAAAAAATGATAGTCATGTTAGTGGCTAATTCTATACATTTCATAAATATCATTCTTTTTTTCATGGTAAAAAGGTTATAAAAGTTCCTTGTTTGAAAAGAGATAAGTATATTCCTCTAAAAAAATTATAAAGAAAAATAGGGTAAAATTTTATTGAATAAATAATTTTATAAGTGGTAAATAAATTTATTTTTTTAGAAAACATGTTTTTAGAAGAAAATAGATTTATGATTCAAGAGAGAAATATAGATGGATTTTATTAAAAACATTTTCTAAAAAATATTATTACCAAAGATTGTAAAATGGTACTATTATTTGTAAATATAATTAAAAAAATAGGATAATAAAATTCATGATTTTATTAAGATATGGATCATAATATCTCATCATTGGATTCATAGTCATAAATAATACCAATAAAGGATGATATTGTATCATCAAACTCTTAGCACTTTGGTATCATTGAATAGTAAGCCTCATGGAAAAAAAATTTAAATTAAGCTTAAAATGCCATGATAATAAATAAATTCATGATATTACATGTCTAATTGGTTGTATATACACCTAATAAAAGAAGATAGGTTTATAACACAACATAAATCTCAAAGAAAGAAAATTGTGAGAAAATTCCATTACCACTTTGGTATCTTTTCAACTATAAACCCCATAAAATAGAGATACTCAAATGGATATTTAAATCCACATAAATTTAAAAATAATAATCATAAAATAAATTCATGGTTAGTATATACATGACAAAACTAGAATAAGTCGAGAATATGGCATATATCTTTCAGAAATAAAAGTAAAACAAGAAAACCCTTACTTGAGTGAAAAATTGTCGCCTGTGTTGTTGTATACCTTAATAATAAAATTATTTTAATTTTTTACTTTTTATAGAACCCATTTCAATTTTATTATTAGTTTTATTTAACTTATTATCATGTTATATACAATTTCATAATCAATTAGGTTTTCATTAGATGTTTTGACCATTTTCATCTTGTGTGTCAAAACAACATAGGTAGGTTCACTATGGTCAAAGAGAACATTAATTAAACATATAAAGAATAATAATCAGTAAAAAATTATTATATTTAAACAAAAATTATAATTTTAAAATCAATCATTAATTATGGTTATGAAAAATGAATTAATGCTATGATCATGGAGACAATAGATCATACATACACATGAGTATCATTTTCATATGTCAATGATCATTATGGAAATAATAAAAGTAATATTTGTCTTCAAATAATGATAATAATATTATAAATACCATATTATTTAATTATATATACTTATATATATTAATATTTTTAGGTGGTGGTGAAAAAATAATCACATCGCTTCGAGGAGGTGGTAGTCCACACGTCCACAAACGACATTATCATTATTTCAGTGAGTGAAAAGGAAAAAATAAAATTATTTATTATATTTAAAATATGATAAATATTTCTTGTATATCACATATATTTATTCTCTTTAGCCTTATTACCATCCACATAATGCATTAGTGAAAAAAATCTTATCACTTTTTGAGGTGGTAGTCTGTTGTATACTCGAGTGACATTATCGTATCCCCTGCGGAATGGTAAGGTTATATATGATATAATAAATATAAATGTATAATTAGGTTATAAATATCATATATATAATCTTTATATTCATCATCATACCCAACTATGAAATATTGTCATAGAAAAATGAATGGCATCATTTCTCAAGGTGGTAGTCCGCCGTACACGCGAATAATGATTTCATAACCCATTTGATGGATGTGTGTATGGTTTTAGGACATAAAATTAATAAAAAAACTTCTCATTATATGTAATATACTGATTTTATTATATAATTATGGTAAAATAATTATTTTAGGAGGTATATAAATAAATAAAATAAAAATATTCGTTGAAGAACATTACCACTTCTTTGGGTATCCTCCTTAGGTTTACATTAAATCCATTGTAGGTTGGATTTATAAAAAAACCAGGTATTCTATAATTAGGTTATGTAAGTTTAGAATCTATTTTATATATTTTTTAGTTGATCCAAATGGATTGAGATGTGTGAATATGTAAGGGGAGTGAATTCCCTTTTATAATTGAGGAGGAGTGGAATTCTTGTAAATACCCAAAAGTATTCAATATTGGTAGGTCTCCCTTACCTCTTGTGCCTCCAAAATATATAAATAATGGAGAGAATAATTTATTTGGTTAATAAATACCACCAAAACACAAAAATAAATACATTTTTATAATTTTATTCCTTATTCTTTAAGTTTACTCAATTTTACCCTTTTAGTTTTTACCATGGTAACTTATATCTTTTTATTTTCCTAGGTAATTTATCCTTTAATACTATAATTAAAATTATTTTTATTAGATAATTTATACCTAAAAATTATAAATATTAAATCCATTTTATTAAATAAAAATCCAATGTGTGTGAAAAAATAATTTTTATACAAACTCATGTAATGCGCAAAACCTTGTTTTAACCTTAATCACGATAATTAATTTTAATTATTTTCACTAATCATTAGGGTTAAAAAAATAATTTAAACTTATTGGAAATTATAAATTATTATTATTCAAAATATAGAATCTATTTTCCAAATTCAAATCATATAATTGGCATAATTTAATTTAATGTTAATCCCACAAACGCGGCGAGACAACATGTTTTTAAGAATGGTTTTTTTTGAAAAAAAGATGATTCTATAATAAATATATGAATAATAATTGTTCTGTAAAAATAAATTAATATTTAATGATATATAATCTATATATTTAATTTAAACATTCCCTATAATGTATTATATTAAATAATTAAAATGGAGAAACATTTTGCGTTTTAAAAGAGTTTTTAGAAAAACCCATTTTAAACCCAAAAAAACATGGAATAAAAACCAATATAAATTTGATTCAAAATTTATTAAGTTGATTAAATATAAAAACATAGTAAATAATTTAATTTAAAATATATTAAATATATATTTTTACTTCTAAATTACTTAATTTTTTGAAAAGAAAATAGATTTTACAAAAATCGTTATTTTAACTATTCACTAAAAAAATACTCTTTTCAGAAAAATACCAAATATTTACCCCAAAGTAAATGTTCATATTATGATTCAAAAAATGAATTTATTTTTATCAAATGCATTTTCTAAAAGTTCCAAAAACTGATTACAATATTTTTTCCATGAATAGTGATAAAAAATATTTTTGAAGAAAATATATTTTTAAAGAATAAAATCAC
This sequence comes from Viscum album, assembly GCA_963277665.1. Taxonomy (NCBI): domain Eukaryota; kingdom Viridiplantae; phylum Streptophyta; class Magnoliopsida; order Santalales; family Viscaceae; genus Viscum; species Viscum album. The sequence continues at coordinate 939,022,430 of OY728141.1, forward strand.
TTTACATACTAAATATTTATCAATAATTTTTACTGAGTAAGAAATTGATATATATATATATATATATATCATAAAGTATTTAATACTATTCATACCTTCCAATTTAATGGATATGTTGTAATGGTAAAATATATCACTGGACTTTTAAGTTCGGTAAAACTCGGTCATGCGTGTAACCCAACCTATTGAAGAAACTCATTGTTGTGTGTAACGTAAGATAAGTTAGTGTTGCATGTACTATAAACTATTGAATATAATTTTCTTATTTTAAAATTTTAATTTGTTACAATATCACATGTGATTCATTTCTCCCCCTAAAACAACTTTGTTTTCTTTTAATTTTCCCAAATTGTTTGAACAACACGCATGCAAGAAATATTATGTATCCTTTATCTATGTCGATAATTATCTACATGATATATCTTAAAGAGATCCATTATTGGTCCACGGATCCCTCTCATTAATGTTCATTTTCACTCATTATTCATTATTTCTCACTCTGATTACATGGATCTCCTAGTTGTGTTCCAAAAAAAATTACCCACTTATCATGTAAGGTGGTGAATATAAATGATAAGTAGGAAACGTTTTTGTGGTGTAAAGATGGTAATAATATCAATGTTTCATGTACCCCTCCTACTCCCATGTATTAAAATAAAATAATTCTTCATATTTTCTTGTAATTATCCCTCATACTACCATAGATTAAAACTAAAATTTCTTTTTTAAAAATGCCATTACCTTATGTATTTTATTTTTAGTGACCATTAGAGTGTCATCTTTCACTATTTTTTTCTTTTTAGGAAACCAAAATATAATGAAATATCATTTCGTTATAGACATAATTTCCTTTTGACATTGGTGGAAATTTTATTTCAATATTCATTAATAAAGGGAAGTCTTCTTATTTATTTGTAATGATTTTATTAATTTTTTAATATCATTATCAACATTCTATGAATTAATTTTTTGTAATATGTTATGTATTATTATGTTTTTTGTAATTATATATTTTTATTTCATGTTCCTCTAACTTTAACTGTAATGGAATATGCATGTTTCTTATGTAAAATATAATTCCATTTAACATAGAATCTATGTACACAATATTATTATTATTTTTTATATTGTGTAACATTAGGAATGGTTTGAGTTTCACCCATAAAAAGTTCTAATTTAAAACACATTTATCTAAGAAACGTACAATATTTGAAGATAGTGGGATAATTTTATATAATTTATTATGATATCCCCCAACCATACATGTGGTATGGATTTTTTTGAGAATCAGTATACTCTTTTGGATATACCTATGAAGGTTTTGGCAACTAGATGTGGGAGATATATTATAGTGATATATGTCATTGATAGAGGTTGGATTATAATGTTTTTAATCTTAATGATCTGAAATACATGCTAACTAGTTTTTTTTGGAATATTTATTAATGGAAAATATTAGTGCTATTTTTAAGGAAATTGAATAGAGGTTTTTGATATTGTGGGATATGTGAAATATACCGATTGTTGAAAACTCTACTATTTTTGAAATAAGGTTCCATTAGTGTGTCATAGTACAAATATATTTTTAGGTATTTCAATAATACAAGGTCTAGACTAATCTATATAAAAATATAGTAACATGGAATCCAACTTAACTTCTTTCATTAATATTAGTTTCATCCATTCATTTCATGAAATTTTAGGCTATATATTTTTTGGTATTCTAGTAAAACATGATCTCAAATAATCTATAGAAAAAGAGTGTAACATGGAATTCAACTTCACTTATTTATTTAATAATAGTTTTATCCATTCATTTCATTAAATTATAAGCTCCTTGACGTTGTTTCAAAATCTGGTGATTACATGACCTTGTATGTTATAAGGAATGATATTTTTACACAAATATAGAAAGACAGGTAAAAAGGTGGGATATCTTCTTTTCCTGAGATACCTTTGTTTCTATTATGGTTTCATCCTTAGGGTAAACCTCTTTAGCTTCTTCATATTCTTTGGTGGAGTCCTTCCATGGTGGGTGCAACAATCTGGGAGAGGCAATGGCTGCAGGGTTCCTCTTTAGAAATGGATAGGAGTTGCGATGGGGATTTAGGCTGTGATGACATATTGGCATCTGGTGCGGTAGGTTCAAGCTATTGTTTATTCGTCAAGACATAGGATACTCAGATCAACATAAAAATTTGGTTTTTCCCTAGATCTGGACCTATTCCTTCCAAGATCTGGTCTTCGTACTATTTTTTTGTGCTTTTTGCATTATTTTGGCCTAAAGGAATCACGGTCAGATGACTGGGCTTAGGGCGATCAGGCCAGCAGCACAATGGTTGACAGTTAATTATAAAGTGTAAATGGAGGGGTGGTGAAATCATGGAGACGATGACATTTTTATGGGATTTCTTGGTCATGGAGTCATGAAGGCTCTAGTGTGGCGGTTAGTGTGGTCTTGGTGGTTGTATCTAGCTGCGGAGGATGTCACAGTGGAGACCTCTACGAGATGGTGCTCTATGAAGTTGGGAGGATCTAGCTGTGATGTGAGATGGTGTGTTATGGATTTGGTGTGGTATTTGTAAAGGTGTGTTTCACTTGTAATGGGTTTTATTCCAATGGGATTTTTAGCCACTCTCATATAAGTATGAATTACTTAGGACCTTATGGCTTATAATGGGTTCTCCCTAACCCAATTCAAAAGGACCTCATATTTTTATTTTTATTTTTTAATAAATGGGCTGGTCCCAAGGTGTTTTAGGAGAAATCCAGGTCACAATTAAATGACAAGAAAGAATAAAAAATTCTTAGGTAAGTCTCCAATAATAAATAAATTTTATTTACCAACATATTTATTACCACCTTTTTGTCCCACACATCATAAAATAAAGAACATAAAAAAATAGCCACATGTTTACCCTAGGTTGTTTCTTTTCATATCACTCTTATTTAAAAAGTTTACTGGTCAGTAATTATAACAGAAAACATTCAAATTTTAGATTACCCTTATTTGAATAATCTATAACTTTCTCATTTTATTATGAATATCTTATGTGTATTTATTTATTTTTTTTCACAAAATTGAATATTTTATTAACCTAATAGGATAAATATGAATCAAAAATGGATGTACGCTAATTTTATGACAAAAGAGCATGAATATGGAGATAAAGAGTTTATCAAGTTTGAAATAGAGTATGAATACAACCCTTCTCAAGTCCTTTGTCCATGTTTACATTTTTATTCAAGAAAAATCATTCTAGAAGAGTTGTAAGAACTTTTTATTTGTTATGGAATAGATCATATCTATAAATATTGTACTAAACATAGGGAAAAATTAAACATGCATACTGATTGGGATGAAACTGTGGCTTATGGATCATTTGATTTGAGTACCAGTGTAAAAATAATGGAGATATTACGGAATAAATGACAATAGAAATTGACAATGACCTTCGTGATTGTCCAGAGTTGTTTTAGAATTTAAATATTTTTGGTAAGAGACAATTATATACCAATTATACAAAATACACAAAAATTTTAGCTACATTGAAGTTAAGTAATTTGAAATATGGTTGCGGATAGAGCAATACTAACCTTACATAACTACTTGATCTCCTTAATGGTATGATACCAGAAGAAAATAAATTTCCTTGTTGGAAATATGATGCTAAATGAATGTTACATTCAATGGGAATGATCTATATAAAATACATGCTTGTCTAATTGATTTCATATTGTTTCTCAAGCGCTATGATTTACTCATAAAATTCCCTAAGTGTGATGATAATTGAAACAATACAGATGAATTAAGTCCTTAAATATTTTATGGTAGATTCCTATAATTAAAAAATTTAGAAGATTCTATGGATTTTAGTAAACCATGATACAATTGTCAAGACATGATGATACAAGAATTTATTATGGAAAACTACATCATCCAGTAGACTCTCCTCAGTGGAATAAAATTTATTATGAGTATCCTATATTTGGAAATGAGTCAAGAAACCTTTATCTTTCATTATCTATATATGGAATAAATACTTTTGGTATATAGAGTAGTACTCACATAACATGTCTAGTGATGTTGGTAAATTATAACTTGTCATCATGGTTATGCATGAAGCATAAATATATTTTGTTTTGTCTTCTTATATCTAGACAAAAACAACATGGTAATGATATTTATTTCTATTTGGATCCAGTGATCGAAAATCTGATATTGTTGTGGGATACAAGTGTTAAAATGTATGACACTCATAGAAGTAAAGAATTCTCATTAAGTCGCATGTTATATGGGATAATTAATGAAATTTCTTTATATTGAAAATTTTCAGGCTATAACATTAATGGAATGTTGGTGTGTACCATTTTTGAAGAATTCACACACATAGTTTGGTTGAAATGTTCCTCGAAGATTGTGATTTTAGGATAACAAAAATTTTACCTCAGTGATATAAATTCCAATCTTGGACCACAACATTTGATGGGAATACCAAAAATTACACAAAATCATCTCTACTAAAAGGGGATCAGTTGTTTGATGAAGTAAAATATATTGACATTGTTTTTCGTAAAACATTTTTAAAAACCCTTATGAAATCAGGTTGAAAAAAAGGATCAATTTTCTTTGAATTACCATACAGGAATTGTTTGTACATTAGAAATTTTCCTGATTTCACGCATGTAGAAAAAAAATTATTTGATTGTATTATTAGCAAGTTAGTAAATGTTCCTGGAAAAATAAAACATGTCGTCGATGCATGTTGAGACATGATTGACATAGGGATGAAGGAAGAGTTGGCACCAGCAAAGGGTAAAAGTTGTAATTTTATTTCTCCAGGAGCTTACGCTCTATCTAGACAAAAAAATTGAAATTTTTTATTTTCATTAATGATGTCAAAGTTCCAGAGGGTAATTCATCAAATATAAATAATGTCACATCAATGAATAATTTGAAATTATAGGGACTAAAATCACAGGACTTCTATTTTTTGGTTAATGATTTGATTCTCTTTGCTTTATGCTGAATTCTTCCTAAAAATTTATGACATGTATTAACTAGATTCTTCTTATTTTTTAAATCAATGATCAGTAATGTTATATACCCGATGAAGTTTTCAATCATGTATAAGGAGATTATAGTCATATTATGTGAATTGAGTTTGTTCTTCCCATCATTATTCTTTGATATAATGGTCCACCAGATGGTTAAAGTAGTTAGAGAGGATCAAATATGTGATCATTTCAATTAAATATGGATGTTACCCAATAAATTATATATATATATATATATATATATATATTTCTTAAAGGGTATATCATGAATTGAAGTTAGCTAGAATGTTGTTTTACAGAATGCTATATTAATAAAGAAACTATTGAATTTTGTATCGATTACCTACTATATGTTGATTTCATAAGTCTCCCAGAGTCATATCATAGTGGATGCCTTATGGGAATAGGTATTTTTGGAAAATATTATGTTATAATTACCATCACATAGTGGGAGAAATCTCACCTTTACATTTTACATAATTGTAAAGATGTTTATTGATATGTTGAATCCCACAAAATAATTCTTTAGTATTCGAATCCATCAAGGAATAAAGTATGGATATCAAATTCACATAATCAATAGTTTATAATATGGTTTTGAGATCATATTTATAAGAAGTTATCTAGAAATATGAATTCAATTCTTGAATGACTTCAATGGATGGATAGGATATCAAATGAAATTATTATATCTTACACTGGTTTTGTAATTAATGGTTTTATGTTCTATAAAAAACAACACGATTATTATAGTACGATGTAAAATATTGAGGTTATTCTTACGGTGGACATGATGCACATATCAAGTGCTAAGGATATAAATCCAACTTATGTGAATATATCATATATCTATGTAATCGAATAGATATACAAGTTGTATTATACAACATTTCAAGTAAAAATTTTCCATTGAAAATGGATTGATAATAGGAATGCAATGAAAGTTGGTGAAATGGGCTTTATAAAGGTCAATTTCAGTGTGGAATGGGAAAAGGAGTATCAATTAATAATGGCATAACAAGTAGTGCAATTATTTTATGTCTCATATCTAGAAAATAAGAATTGGTTAATTTTCCCGATGGCGACTAAAACAACTTTAGGGTCAGATGAAAATTCAATTGAGGATGACCATTTCCTTGGGAGATCATAATCATTTCATAGTGGTCCCAATGTAGATTATTTATTATACCTTATATTTTACCACAAAATTGTATTTGGATTCTCAATAGAAGAGATAAAACCCTTCAACATTTAAAGAAAATAAAGAGAATACATGATCAATTAAGACTATTGTTTAATATACTATTCTTTTCCTTATAATATTATGTGTTCTCTGTTGTATTTATATAATCTAAATTACATGTTTCAATAATCATGAAAACAATAACTTCTACACACGATGTTGTTACCAGTCTCGGAAAAGAACATACAGTTGATGTTGAAACTACAAAATTATTAGGGGATCAACAACATGTTGATGAAAAAAAATACTGGCATGACATCATAGTGTTGACTAAAATTATCAAGATAATAAGTAAGGGTATGAAATTTGAGGTTGTATGGAATCAATGTGGCCAACCTCTTGACCCCAAAAAATTCAATATTCATTAGTTATATAGGGGTTACAACAAGGATTAATGTGTTGATTGATATAGATTTGTGGCACCATGTCCAAAATTTAATGAAGGAAACCCTTTGGGAAGATATAAAGGTAATGTTATGATATACTTTCTCTATTTTATCTAAAAATTATATGATGAAACATTGATTTAAATTTATTTATTCCTTATAGAGTTCATTTATTTTATATGATTTCTACAATAAACATGTCTTAATTGCTGTTGGAAAATCCAATAAAGGATTCTAGGCTCTTCTTACCAAGTTTTAGCTTAGGGATACCAAGGGTAAAGTTAATCCACACCCAAAAATTACTTATGCACATATTTTAAATTAGGAAACATGGAATGATTTCATCATTCATCGTGATGAAAAATAATTTTATGTGCATTGTAGATGACAATATATTTTTTTCATTATTTATTTTATCCAATTTGATTCTAAATGGTTATTTTATGAAACAGAAAACGAGTAATGAAAATAAAAAACATGCATAAAAACCAATGTACCCCTGATACAAATAAATGATGGGTGCACTTCACTAGAGAAGAAAATGGTATGTATTTTAAATAAACAATAAATGTTTTATGTGATATAAAACAACATAAGTTCCATTATTTACATAAAAATTGATGAATCAAAATCTGAACCCACTTCCATCTCATGACATGTGTTATAAAAGGAGGTATTTATAAATAAAGAGGCTAAACTGGTTGATGGAAACACAAAAGAGGTATGGGAAACATGCATAAGTATGAAATAATAGTAATTCGTTATTATTTTTAATAATATTACATAAAAATATTTATTTATGATTATTTTTTTATAAGGTTTAAATGCAAGAATTGGAAGTGATCATAAAAAAAAGAAAAACAACTTTTAGTAGTTTTGAAGTGGATAGAACAATATGGTTTCATTAGATGTGTAGGTTTAAAAGTGTGTAGTCGAAAATATTTTGAGAAGGAAAGTCAAAAGAAGATACATATCATATGATGAAATTATTATAGGTGAAAATAGATTCAGTGTAAGATATTATTATCTTATCTGATTTGGAAGACCGGTAAATGTTAAAAAATCAAAGCGAACCTATAGTGTAACAACGATCAGTAGATGAACAACCAAAAGACCCCACTAGCTTTGAGGCTATTCATTCCCCTTAACCACAAACCTTACCTGAGGTACTCAATTTTTTCATTACTCTTTCTCTTAAATGTGAATCAAACAACTTATGATAACATTATATTACTCAAATTTAGTAGGGTAAAGTTGTATGTAATTTCAATCTATCAGCACCCACACACCACCTTGTTGTGGGTGTTATGATGTATAATATCCTAAGAGATAACATACAAAACAATGAAATCCCAAAATATCACATGATAGTGGGGATTTAAGTAGTTAATGATCCAAGCACTGAGTTTCCTATTCCAATTTATGATTAATATATTATAGTAGTCAATGATGATATTGGAACTTTGATAATGGGAATTTCTAATCTTATAAAGAAACATGAGGTATGTCCCCAAAAAATTCAAATGAAAAGCCTCTAACTACTGATGAAAAAGGTCTAAAGTGAGGAATGGTATTACAAAGAGATAAAACGATGGGGAAATATAAGGCTGGATCGAGAAAATCTAGTGAATAGACCAAGAAAACAAAAGGACCATCTTAGAGTACCTTCTCCCCTGTAGTTCCATGGCAACATATATTATCATTAAAACTTCATGAAAACGCTGCATTCAAAGAAGGACATGTGTCCTACATTCCATATTAAGAAGAAATATTTTCAACTTTCATTAAAAATGTGGTTAGTATCAAGTGAATAAATAAGATTATCAATTTTGAATGGTTGGGAGTCTTAGATGGTAATACATACATAAGGTACAATTTCATAATACATCCATCCAATAAATGATCTAATATGTTCATTAAAATTAATAAATATTCATATTTTCTACATGTGCTTATATTACAATTATATAAAGGTAAAACCCTATAAATCATGATTTGGATTCATTAATACCTATATCATTTATTTGGATGAAATTAAATTGGAGTCAGAAGAAATTGAAAAGAAAAAAATGTTCTAAATGAGGTGTTTGAGAAGAAAATAATAGACGATGTACTCTTTTTATTCCTACAATGCAAGACAAACTCTATAATCTAATCATATAAAATCTATTTTTATTTTCTCATTACAGATTTTTTTCTATTTTTTAGGAATAACTAGATGACGATCATAATCAATATGGATACCCCAAATATTTAGTTTTTCAATATAATGCATGTATATCCATAAAACCAACCACACATGATGTGAATTGTTAATTTAAAATGCACTAAAATCAAAATTCTATAAAAAATTTCAAATTATATGATTCATTATGTGTTTTAACAAGAATTAATTGTCATAGGGTGATTTCAAAATATAGGATAAATCATGGTATAAATTCGGTGACTCAATATAAGAAGCCTATGAATTACTTAAAATGGAAACATATTAAGGTATATACAGAAATATTTAAATATAAAAATATATTTAAAAACAATTTACATAAATTGTTAAATTTTTTTGCCATATCTAAAGCAATATACCAACAAAGATTGAGGAAATTATGTTTGAAAATTTATAAAATATTTCATAAACCATCAAAAGACTAGTATCCATAAACACGTAATTTCTGAAGGTAATTTAAATTTCATTAAAAATATTTATTAATAATTTTGTTTTCTATATTTTCTTAGCACTAAAAATATTTCCAATAATCTATGACTCAAAATAATAAATAATTTTTTTAAAGATGAATTGGAATCCTATATGGTTTCAAAATGTTTATTAACATCAAATTTAGATGATTACCAACTATATTTGTGATATAGTATGGGCTATGACCTTAGAAATATATTTTGGTGATGTATTAGTATCAGAATGATTATATATTATTTTTGATCTCTTTATCAAGGATAATTACAATAGACAAAATCAATCTGTTTAGGAGTGAATGGGTAGAATACATGGTGTCAGAATGTATAAAAACATCATGAAGTGGTGACATCCTTCTACCTATTAAGTTAATTTTCTCATCATTTTATCTACTTTTTTTAGTTAATTTCCTTATAATTTTTATCTGATACTTATCTTGTTAAATTTACACATTAGTTCAAAAAACACATCACATAAGCCAAACTAAGAAGAACAATATCGAATTATTTTCAAATTTTAAAAAAATGATCCATAATATATTTTTGACATGTAAGAATTATTATAATATAAATATAACAAATTATGTGGTTAATGTTCCTCAAATTTCATGTTTTCAATATAAAAGTTTTATTTTACTTTCAAACACACACCACATAGCCGAAACTGAGAAAAAAAATATCAGATTGTTTTCAAAATTTTGGATAAAAAATCCATAATTCATTTGTCACATATAGGAGTTGATTTCACATTAATCTGACACCGGATGTGGTCACCATGACTTAAAGATGTTATTTCAATATAAAAGTGTCTTTTTTGTTTAAAACATACATCAAAATAGTCAAAACTATGAAAAAATATTAGACAGTTTTATAATTTTAGGACAACAATCCATAATTCATTTCTCGTGTGTAGGAATTGACCACACATAAATCTGATACACTTCATGGTTGATATTAACAAAAGTGTGTGTGGTCAATATAATGTTACATTTTAGTTTAAAACTCATTTCAAATAGATAAAAACCAAGAAAATGAGCTCAAATTGTTTTATTTTTTGGAAAATGATCCGTAATTCATTTTTCACATGTAGTAATTAAGCGCACATCAATATCAGACATAATGTGGTCGATATTACCAGAAGTGCATGTTTTCAATAAAAATGTACCATTTTAGATTAAAACATGTACCAAATAGGAAAAACCAACCAAATAAGATCATATTATTTTCAAAATTTAGTAAAACATTACATAATAAATTTTACACATATAGGAATTGACCACACATGAATATGAGACAGGATGTGGTTTATATGACCAAAGTGTGAGTTATCAATAAAAAAGTTCCATTTTAGTTTAAAATGCATATCAAATAGTCAAAACTGATTGAACGAGATCATATTTTTTTTTCAAAATTTAGTACATTTATCCATAATTCAATTTTCACATGTATGAATTTACCTCAAATAAATCCGACAGATTATGTGGTTGATATGACCCAAAGTGCATGTTTTCAATAAAAAAGTTCCATTTTAGTTTAAAACATAGATAAAATAAGAAAAAAACAAGAAAACATGTTTTGATTTTTTTTTTTCAAAAATTACATAAATGATTCATAATTCATTTTTTATGTGTACGAATTTACCACACATCAATTAGACACACAATGTGTTCGATATGACCTAAAGAATGTGTTTTCAATATAAAAGTGTCATTCTAGTTTGAAACACACATAAAATAGAAAAAACCAAGAAAACGAACTATGATTGTATAAAAATTTTAGTAAAATTATCCATAATATGTTATTGACATATAATAATAGGCTTCATTTTGATCTAACACATGATGTGATTGGTATGACTCGAAGTGCATGTTTTTAATATAAAAGTGTCATTTTAGTTTAAAATGCATATCACATATCCAAAACCAAAAAAATGTGATCATATTTTTTTCAAACATTATAAAAACTATCCATAAAATATTTTTTACTTGTATGAATAGACCACACATCAATCTCACACATGATGGGGTCAATATGACCCAAAGTTAATGTTTTCAATATAATAGAGTCATTTTAGTTTAAAATGTGTATCACATAGAAAAAACCAAGAAAATGGGATAAAAATATTTTCAAATTATAGGAAAATGACGCATAATATATTTTTGATATGTATAAATTGGCCACTTTTCAATGTGACACATGATGTGGTTGGTATGACTTGAAGTGTGTTTTTTCAATATAGAATTGTTATATTAGTTTAAAACACATATCACATGGCCAAAACCAAGAAAAATAGATCATATTGTTTTCAAACTTTAGTAAAATTATCCATAATATATTTTTGATGTGTAGGAATTGACCACACATCAATCTGAGACAAGATGTGGTCAGTATGACTCAAAGTGTGTGTTTTAAATATAAAAGTGTCATTTTAGTTTAAAACATGCATAACATAGACAAAATCAAGAAAACAAGATTGTATTTTCTTTAAAATTTATGAAAATAATAAATAATTCATTTTACACTTGTAATGATTGACCTCACTTCAATCCAACACCCGGTGTGGTTGGTATGATTCAAAGTACATATTTTCAGTAAAAAAGTGCCATTTTAGTTTAAAACACACATCAAATAGTCAAAATAGAGAAAATGAGATATGATTGTTTTCAAACATTAGTAAAATTATCCATAATTTATTTTTAATATATATTAATTGACCTCATATCAATCTATGGAATGATGTAGTCGATATGACTTAAAGTGCGTTTTTTCTATAGAAAGGTGTCATTTTAGTTAAAAACACATATCAAATAGCTAAATATCATAAAATAAGATCATATTGTTTTAAAAATTTAGTAAAATGATCCATGGATCATTTATCATGTGTAATAATTGACCACACATCAATATTACTCATGATGTGGTCGATATGACCCAAAGGGCATGTTTTCAAAACAAAAGTTCCCTTTTAGTTTAAAGCATGCATCAAATATTCAAATCCATGAAAATGAGCTCGAGTTTTTTAATAACATTTTTAAAATGATACATAATTCATTTTCCAAATCTAACAATTAATTTCACATCAATCTGACACATGATGTGGTTGATATGACCTGAAGTGTGAGTTTTCAATATAAAAGTTCAATTTTAGTTTAAAACACACATCAAATAGCCGAAACCAAAAAAACAGGATCATATTGTTTTAAATTTTTTTATATTGATCCATAATATATTTATTACATGTTTTAATTAACCTCATGTTAATCTGACACAAGATGTTTTCAGTATTACTCATAGTGCATGTTTTCAATATAGAAGTGTCATTTTAGTTTAAAACACTTATCTTGTAGAAAAAATATAGAAAACAATGTTGATTGTTTTTAAAATTTTTTAAAATGATTTATAGTATATTTATGATGTCTATGAATTGATCACACATCAATCCTCAAAGTGCTTATTTTCTATATAAAAGTTTAATTTTAGTTTAAAACACATAACACATAGCGAGAAACAAGAGAATGAGCTCTAATTGTTTTCAAATTTTAATACATAGATCAATAATATATTTATACTATATAGTAATTAAATTCATTTCAATATGACACATGATGTGTTTGGTATGACATGAAGTGTGTGTTTTCAATATTGAATTTTCATTTTAGTTTAAAATGTGTATCATATAGAAAAACCCAAGAAAATAAGATATTGTTGTTTTGAACCTTTAGGAAAATAATACATAATATATTTATAATGTGTATTAATTGACCGCATGTCAATCTAACACATGATGTGTACAATATGACTCAAAGACTGCGTTTTCAATATAAAAGTTTCATTTTAGTTTAAAATGCACAACACGTAGTCAAAACTGAGAAAACAAGACTGGGTTTTTTCAAACTTTAGGAAAACAATCCATAATTCATTTTTCTCGTGTTGGAATTAACTACACATCAATCCAATACTCGATGTGGTCAGTATTACTCGAAGTATGTTTTTTCATTAAAAAAGTTTCATTTTAATTTAAAACACACATCAAATAGTCAAAATAGAGAAAATGAGCTTAGATTATTTTTAAACTTTAAGAAAATGATCTATAATTCATTTTTCACATGTTGAAATTAACCACACATAAATCAAATACATGATGTGGTCGATATGACCTAAAGTGGATGCTTTCAATATAAAGGTTCCATTTTAGCTTATAACATAACTAAAATATCCAAAATTGAGAAAATTAGTGCAGAATGTTGTCTAAATTTAGTAAAATAATCTATAATTCAATTTTCATGTGTAGGAATTAACTGAACATCAATCTAGGTCACAATGTGGTCAATATGACCTTAAGTTCATGTTTTTAATATAAAAGTGTCATTTTAGTTTAAAACACAAGTCAAAAATCCAAAAATCGAGAAAATGAGCTCGAATTGTTTTCAAAAATTCGTAAAATGATCCATAATTAATTTTTCATGGGTATTAATTGACCACACATAAATCTGACACACTGTTTGTTGATAATATAATTAATATATACAATAATTAAAAATATAATTTATAATATGTGGAATATATGACATTAAAATTAAAATTTGTTTATTTTTTATTTAATTTTATTAAAATAAACATTGATTTTATTATAGGTATATAATTTTATACATAAGTTAATTGTTGAAAAGAGTCTACTATTTTTGATTTTGTATATGGGTTGTAATATTTTTTTAGATAATTGTAAATATGAAATTAATATAATTATTTTGTATTTAAATTTTTTATTTAAATGATAGTGAAATGTTTTATTTTTATTACAATATAGTTTACTATATATTTCTACTCCTTTTTATGTATTCTTATTAGGTTTGATTTTATAGTGCTTCTGCATGGCTTTTGTAGGGTTGCTATTGTGTAATAGCTGAAATAACCTTTATCAACACTTTATCAAGAACTGATAAAGGGTACCTTTATTAAGGATAGATGAATAATAGATAAAGATACCATTTACCATTGATTATTGGAAGTGTTGATAAAGGTATCATTTATCAGTTCTCTTTTTAGAGCTGATAATAGTTGTGAGATTTTAATATCATTTAAATTTTCAGAACTTTTAAGTGTTGATAGATCATTTTTAGCACTCTTAAAAGAATGTTTTGTAGTAGTAAATTTTATATTAACTCATCAAATATTTATTGTTTTTGGTTTTTTAACTTCTCTTCATAAATCATCTTCCCATTATCAATGACCTCTATCATCCTCTATCATTATTTGGGTATTACGCTTTTCTTTTATGTCCATATCTTCACTTCCCACCTACGTTGTCCTCCTTGGAAACCTAGTTATGTAATTATTACACACGACCTTTACACTTACCTTTCTATATTATCAAGGGGAAGTTTTTTTAACCCTTATCATGAGGTGTTATTTTAAGAAGTGAATTTTAAATTCCAAACCCTTTGATATAGAGATCAAGATTAAATTGTGAGGATGAAATTTATTTATAGGGGTAGAATATAACACCTTGAGATTTTAAAATAAAAAGATCATGAATCAAAGTGTGTATTGTATGAAACACCATGTTCATAGGAAAATATAATTCCCCTAGACATTATGACATATTTGTTTTTAAATGAAATAAATCTCTTTGATATCATACAATGTAGACAACATCGAGTTTAAAATAAACATGACACTATTAAAATATTATTCTTTAAATAGGACCATTATAACCTAGATCATAAGTTGGAAGGTATGAATGTGAATAAATAAATTATGGAAATTATATGGTTTAAAAATGTATAAAATAAAATAAATTTTTTATTTATTATAAATATAATATGAACCATTTGAAAGTGAAAGAAATGTTTTCTGAAAAACTATATTTTTCTGAATGACAGATTAGTCATGCTATGTGCACATAATTTAAAATAACTATTTACCAATTTTAGAAAACTTATTTTAAAAAATAAACTTTATTTTTTAAATCTGCATGTAAAAATTGTCTTATAGTGATTTGTTTTTATTTTTCTAAAATGAATAATTTTTTTTATAAATTATGAAAAATATTAAATTTTAATTGAAAAACTATATTTTCGTTTCACGAATTTAATGGATAAAATTTTAATTTAATATGGTTTTAAAATTTAAAATAGTTTAATTATATATATATATATTAATTCAATTTAGTTCATTGAAATGAATTTCATATTTTATTTTTATATAAAAACATTTTAAACATTTGGAACTGTTTTCTTTGGAAAACTACTTTTTCATCGCATCTTTATGATTAATTTTAAATTAAATATTTCCAATTATGTGAATGGAATTAAAAACATATATATCATATTTTTAATCAACATAATTTATAATATCTAATGATTTTAAATTAGTTTTTCACCTTAATAAATAGTAAAAATAGTACAAATTAATTATCGTGATTAAGGTGAAAATGGGATTACTGGGGGTTACACAAAACAAGATAAGGGGTAAAATGACCTAGAAACTTGTCCAAAAATAAATTTATGGATATATTTTGACCTTTTAACCACTATGGTTTTACAATTTCCTATTTTTTATTCTTTTGGCATGTGAAAAACATGGGTACACCTTTTTCTTTTGAAAAATTACAACTATGTCACTCACCTTACTTATAAAAAGACACCCCCTCTCCTATCCTCTTCACACTTTAAAAATAATATTTATTTCATAAAATAACTACCCAAATGCATTTCTTAATTCCTTACAAAAATTATAGGGACCTTTTTAGGATCATAAAGTCAATCTTGGAATTCTTTTGGTTAAACCTAAAGTGGTTGTCCAAAGAAGAGGTAAAGTTTTTTACTTTGCGTTTTTTACTTATTCATATAACTCCTTCAATTATTTTAAAAAATTTATAAATTAATAAAAATTATATATTATATATAATGAAATTTTATTATGTTAAATTCATATCTTCTATCTATCTTCACTTCCATTAAATGGGATACAAAATCATCATTCGTGTGTACAACACACTACTGATTCCCAAATAGATGTAGTTTGTTTTCCATCACCAACTTTAAAGGATTGATGTAAGGATGAATTTAACATATTTTTATGATATTTATGACATTATTATACTTATTTAATTGTTATATCACATAAACCTTCTTACTTTTCATTCCATGTGGGATACGATAACGTCAGTCATTTGTACGACAAACTACCGCCTCATAAAGTGATGTGATTCATTTCTCACTTACGCTTTATATGGAAGGTATTAAGAATAAAGTTAATTAATATATTTTATATATATGAACAAAAAACTTTTGAAAATATAATATCACAATTAACTTCTTACCTTAAAATCCATTGGAAAATAATAACATTTCTCGTGCGTATGTGTGGACTACTGCCTCCACCTAGTGATGTGAAATGTTTTTCATTTTATTTTTACATAGATGGTAATAAGGATATTTTTTTTAATATAAATGATATAAATAATATATTAATTATTCTATAGAGGTTAATTTTTATTTATTTTTCTTTTATTCCATCTATTAAGAAAAATGGAAACAACGTTCATGCGTACATACGACCTACCGTCTCCATGAACTGTGTATTCCATTTTTTATATCTAAATTTTATTGATTACTCTAAATAAATATATAATGAATATATATGATATGTAAATAATGATTACTATTTTATTTATTATGTAACCATGACCGAATTAAAATTACCAAAATTACCAAACTAAAACATACATGAAAAATGAAGCAATTATCACAAAAAACATTGATTCTAACAATGAATTGTGAATAAACAAGTCATAAAAGGTTATAAGTAAATCATATATGGTATATGATATATTATTATGGTTAATTAATGGATTTTAAATAAAAAAATATTTATTATAGATGATGTTTAGGATGATACTAAGTATGTCAAACAAGTGGTATGGTTTTCTCATCTCACTTTTACTTTCATGAGGCATACGCCATATTCACCAACAATTCCTTTAGGTGGTGTATATACATCAATTTTGATATGTTATATCATCAATATATTAATATTCATATTATTTAAAGTTTCATTTGATGTCATTTATTTCATGAGTCTTATGATTCATATGTTACCAAATTGGTAAGGCTATATTTCACAATCTCATCATTATTTGAGATTGTTTTTGTTTAACTCTCCCTTGGAGAAATTATTTGATATTTATATATTAAAATAAATATATTTCCTTATAATATGGTTATTTATTAACTTATTCAAGTAATATTACCATTTTATTCTCTTTTTTACTTAAAATAATTGAGAAAATGTTTTTTAGAAAATATTACTTTTTTTTCTCTTCAGTCAAAAATCCTTTTTCATCAAAATCCATGTTTTATAGAATTTTATTAAATATGTTTTTATCCTTTAAAAAATATTTCATGAATAAATTTTTACCGAATATACTATTTATAAAGAAATTTAAATAAATCATCATTTCATTTTCAAAATAAGTCCCATTTGTATATTATCAAAAATGTGAAAGGAATTGTTATTTTAACGTGTACGACATGAACAAAATTTTCAGTCATAGTGAACACCTAATATTTTAATGATTATTTTAGAAGTTTTTAATGGTTATTTTCCAAGAAAATTATTTTCAAATGATTATGTTAACTTTTAGTTTTGAAAATATTTTCAAATTTAAGAGGATATTTTCCTCAAAATAATTTTTAAGGAAATTTGTATGGTATTTGTATTCATTAAAATCATCAACCATTTATTTAACTTCTGATCCATTGGGGAAATTTTTTATTAATACTATCCTCTTATTTTTCTAGATAATTTATGATCAGCTTGATTGGGGGTGTAGAATTTTATTACCATTCACCATATTACTCTAGATGGTTTATGATTATGTTTATTGATTTTGGTAGGTATTAACATTTTGTATGTTAGTCTTTCAATATGAATGTTTATGTTGATTATATTTCACCATTTTAATATGAGTAATGCATTAGAAATATTATGTTATGGGTGGGGCCTAGAATTATATAGCCCCTCGATGCATCAATATATCTCATAAGACAAATTATCATGTGTATTTGGCTAAGGCCTTACCCATTTATATAAGATGTCTTGGCATGAGACCTTAATTGTAATAAGTCTTGGATTGATTAGTTTATGGTGTCTATAATATTTATAACATTATACATTCCATCATTATGAATCCAGTCATTGATATTCTATATGATTATTCAATTAGTTATAATATCCATGGATAAGTTTCAATATCATGTGATTATTTATATGAAACTATTTGATCATAATGTTTTTCATATTTTACTTAGTTTATTGATTAAGTGGAATATGTTTCAATTATTTACCTTATCATATCAACTATGATTATTTATTCATGATATATTCCACTTTAATCTTACCCTTACTAAAAATCTGAGATCAACCCTTTATTATGATTCATTTTCCCCAAGTTACCAAAAATAGTTTTTTGATTTATATGCTAAGGGGAAAAATAGTGTTCTCAAATAAAACACTTTGTGTATTTTTTGTTTAAAATGTAATGTGAATTTCAAGTAGGTATCTAGTTTACTAAGACTACTAATCTGCTCAGTCCATCAGGATGTGATTCCTTATATCGTATACCAATAAAATAAAATAACCATTGGATTTAGGCTACTAGGGTTGGGGTTGGTACATAATAACATTAAAATTAGAAGAATAGTTGCAAAGGAAGTACTTGGTTAAAAGGGAGAGGAATAAATTCCCATACATTGCAGGATATCTTCTTAATTCTAGAAGAGATTTCCTTAGAACCTTAAAAACTCCTTGTAAAGCCTCTATAGAGTAAAAATGATAGTAAATTCATCATAAATGGTTTATGAATGAGTGAAATGGGGTGTAGAGGTGGGTATTTATATAAAATGTGGGAGGATTTTTTATTAATTTCTTCATATACACCGTTGGGATCTAGGTTGTGGAAAATAAAAAACCATTGGATTACCCATGCTTTTGGATCAAGTTTTTTGAAATTTAGAAGGTGGTTCTTTAAATATTTGGGCTTTGGATATGAAATTAAATATTTTATATTACTTTTGGAATGAAATTTTTTTTTAATATAAAATAATGTTTTTAAAACCTTAATTTCTATTTCAGATTTTTGAAAGTTATTTATAGGTTTGAAAATTCATTTTAATTCATTAAAATAGAATATATTAATTAAATAACTTATTTTTTTATATTTCAATAATTTTCATGAATTATTACATAATTATTACATATTTATGAAGTAAAAAATCTTCCTGAAAAATCAAAATTGTAATTATATTATTCACTAAAAAATAAATTATTTTGGAAAATCATTAAAATTTCAACCTAACCTAATTTTCAAATTTTAATTTCAAAAATAATATTTATTTTACCAAAATAATTTTCTAAATATAATAATTTTAAATTTAAAATAAAAAACTTATTTATTGAAAATAACATTTTTATGACATTATCAATATTCTAGCCTTTATAAAAACCTCCTCCAATATTATAAAATTATATTATCATTTATATTAAAAAATATTGTTTTATAATAGTATTTCATGAAAATATATTTTATTTAGAATACCTTAATTTATCATAAAATTTTATTTTAATTACTTATTTTCCTAAAATACAATTTTATTTTTGGTATATCCAATAATTTATTTATAATATTCATTTTATATTTATTTTTAATTTATTTAAATAATATAATAATAATAATGGAATTGAATAAATCTAAATTTAATTTCTAACAATAAAATTGCACTTTAATGATACTAATGTCTAAATATACAACCACTTATTACACCTATATGTGCCCTAAGGGTAAAGTTTACGATGAAGGTACTTTCATGGGGTTTTGTAGTTAACATTGATCTAGTGGTGATCTCCACTAACCTGAATTTCTACTGTAGTTGAGTCCGGTCGAGCCTAGTTGAAGCTCTTATTGGGTTTGGTCAAGGGAAACCCCCAATGACACTACCACCTTCCCATGTTCTATTAACTAGGCTTCAAAAAGCATAATCCTACTGGTTGAGGCCATCATTTATCTCTTCTGTATTAATTATCTCTTATTATTACCCTCTATATACCCTAATTCTAATTGTAACATTTTTACAAATAGTTATATTATCCCAAATTCATATTAACCAACAGTCAAGTAATAGTCGGATACTAACAATCACTTTTCCCTTTATTCTCTATATTTACTCCACCATTCTTAGACCTCAATATTCATTACTTCAATTACAAATTTTCTATAATTCCCTTGGTAATTTATATCATATTCTTAAATCTTTTATTTATTTTCACTATTTTTATTGTAGGAGGGATCTTTGTTGGAGAATTAAATCTTATGGTGTTTACATTAGTGTGTGTATTTTTCTTTTTTTTTGTTTATCTCCCTATATTATTTCTAGTTGTTATTGTTTATATTAATTCATGATATATATTGGAATATAAATGTTCTTCTTTGTGATTCTATAAAACATAATAAAATAGTCATTGTAAAACATGTGTTCTTTTATTATATAAATTTTTGGGTCGCTACATACCCCCCCCCTTAAGAAATTTTTTCCCTCAAAATTTTTTTCCATCCTTAAAATAAATGTGGGTGTTTCTCTTTCATCACTTCATTACAATCACAGGTTTCTTTTTTGAGATTTTTAATTATCCAAATGAATTTCACAAATTGGGTATTCTTATTCTTAAATGCTTATTCTCTTTCATTAGGAATCTGGATTAGTTCTCATTCACACAATAGACCATGTTAAAATTACGTACTATTTATGTTTAGTATATGTGTTGGGTCTGATATATACTTTTTCAATAGGGAAATGAAAAATACACCACTGAAATTATATTTATTTGAAGGCAGTGTCAACTGATAGGAAACTACTCCAATATTCTCTAAAATCTCAAATGTTCCAATGTACCTTGCACTTATTTTCCAATTATTTCCAAATATCATGACCCCTTTCTATTATAATATTTTAATAAATATATAATCCCTAACACGAAACTATAAGTCCATCCTAAGATTTTCAATGTATCTCTTTTTTTGACTCTTAGCTTCCATGATATGTTTTTGGATCACTTGTGTCATATCTATAGTGTCTTTCATAATTTGTGGTCCCAACAATTTTCCATCTATAAATTCATCCTTGCATGTTGTATTTCATCACTTATTCCCATAAATCTCTTCATATGGATCCATTTGAATACCTAAGTGAACATTATTGTTATAAGTTAATTTTATAAGTGTAAGATGTTGATCATAACTTTCTTTAAAATCATGTTATCTAACCCATAACATGTCTTTCAATTTCTAAATAAAGTTATTGGACTACCCATAAATTTGAGGATGATAGGTCATGATTATGTTTACTTTGGTATTCATATCCATTTAAAGGCTTCCCCAAAACATAGAAGTAAATCTCTAATCATGGTTAGAAATAATTGATAGTGTTCTCCCCATGAAGTCTCAAAACATATTGAATATATAGATGGGAATGGTACATAAGGGATAAATCCTCTCATATGGTGATATAATTGGTAGACTTTGTTAATATATCAATGATTACCCATATGGAATTGTTTCCATTGGGTGTGTTAGGAAGTCTAGTAACAAAGTTCACAGTGATTTTGTCCCACTTTTATATAGGTATGGTTAGTGGTTACAACACTCCTTTGGTTAATTGTCACTCTTCCTTCACTTATTGACATATCAAACATCTTATAGTAAAATTTACAGTCTCTATTTTCATGTTATCCCTCCAATAATTATATCATATATCTTTATACTTTTTGGTGCCTTTATGATGTAAGAGAACATTGAGTTATGAGATTAATCCATCATCTCATTATTTAAATCTATAATGGATGAGATATGTAACCTTGTACCAAACCTCAGTACCCCCTCTTGATCATCATTGAACTCAAGAAAATTCTTATTTTCAGAGCTTCTATATTCTTTGGTAACGTAGGGTCATCTCTTTGTAATTTATTGATCTTCTCCAATAATGATGGTTAGGAAATCAATTGGGGTTGGATTGATGATGTACCTTCCCCTATGACTTCCATGTCCATCTTTACTGGGTCCTTAATTGATGGAAATCCTTTAATCATCATCATTTAAAAACATTGGGGTCTTTCCTACTCAACACATTAGTGACTTTTTTATTATACATGGTGATTCTGGATAAAACAATCATAGTAATTTAGAAGTTTCAACTATCTTCTTTGTCTCATGTCCAATTCCTTTAGTGTGAATATTTAATTTAGACTCTAGTGGTCATTGTATATATCACACGTATCCTTATAAAGATAGTGTTTTTATATAATTAATGGAAATATAAATATATATAACTCAAGATCATGGGAAGGATAATTATATTCATGAGGCTTTAATTATCGTGATGCATAGATAATAACTTTGTAATTTTTCATGAGTACACATCCAATCCCATTTATGTATGAATCACTATAAATGATAAATCATTCCCCATTAGAGGGTAATGTTAGTACATGTGTACTATCCAACCTCTTCTTCATTTCATATAAATATTATTCACACTCATTTATCAAGATAAACGTAACCCACTCTCAAGTTAACTTGGTTAGTGGATTATAAATTAAAGAATAATTTTTTCAAAACTTTTAATTGTATTATTATAGAATAAGAAAACTATGAAACTTAGTTACTATTATAAGATATGGCCACTCCTCTATGATAATTGTATTTTTGGATCCATTGAGAATCCTTAACTGGCCATTATGTGTCCCAAGAATGTTAATTTTTATAACAGGAACTCAAATTTTTTTAATTTAAAAAAATGATTATACTTACTTAGAGTTTTTAATATGACCCTTAAATGATCCTAAATCTCCTTATAATTTTTGGAATATATCAAAATATCATTAGTAAAGACCATTATAAATTTATCAAGGTAGTACCTAAATAATCTATTCAAAGAATCCATAAATATGACAGGATAATTATTTGATCAGAAGGGTATAAATACTCACAAGGTTCATATCTTATTCAGAAGGTGGTCTTTAGGATATATTCTTTCTCTAACCTTAGCTAATGATACCCAGATTGGAGGTTCCACTAAAATCATGTGGTCATTGGTTCATGAAGGATCCAACTACTAGTTGTTGCTTCCTTAATGAAATCGGATGCTTAAAATGTTTTGGGTTGTAATTCATGACCTAATTTAATTGATTCATCATCATAATGAAATTTTCTAACTCCAGCTTCCATCATATTATGAATATTGTTATTTCATTTTCTATAAATTTAGTTATTTCCACATGTCCCTCAATTTCCTTCCATTTTTATAGAATAATAAAACCTAAGTGAGAAATTTGTTACGGTGTAAAATCTTATAATAATAATTCTAAGGAAATATTAGTCCTACATTTTTTAGTATCATTCTTCTGGGATAATATACATCAATTTTTTATCTATATATCCATCAAATGGTTTGTAAATAATATGTTATTGACCAAATAATATCCCCTAGAAGTGTCAAAATATGTGTGTATTAATACTTCCTAATAGTGCACGTAGTATAGGTCAAGTTAATACCTAATGATCCATTTCGGGGTTATTACCCCTAAGTACATTTGTTTCATACCCATGTCCACTTGTAGTATATGAATAGGGATTTCATTGCTTGAAATCCACTAGCTTTATACATTACCAAAAGCATAAGAGGTTTTACTATATTTAGACTTATCCCAAGTGTTTTTAATGTTTTTTTCTAGTATTAATTTCCCAAAATAACTAAACATTTCCTTTGATACCGACTATGATGACCTTCCCTTTTAATATGTGGTTTTTGAAAAAATTCATCATAAAAATATTACAATTATAACTTTTAAGAACCTTTTGAGTTTTAGTGTCTTAGAAACTAGGTATATAATACATGAATTACATAAGTAAAACATAAATATAAACTTTATCTAATACTCTTGAAAGAATCCTTTATTATTTCATCCAAGATCACCTCACCTTAAGTAAATTTTTAGGGACATACATCAATAGAAAAGGGTGACCATAAAGCACTATAAGAGATAAACAAAGTAAATGGAACCTGAGAGATTAACATGGATAAAACATGTTGAATAACATCATATAATAATATTAATCATATGATACTGAACATGTAAGTGTGTCTATAGTATAAAAATGAGACATTTATAATCATATTATCAACGTTTAATACCTAGGTGTCATAAAATGTATTACCAATGTTATTCACCAAGGTATCATAAAACATGTCATCTCTAGAGATTAATTC
The DNA here is from genome assembly GCA_963277665.1 of Viscum album. NCBI lineage: Eukaryota > Viridiplantae > Streptophyta > Magnoliopsida > Santalales > Viscaceae > Viscum > Viscum album. The sequence goes on from OY728141.1 coordinate 939,047,131, forward strand.
TTTAACCAATTAATTAGAGTGATATCATGTTATTCCCTTTGTATATCATAATTCATGTGTGCCACATATATCATATATCACAATAAATCATTTCATCAATAACCTGTATAGAATAAAGAATGAGTTTCATATAAAATCATTGAGAACATAAATGTTTAAAGACTTGAACATTTAATAATTTTTAACCCACGATAAGGGAATGTGGGTATCATAAATATTAATTTAAAATCAATTAAGTATAATTTCATCTAGATTAATACACTTAAAACATAATAGGATTGGGTGATCACAATATAAAATGGAGGCATGAGAAATCCATGAATGATTTCAGTGGCATAATGGATATACAATGTGGTTTATAGAACAAACTTAATGAGAGATAATGGTAGTATCCCATTGATAGAGAAACATTTGGAGAGTAATGTAATTATCATAATTTAATGAGAACATAATAAATTTTAAATTACAAGACATAAGGAAGTACTTGGCTAAAAATGGAGGGGAAGAGAATCCCATAAATTGTGGGATAGATTCTTAAAGATTGAGTAGAGTTCCATGGATCCCTAGAAACTCCTTGTAAAAAATAAGGAGATATAAAATGTGGAAAAAATCATGGTTAATGGATTGGGAATGAATGAAATGGGGTGTAGAAATGGTTATTTTTAGAAAATGTAAGATAATTACCTATTAATTTCTAAATATACACCTTGGAAATCTAGGTTATTGAAAATATAGAACCATCAACTTACCCATGGTTCGGGATTACAATTTATGAAATTAATAAGGTGGTTTCTAAAATATTTGAGTTTCAGAACCATTATTAAATATTTCATATTACTTTATTTCATAAGAAAATAATTTTTCCATAAAATAATGTTTTTAAAACCTAAATTTCCTTTTTAGACTTTGGAATGTAATTTATAGGTTTATAAATTCATTTTTATTCATAATGATACAATATATTAATAAAATAACTTATTTTTTATTATGGATTCAGTTTTATTAATTATTAAATAATTATAAAGTCATATAACTTACTGAAAACACAAAAAAAATATATTTTTACAATTCACAAAAAATAAAGTATTTTAGAAAATCTCTAAAATTTCATCCAAACCTAATTTAAACATGATAATTTTATATATAATATTAATTTTACCCAAAAAAATCTAAATATAATAATTTTAACTTTTAAATAAAGAATCCTTATTTCTTAAAAAATAATTCTTTTTATGATATAATCAACTTTCTAACCCTTATAAAAATTACCTAGAATTTTATAAATTTTATTATCATTTATATTTAAAAAATAGTGTTTTATAATAATATTTAATGAAAATAAATTTCATTTAAAATAAATTAATTTATCATAAAATTGTATTTTAATCACATATATTCCCAAAATGCAATTATGCTTTCTTTATATCCAAAAATCTATTCAGTGTATTTATCTTATATTTATGTGTATTTTTTTAGATAAAATTAAAAAAATGGAATTGAAGAAACCTCTATTTCATTTATAATATTAAAATAAAACTTTTATAATACTATGGTATAGATACAAAACACTTTTTTACATAGGCATATGCCCTTAGGGTAAGGTCCATGATGGTGGTACTTTCATGGGGTGACTAAGCTAACATTGATCAAGTGGTGATCTCTAATAACATAAAATTCTCTCATAACCAATTCTACTCGAGCCTTATTAAAGCTATTCTTGGCCTTGGTAAAGGGTGAACCCCAATGATTCTACCTCTATCCCAAGATCTGATAAATGGGATTTAAAAGAAAGGATCCAACTGGTTTATGCCATCGTTTCTCCCTTCTCCATCAATTACCTCTTATCATTACCATTTATAGACTCGAATTATAATGGTGACATTATTAACAATGTTCAAAATTCCCAATGTTCATATTGAAAAATGGTTATATTGACCAACAATCATATTGATCAATGATAATATTGACCAATAGTGGAGTAACAGTCAGATCCTAATAGTCATTTTTCCTTTATACCCAATATATACTCCACTATTCTCATATATCAACATTCATTAATTCTTATATAAAGCTTCCAAACTTCCCGTGATAATGTCTATCATATTCCTAAATATTTTATTTCTTTTCCCCATATTTATAACAGGAGTGATATTTATTGGGGAATTCAAGCCTATGAAGTTTACATTAGTTTATGCACTATTATTATTTTTTATTTCTCTCCATGTATTATTTATAGCAGTTATAGTTAATATTAATTCATGATATGTAATTAAATGTAAAATTTCTTTTATGTGCTTTTATAAACCATAATAAAATAGTCATTGTGAGACATTATTTGTTTTATTAATGAAATTTTTGGGTCATTACACTAAGAACATAAAACTAAAAAAATCAAATAGAATACCAGGTGTATTATCATAGCAATGTTTTATATTAATAGAAAATCAAAACCTAGTAAATTTTTCTAACCCATGATAAACCATTACAGAAGAATTCACTCGTGAATATTCCTACTGTGAATTCCTAGTGGTGATTCACATTGTTAATTACCCAGTAGAATTTTTCAAAAATGAAAAGAAGTTAAACATCTGTAAAAATAAAAACATAAAATTTTAAGAATATTATCATAGAAAAGTTTCAATTTCACAAACAAGTATTATCCATCATTAATTTTAAACATTAAATAATGTGAGTCAATGGTTGCATGTTTTTTAATGAGGACTACAACTAGTAGTATAACTACAACTAGTAAAATTACAACCACCGACAATAAATTTATATTTAGTCCATCAACATCAAATGTGATCTCCAAAACATTATATTTAATTTTCTCAACCGAATTCTTATGGTGTTCCATTTGATACTGATGATTAACCGCAAAAATATTATCCTTAATAGAGGTGTTAATACCTATTTCAAGGGTTGGTTCCATCCTCTTGAAAAAATAACATTTCCATGTTTAACATGTGGGAAATAATCTTTTTATATTTTAGTTAGTATTTGATATATTTTTTAATGAATTGTTTCACCAATTATAGTTCTCATAGCATTCTCTAATAATAGTACCAACAAAACATTTACTAACTATAGAGTCTAAGGATAATTTTTAACAATAGGTTAATTATCAGTGATAGAAGACTATAAATATTCTTACTATATAATTTCTCTTTACAAAATTATAATAGGAAACCATATTTTATAAAGTTGTGGAAATTTTTTCAAGATTACCAACATTATAGTATAGTATTTGAGAAAAATATATAAAATGTATGTTATATCTATAATATTTATGGTTATAGAAGGTGATAAAAATATACCATAATTTCAAGCATGAGTCAAAGAGAAACTCCTTATTATAATAACAAAAATTTTAATGGAGGATTGTTACTTATCGAATGATCATTATGTGGTAAAAGGTCTGGTTGAGCTACATTTTATGTCTCTTCTTGCAGGTCCTAACCCATGCATACATGATTGATATCCAAGGGGGCAAGAAGAGATCTTTGAAGTCATCCCCAGATTAGTGTTAAATCATGACAAGGTGTATATTGAGGCATACCTTGATGAGAGGTAAACATTTGAGTTAGTTCAAGTTTTAAACTCTAAAAGTGCTACTGGACATGATGGCTTCTCGATCGCTTTCAATATTAACTTTTGGGACCTGGTGAAATCTGATTTACTGTAGGAATTTCAGGATTTCTTTTCAGGTGGTAGTCTTCCTCAGGTCACCTTTGAAAAAACTTTTGTTCTCATTCCTAATATCAAATATTCATTCTTTATGCATCATTATAGGACAATCAACATCAAAAACGTCATATATAAGGTCATGTATAACATTATCAACAAAAGGTTAGCTGTGAACCTACCACTTAGGTTCTTGAAGGAGTAGTATGGTTTTGTGTAGGGAATATTGATCCAAGGTGCTATCAGCCTATATCAGGAAATAATATGTGGAATTAACCAAAAGGTTATCATATCCAATATTTAAATTAAATTAGTTATGGGAAAATATGTTTATTGATCTAATTGGAGTTTCATCATTAAAATTATTAGTTTCGTGGTATTTTCCCCTTAGTCCTCTGACTTACATTCCAGGTGCTTTAGGTTGGCCTGGTTTTCCATCAATTTTATGGGTAGAAGCTATGGTTTCTTTAAAAATATTCATGGTATGAGATAAGGTTAGAATATATCACCAATACTAATTATCATTACCCAGGACACTCTCAATCATCTCATTAATAATGGTATCTTTGATAGAGAAATATTTTCTTATTAAGGAATATCTAGTGTTTTCAGAATCTCCCATTTGATGTTTACCGATGACAATATCATTTTTCTAGTGAAAATAGTGGATCTAACTATGGAATCAACAGTTTCCTAGAGGTCCAAAAAATGGAGTAGAAATTTTTTTAATCCGGATAGGAGTAATATATTTATTTCCAAGAGCTTCTCAAACTGACGTCTGGCCACTTTTGAGTGAAATTTGGGTATGTAAAGAAGAGAATTACCTATAAGTTATTTGGATGCTTTAATTTCTTCCTAAAAAGTCTATATGTAGTGCTTTTACAGAATTATTTCTAAAATCACTGGGCATATCTTGAACTAGAAGAATAGGTCTATATCCTTTGAAGGTAGACATACCCTGATTAATTACATTCCTTCATCCATTTCCTTGCATTCTTTATCAGCTCTTAATGTACCTAAGGGTGTTATTAAGTCCATTGAGAACATATTTAATTCCTTAATTTGGGATGCACATTCTAATAGAAACCATCACTGGTAGCCCTAGGACAGGTTAGCTCAGACATATATGGAAACCAACATTAGTTCCAGGAATGTTACTAAATTTATGAGGATCTTGGAGGATATGTTCGCTTGGGAAGTGATTGACGGGAAAACTCTTTGGGGGTACCGTTAGCATGAGGAAGTATTTGAATGATCATATAACCCTAAATGGGAATGTTTTCCTATGTGGAATGTAGTTCATCTTCACCTTTTTTCTCTCGAATACTTCTCTCGTTGGATCATTGGCCAGGGTGATTTTATCTTATAGTTTCAGAATTGGACTAGTACAGTTTTGTGCTTCTTGGGATCTCCCATACCACAAATTTCCTTGAAAGAGGAATTTCCACACCCTGGTTTCATCAATGAAGTTCTCGATGACATCTAACATAATTTATTAAACTACATAATCCTGAACTCCAATCCATATCGGTGTGTTTTTACATTCTCATCATTAGGGAAATTCTGTACCAAAGAATATCAACGCATAACGACACCCTCTATCTTTACTGAAGAATGGGGGAATCCTATAGTGCGAAGAAGTTATTGTGAGTCATAATTTTCTCTAATTGTGGGTAAGGAATTGCACAATACCTACTGATGACAACGTAAAGCACATGAGTATCAATATTGTCTCCAAATTTGATTATTGAAAACTCCACCCGGAAGATACTTTGGAACACTTATTTTTTGATGAGGATTAGGTGCACACACTTTGGAGTTCCTTTGGATGTTTCATAGGAATAACTTATTTAGAGTACACCTCCTCCTCCTTTCAAGCCTATTGGTTCCAAGGCATCAATGACTGTGGAATTTAAAAGAAAGCTATATCCATAATTCACATCATCAGATGCTGGTGTTTATGGAAATCTCAGAACCAAGTTCTCTATGAAGGAATGACATCCTCTGCCAATGGAATTATATTTAGGACTAGAAATCTGATTGTGAGCCTGATTTTTCTGACCAAAATCTAGGAAGATTCTCTTTATTTTAGATCACTAAATCATGGCAGCAATCTTCAGTCTATAGCTCAGATCCTGCATCGCGGGAACTGGGTTCATTGGATTCCCCATAGTGTTGGTCTCAAATTTAATATGGATTGGTCCTATATTATGGCCATTATGCAGGGTGGTGGGATCATGAAGGATCCTAGAGGATCTATCATCCATGGATTATTACCATCCTTTATTGTTTCCAACTCACTATAGGCAGAAGAACATGCACTATATATAGGTTTGAGGATTTTTAACTAGAGAAGCTTAGTGCTTTAGGCTATGGAAATAGATTCCACCATGATCCATAGTGCCCTTTATGATTTCTGAACCACCCCATGGTCTATAATCTACCTTATGTAAAGATACTGGGAGATTATTACAAATCAAACTAATATCCTTCATACATGGAGAGACGGGAATAAAGCTACTTACTACTTTTATTTTGTTTCATATAATACTACTCATGATGGGGTGGTTATTTTGTCTATAATATGTTATTTTACCCTTTAAGGTATTGATTTTGTTAAAAGGGATTCCCTCAGGCTCCATTACTTTTATCCCCCATATCCCCCTATCTCTTTTTTCTCCTTGGAACCTTGATTTTCTCTCTTAATAGAATAATTTACATTTGCTAGTATAATATTTTATAAAAACTGTTGTCATATACATTTAATTTTGTTGGAAAAATTAAAAAATAACCATCATTTTCGAATAAATCATAAAAATAACCTTTATAAGTCATTGGTTCTTATTGAAAATAATGATGTGCATGGTTTCTTCATTGATTAATAAAATATGATAGTCGTATTGTTAGCTGGTGAATAATAAGACCATAAACCTCTCCCATAAAACTAATTTTGGTGTGATGAAGAATGATGGTCACTAGTGAATTATTGATTGAGGTATAAATTATTTTTTTAGTGATGATGAATGAAAATCATTGATGAAGAACAATCAACTACCGCAATGGCTGATTGGAGGGAGAGATAAAATCTAGAATTTGGATTTCCAATTGAATTTGTGGGGATACAAACCAAATTCTTGATTCCCTAGGGGAGTTAATTGAAAGAAATCATTTTAGAAAATATACATACTCTAATTTAAACTCGCTTATGGGATGTTATTGGACATGTGTTAACATCATCACAAAGTAATTGATATAAAATTGACAAACTAAAATTGGGAAAATATTGATCCCATTTTTCCTATCATTTTTTACCACTTATATATATATATATTAAAATAAAACATATCTTATGAATTATGAATTAGAGGAGACGGGTTTTTTTAGAGTATCATAATTTGAAATCATATTTTGAATGAATTTGTGCCACCATTCTTATAGATCTGTCATGAAACATTCAAATAAAGAATTGTTTTTTTATATTTTTTCCAACTGTAATTGGTAAAAATTTTGATTTCATTTTAGTTATTTTTTAGTACTCAAGTATTTAGAGAAAATTCAGATATGTACGGTCAGATATATGATTTGTTATTTTTTCATAGATATTGTTCTTCATTTTAGACTACATCCATATTGATCTTACATATAATCATAAAACTTTTTATCAGAGTATTGTTTTTCAAATACCTATCATTTTTGTGATTTCACGCATATTAGGGTATTTCAAACTAAAACATCCTAGATTTCAACATTTACTTTTTTCCACATACATTTTTTTGTAGTTTCATATCTTATTAATTTTTTATGCTCTCTAAAAATGGAAGAAATTTATTGTTTCCACTACACATGTCATACATATCATTTTTTTAATAAATATTTGGTATAAGAGCTTTGATTTTTGTTACAATAAGTCATAGTGGAAGATTATAACTAGATGATCTTACTGAAAGGTATCAATTATCACATTTAGTGATTAAAAATTAAGAATACGTTATTTGTTAAAAGAATGAATCTATTTGTTTTTGTTATCTAAAAGACATAATGAAATCTTGATAAATATTTAGAGTTTAAAAACAAAATGGTTTATGGTTTTCATTCATCAGTGTATCGATGGTAGTCTGTTGAATCATATTGTCAACATCTATCATATCAAAACGTTGTGTAAGAAGTTTGAAACCACTTTTACTTCCAATATATAAAATAATAAATTATTTATTCTCTAATAGATAAAGAACTTGAGTGTAGTGATATATATTTCATCCTGATTTATACTTAGTTTATTTTTTAGTTTTGAAGTCTTGGGTCCCTAAAAAGTATAAAATAGTAAATATTCCATAGTAAATGGTATTGGAGAAATTTTTTGACATTTATATTGGCCTCAAAACATAGTGTTTACCCCTAGGTTAAATTTTGATAATTTTTTGAGCTTCTTTAATTTCTTAAAATAATAAATATTTGTTAGTAAATAAAAATTTATTCTTTGAGGTCAAGCATTAATATCTTCTAAACGTGAGCTCATTTGAAAATTTCAACACTATGGTTATGTCCATAATAAATTTCTTTTCTTATATGGGGTGTAATTTTCAGGTATTAAATAAAAAAACATGATTTTATAATAAAAATCATTTATTAGTTTTATAGAAATGTGTCTTTGGAATGGATAAATGGCGATAACATGGCATCAATGTACATGATAGTTATGAAATGGATCATTGGAAAATTTTAGATAAGGATGTTTTTAGAGAGTGTTGACTAGATTTAATGAAATAATTTAATTCATGAAATTATTATGGGGAAATAATTATGGTTTATGAAGGGAGTTATGGAAAGAAATTATTTTTTCCCTAGGATTGTTTTTCTATCCCCATTAGAATCGCCCCTCCCTCTCTCTTTTTTTTGTTCGTGGGGGAAATATACTTGGTAAATTAAACTCTCTATCCCTCTATCTATCTATAGAAAAAATAAAAGACCTTCATGGTTTTCATGGGGAATACAAAAATAAAAATAAATGAATAAAATCTGCATGGAAATTATGATCACACAATGTGATCATGAAGAATGGATATTAATGTGATGGTGCTTATGCTATGTGGTAGTGCTCTTTATTTATAACCCTCATACCTCACTTGTTTTATGTAATTCAATAATTCTCCTCCCATGATCAAATTAATTAAATTTATTTATTGATAGAATGATATAATTCTTCCACATTTAGTGTGAGACATGGTTCCAAGGTTCGTAAGGTTTGAGAGGTTTACGATACTATAATGGTTGATCTCCATGAGTTTCACACTAACCCGCATTACAAGGGTCCATCCCATTATCACATTTCACCCCCCTATACCATGTGTTTTCGGTTTTTAGTTTTTATTTTGTGTTGGTGGTTGTTGATGTTTATAGATTCCCCCTGGTCTGTACGATTCCCACTTAACCATAAAGTTTTTTTAATTGAAAATCCCAATTTGTTTAGTGAATGGATAAATTTGTATAGCTTTTAAAATAAATATATATATATATATATATATAATATTTGGTTAGGTTTAAAATGAGGGGTTTCATCAATGATGATTCATTATAAGCTATACCATTCTTGATATGAATTATGATGAATCTTCAAACATTAAATAACATGAATATTTTAGTCATGTAAATAATTTTGATAAATTATTTAGATGGGTTTTAATGCTAAATTTTCATTTTTCAATGAAGTTATATGTGATTGAATAATTTATTTTTTACAATTATTTTTAAATGAATAATGTTTATTTAAACTAATATAATTATTTATTTTTTACAACATGATATACTTAGTGAGCATGTGATTATGGTTACTTTTTGTTCATTTGGAATAAACATGAGATATTAATTGGTATAATATAGACAAAATTAATTTCCCTTAGTAACTTGTGTTAAATCATCTAATATAAAATTTTGTTGAATTTATTCTACTTTTAATAAATGTTTTTTTGAGAATAAGTTCGTTATGAATTTCCAAATAATAATCTTATTGTTATTGATGTTATTATTTTGGAAAATTATTTCTATTGTGGTGAATGATCGTGATTTTATTTTATAAAAATATTATAAATAAATATTAATATTATTATTAGTATGATCTTTTCCTAATTATGGTTGATTCATGAAAAATTAATAATAAAATCTAACTATTATTATTATTATTATCCCATTGATTTATGTTTTATGTGATTCTTAGAACTCGAACCTAGTCCCGGGTGACCAGATATCCCAACGACCACTCTTATTTATTTTTTTATCCCTGTTCTTTATGCTCATATTATTCTCAATTATGTGACACTATAAGAATGAATAGTTGTTAACTCAGATTCAAGAGTATGGTAGTGGTGACGATGCGATGGGTTTTATCATAGTTCGATGAACGATTGGGTAACAGTGAATAAAAGATGAAATATAGTGGGAAATCACCCTAATGGTGTCAAATTATGAGAATTATGGTGTAAGGATTGATTAGAAGTGTAAGTGTACTCATAAGAAGAGGTGAAAACAACATTCATGATGAGAATTCAATGTTTTCGATGTTCTATGTTTTTATCGAGTTCACAATGTGTAGCATCCATTCACACATAATGTATGTCAATAGATACACATGCATCGTCATTAACGTTTCATGATATGTAATACCCCCTAAAAATACCATAATGTGATGTAGACTTGGTGGTGTTGGGGTAATGCGACTTTTTAAATATCATGAATTGTGTGACTTCATGTCACATACCTTACATCAATTTAATAGTGGGTTGACATGTAAAACATGTACACTACTAGTAGGCATTCAATACCCACATGTTTTGTATCCTATGGATATATCATGAACTATGAGGACATGTTATGAACCACGTTATATGATACTGACTCTGTCAATGACACATGGCCGAGCTACTAAAAAGATTCATATTTTGTGTACTTCTCTGGGAATGCCAACACAAATTGGGTGATGGTAGTACATGAATATACTATCCAAGTGATCTTACATGTCATGTACCCTACTGGTACATGTTTTATACTAGACATATTATTATACTCTTCATAACTTTCCACTCGGGTGCTAGTTTTCAACATATGAGTCATCCATTCTATGTGATGTTCCACATAAAACATGATAGTATTTATATATTCATAATTTGGGGATTATAATTAATTTGTTCGATCATTTAATGTTTCATGGATTCATGGAGATAATGATGGGAGTAAGCAGATTATAAGATCTGACATGAGGTTGGAAACACCCCTAACATCATACCATCACCAATGCATTGGTCCTCTGAATACTTAGTGGAGATGGTTACCCCTCTATAGTGACGAGGCATGGGTCCTCCACTTATACAGTTGATAACCCCTCAGAATATTCACATTACACACGACAAATTATGGGCCTTCCATGAGAGACATTATTTCCTCAACTAAGGTGTATTCTAATAAGGAACGAGTCCCTATCATGAACCAACTCAATCTACCCAAGATTCGAGCCTTCGATACATCTCACAACAGTACCTAAAGCATGTTACCAATCTCCAAAGACTGAAAACTAGTGTTGATCATTAAAGAAATATCCTTGGGAATGATTTCTGTTGATAAGATAGTAATAAAAAGGGGACTTTCACTTAGAAGTCTAGCATGACCATTCCATAGGTCAAATAATCATTCACATAATAAATAAGAAGAAATATAATAAGTATAAATAAATGAGATATAAATAAGAAAATAGAACTCCTCAATAATAAAAAAGGAGAGTAAACATATGATACATCCCAGCATCAATAAAATTTTATTTAAATATAACTCCAACATATATAATTAAGGAATTTTAGAAAAAAAATTATGAAATGGAATAATACGTAAGGAGAATAAAATACCAAAATACAAAAAATTATATAATTATAATTGATTAGGAATTCCTAGCCTATTACATTTCTATTTTTTCTATTGAAGGTGATGATAGTATTCTTGAGGAAGTAATGATGGTGTTTAAGTTGTAATTTTAGTTGGAGATAGAATTGTGATGTGGAGGTTGATTCTATGTCATGAGAGGTCAGTTAGTGGTATGGTTGTGGCATGGTTTTTTTGGTTGTGGCATGAGGTGTTGTGTTTGGGAGTTATGCTATTTTAAGAGAACTTGTTTCATAGACCAATGGATATATTGTGTCCATGGTCCAGTGTTGATCGGTATTAAAAGGGGAGGTTATGTTTTTGGTTTGCTCATCATTATGAAGGCATGGATCATGTAGGGGTCGATATCGAGGTTATGTTATTTTGGGTACCACTACGGTGTGGCAATTATGTTATGTCCTAGTTGGATTTGGATGTTTGGAGGCTATGTTATGGGGATGATCTTTTCACCCTGGTCCTCCCATAGTTTTATCGGACCTTTTCTATGACGATGACATTGTTTTTAGAATTTTCCAAACTTAAACCCATTATAGAATGACCCTACCCTATTACACTGTGGTCTTAGGTTTTTAGCCGAGACATAAATTCGAATACCCCCTTAAAACCCATAATTCTCCCTTTAATTATCTTCATCTATAAGAAAACTCAAGTTCAATTTTGGGAGACCTTTCAACACCTATTTTTTGGTTTTATCCATCATTTTGAGAGATTTATTATTAGTGATCCAAGGTGAGTCATTCCCCTTTTATTCTTAGATTTATATCTATTCATAATTTGGAGAAGGTTATGGTTGTGGGGTATGATTAGATTTTTTGATGTTGAAATGAGTGTTTGATGATTAATGTTGTCCTATTGGTTGTTGAAGTTCCACATTGTGTGATATCAAGATTCAAATCTCTTCCTTTCCTTATATTCAGGCAACACTTCAAAAAGGTTTGATTAAGGTAGGAGATTCTATATATCTCGTCATTTATGTATTAATTTTGGATGTTTCATGATTTTTTTTATTTAGGTGGATAATATTAATTGACAAAAAAAGGATAATTAACCATACATAAGGAAAAATTATGGGCGAGGGAGTGTTTCACATGTGTTTACCTATTCTCAGGATTTTTCCTTCACATTTGATACTAGTTTCTTTTATTGATTAAATTCATTGATGTTGTTGAGATGTTTAGTTTAATGGTGTGATTTATTTATAAAAACAACCTTCCATAAAATCCTAATTCTTAAATATAGTAATGAACTAGTTGTGTGAAAAAATGGGATTGACATGGAATCATGTTTCGAACAAGGAAGAATAGAAAGTGTTGGATGTTAATGTTTGTTATTATTTGTTATTGAATTACTTTTTTTGTGCATGTAATTATGTAGTTAATGTGGTGTTGTTGTGTGATGATTTTCATGGCTAGTTTGGGATGTGAGGTACGCTAGGCAGTGGAGCTGCATTGGTTGGCATGTGTTGGGCAGCGTAACTATGATTGGTTAGTGTGGCTTGTGTTATGGGTTAGTTTGGAAGTGGATGGTTGATGTTGGATGTGTTGTTAATGTGGGTTTCACTATGGGGATATAGTTTTATTTACATGGTTAAAAAGGGGGATGTGGATATTTTCAAGGGATGATGACATGGATGGTTATTGTGGATTGTTTTGTAGTTTCCCAGTAGCAACATAATGTGAATGATAACTATAATCTTGGTAATGGGTGTGGGATGAAGTTAAATTAATGAAGGGTTGTGATTGAAATTTAAATGAATTAAATGAATGAAAATTACTATAATTAATATTAGAAATATCTAAGAATGGGTTGTCATTAAATATGGAATGTAATGAATTACTGAATGTAAACTATTGGGAAATGGGAAACCTAGAAATGGTTTAATGGTTTGACTACATGGGAATTGTTGAATGTTTTTTGGGATTATTTTGTGTAGGAAAAGTAGGTTTGTTGTGTCATTTGTTTGTAGAATTGGAGGTGTGTGGTGATGGTACTATGGTAATGTTTGTGTGTTATGATGGTATAGAATTGGTATTGAATTTTTTTGGATTGGCCTATGTGTGGGTATATACATATGATGTATTTTCCTTGTGTGGGTTTTTATGCACCCAACCTTAATTGGATGACCTTATCATCACCAAAATATTTTGGTTTCTCTATGTTTTCCACAATATCCATTTTGGTGAGGAAATATGGTTGGCTACCCCCTCTTCCCCGCTCTCCTTTTAGGTGTGTCACATGGAGAGAGTCATGCATAGTAGGAGGAGGGAATGAGGTTTATGTCCTCCATCTTCATAATACCTTATTATTAGATATGTGATGATGGTATTGGTAGATGGTGTGGGTTGAACATCGTAAGAGGAGGGCACAAGGTTGATGTTCTTTAAGTTCTTGATACCCTATTATTCAAGACATTATTTTTGTAGATGGTATGTAGTATGTAGTAGAAGATAAAGGATTTTTGGTTGTTGATATAGAAATGGAATAGTTGATACTGATTCTAACATGAGATATTATACCCTATGGGAGGTTGGGGTAGGTAGGGTTGTTACCCATCCCACATCAGTAAGAGAGGGATTGAGCAGAAGAAGTTTAACATTGGAGTGTGAGAGTATAAAACCAGTGGGGAAATGAATGAAGGGTGCCTTTGATTATATATTATTTGATAAAATGTAATTATATTAGAGGCATGATTAGATTAATGATCCTTGATCATGTTGGGGATAATTGACCTATGTAGGAATTTATTGGTTCTGTTGTTTATTCACTGAAGAATTAACATGCTTCTTCCAAATTTTCCTGATAAGTATCACATATAATCCTACTGAGTATACAAGTTAGGATCACCACTATATATATAAAATGTTTCTAGGTTTTTAGGGTGAGTTTAAATATTGCGACAGATATTACAATATCATAGCTTGAAGCTGTGGTTAGAGTCTCTACCTAAGAGTTTTTTTGTAATATGTCACTCTTCACCCATTTTCTTAGGAAGATGTGGTGATGTTAATGGGCTATAAGTTACATCCCCAATACGCCAAAGGATGACAATATATTTCAAGGACCTCAAGAACATATGGGGGATGGTTCTCCATTTAAAATATGAAATATCCAAAAAAAAACTTAATCAATAACCAACCAAACTTCTATATGATGATTGAGTTCCAAATATAGCTAAAAACATAACCAAACCAATAAACTATATCATAGAATAAGAGGAACTTAAAGACATACTAAAAAAATGTAAAAATGACCAATAAAACTCAAATATTTCAGTGTTAAATCAACCTAGAACTACCAAATTTATCCATCCAGCTCGACAAGTCATGCCCATGCTATCAATAAGTATCACTTAAGATCTAAGATACATTTATTTTACTTGTGTCTCAATAGATGAAATTTGTAAATGCACTACAGTGCCCAATTAGGTGGTGAGTCTGAACTCGATAGGATAACTATAATGAATTATCAATTCACACCATAAGGAAAAAACATGTTAGAACATTTATAAAATTGTTTTAAACAATAAAAATAATTTATATCAGATAAATAAATAATTTCCAAGGAAAAAATTTTCTAAAGTTTTGTATCCATTCCATGTTATTTGGAATACCCAAAACCAAGTCTCTTCACACACCATGCATACCCAGGTGCTAGTTCTATACTCATGAGTGGTCTCTCATAGATCTGCCAAGTCATCACAAGGTAACCAACACCATGTGCCACAATAGAACACACCCCTTTCAAAGGGTCACGTCTAATGCAAATGAACCCACCCCAACCATGTATGACAAATTAAAATCCAAATCATTCCATAGAATATCTTTAATTATTTAAAACATTTCAATAATAATTTTCATGAATAAAAAAATCCATAATTTTGAAATCATCATTTTGAAATTATCAATCATGAACATTTTCCACAAACCATCAACTTTCTAAAATTTCCAAACCCATCACTAAAGAGGTTACATCATGAATCACCTTGGGGTTTCACAATAATTTCAAGATATTAATTTAATTAAATCTAATAATTAAAGTTATAAATCATGTAAATTTGTGAGAGAAGTCACCTACCTCACAAACAGTTGTGAAAATGAAGAATGAAATGATGGAACTTCAAGATCTGATCACAAAACACATTCCTCTCACTGGATCCAACAATATATAATCATAAAATAATTCATAAAAATATAAATACCCATAATGGACAAGATATATGGATATAAGAGAGATAATAACCTTGTATCTAAGAATAATGAGTAAGAACATGCACTTATTGACAAATCTGGGCTTCCAGCACACTTTAATTCACATAAAGATCACTCCTAGATTGAAAGGGATCATCTCTCATTCCTTGGGAGAAAAAATAATTCAAGTAATGGTAGGATTAGGGGAAAATGAGTGCTTAAGGTGCTAATTCATATTATACTGAATTTTTAAGGAGGTACACCTATACACCGTATGGTTAGGTCTCATGATTTTGAAAATCATGTGCCAACCATACAGTTCTACTAACTTAAGGCTATACCTCATATGGTTTCCTTGACCAATAAGAAAAATCATTCAACAACCATGATTTAACATCTATTGTAAGATACATTGTATATCTAGGGAATTCATACTATTTGACCAAAATGTGAACCAACTGTGCGGAGCTACTGTTCTTATTTCCACAAGATGCATGCTTTTCTGGATGCGATGCACGGTTTATACTCACTGTGCACCTATAGAAAAGCCTTAACAGCATGATAATCCCCCTATGAACCTCCCAAAACCTAATTAAATCATTATATATACTTAAAATACATAAATAAAGGGTCAAGTACCTCAAATAAGGGTGCTACATTCTATCCACCATTGGCCTTTCCATCCTCAAAAGGTAAAAAACCCTTTCTTTACTGAAAGAGTTCGAGCCATTTCTCCACCATTTCATTCTCACACTCCAACATATCTTCCTAAATCCAACCGTGTTTCCATAAAACCAACAATATACCAATAGTTTTCCCATAAAATATCTTCTCTTGCATATCCAAAATCTATACGAGCACTTGAATTAACATAACATCCAAATCTAGGTCAATATGGTCCCATAGAATCACATGCACAAGATTAGGTTGGTGCTTATTTAACTAAGACGCATGAAACACATTATTCTCTAAACCGAACCTTGGTATAAATGCCAACTAATATTCTACCTCACTAACTCATTCAAGTGTCTCAAAAGGGCCTATGTGCTAAGGATAAAATTTTCCCTACTTTTTGGAAAAAAGGTTTTTACAATGGATACAACATGGGGGTGAATTTTTTATTTAAAACTAAAACTAAAACAAAAAACCCTTTATGTAAAAATGATCGGACTTAGACTTCATCTGATGATCAAAGTATTACAATAAAATTCATAAAATATCCAATTAAATCAATGTTGATTATCAGTGTCACTATAAATTTGATAAAACTAATATTAGAAAGATTAGTTACATAAAAATTCCTAACATACATACACAATACGAAATATAACTTGTAAAAATTATTAATAAAAAATATTATAATATTAAGAATGACTTAAAAGAATTATGAAAGATTTTAATATTTAACCTTAAGAGTTAAGGTAGTCAGTAATCTTGAATAAATATATGCAATGTTTTCAGTAACTACTATATGTTATAACTTTCCTTACCAGGAAGTCCCTCCATCTGATGGATCGTTATCCATAATGTCTTCATATCCCCTGGAATCCATTGATATGATGAACGGTGTGGGCTCTGTATTCTTAAACCAAGAAAAACGTTGATAATATGATTGGTCTATATCTTCCTTACCCTAGAATCCATCAATACGATGGATCATATTCATCATCTTCTTATCCTCATAATCCATTTATCTAACATTAATCAGAATCATTGAATACAAATGCAAAAGATCTTCTAAGGATTTTAAAATCCTCATCAGGAATCCTTATAATAGAAAACTCTCTAAAGAAATATAGTGAAAAACATAATGAGAAGTTATAGTAAATAAATATATAGATTGATTGAGTTTATAAAACATCATCTCCCAACTCTTCAAATAACCTCATATTTATAGGCAATGCTCCAATGGTCATATTTCTGTGTTAGTTGCAACGACCTCAAACAGTTTTTAATTTCACATCTCGTAATGATCTAGATCTTGACCTTGATATCTAAGAATGAGTTGTAATTCATTTTTCCAACATCATTTAGTTTATAACCATTACAATGATATTTTGGATTCCATCCAATAGAAACAAATCAGAATACTCTGATTATAAACTTTGGATATTCGGATGGACTTCCATATCCACTATCAATCTGATAAATAAGATAAGGGTTAGTTTGATGTATAGGTACTAATGTCAGTCCAATGGTCATGAATTTTTTTAGTTCGATAGAAAATACATAATTCTAACAACATATAAAAAAATTAGTCAGTCTGATGTATCAGATGTACCTTCATTCCAATGTATCAGATTGAGTAATAAAAACTTCATATTAATTTTTATTATAATTATCTATACATTCAGTATAAAGTAATGTTTTCTAAAAAAATATTAAAACACTTGGGAAAATAAATCTAGTAAAATATTGTTTTAATAATTTGTTTATGATTTCCATAACTAAGTAAAAGAATAATTAACAATTAAGACTTCTAGCTTGACAATCTCACACTTTTTGAATGTAAAAAATAAAACACTTAAAATTAAAAACTAATAACATGAAAAACTCATATACCCTTTTTTGTTTAAGTTATTTAAAGATATAACACATATCTTAACTCCCCCACTAAGTCTATAACATCATTAATATCCAATGGAAAGTATTAATTCTAAGTATCCCCATTAGGATAGTAACTACCCTTTATGCAAAAAAAACATCCTTTCAATATTTCATTAAACATCTCCTAAAACATCTTAAATAATTATCCAAACACTTATCCCCTTTTTTATAATTCCCCCTCTTAAATATATCTTCATAAAATTTCTCCTCTTTTGTGATTTTCATAAATAATAGAGAAATTACATTGTCTCTTGAGATGTTAGAAAAATAATAACATAAGAAACAATTATATATGAATTAACTAATCATCCAAAATATAAAATAAATAAAATATAACGAAACTTATTATAAGTCATTTGTAAATAATTACTTAGGATAAAGATTTATTCACATTAAACATTCATTTAAATTGTTTTAAAATATTACTTCAAGAGTTCAAAAAAAAGGTTGATTCTTTATTCATTAACTTCTTCACAATCACCTTTATTTTATTGAAGTAATCATGATATTTATGTGCATATAAAACCAATGGATGGAGCTTAAAAATCTCTTCCTTCATCACTATTTTCTTTCAAATTCTTGACTTATGTCTTTCAACTTCTTTAATGATCTTTTTATTTTCCACCTTCACAAGGAAAAGCTCATCTTCACATGTTCTGATTCTGTTGTTTTCCAAAAAAAATTTTTGACATTTTTATTTCAAAACCTCCACTTCCTCATTATTATCATTAGACATATCTCGAAACTATTCAATAAAGATGGCTCATTTGGTGACATCAGATAAAATTTTATCAAAAGAATCAACAATATCAAGAGATACATTCTTAACAATCCATATATGATCCTCATGATATCTCAAATAAATTTCATCCTGTATTGAGTGAAATTTTTATTTAAAAACCTTCAATAAATCATTAAAATCATTAAACATATCACTAAAATCTTTAAGAAAACTTATCTTTTTTTATACATTAGAAGAAATTTTATAAAAATAGTCAAAATATCAATAGATACATTCTTAACATCCCATATCTGATCCTCATGATCTTTAAAATAAATATCAACTTGTATCAACTATATAACCATCTAATTGAAATGTATTATATTATCCTTTATTTTACTATCTATGGTTCTGAGTTTAGCTTCATTATGATAAAATTCTCAATTAACATCTTCAATCGTTCTGATATTTCATTCAATGTATTATAATTGTTTTGCATACTTCTTAGATATTTTGAATGTAACACCCTAATATTTTTATGAAATATATTTTTAAATAATTTATTTATTTTATATCTTTCATTTCACATAACACCATGTTAATTTTGTTTAACATGTAATACTGAATTAGCTTGCATCACACATAACACTGAGTTTCTACAAAATGTTATTTTATTATTATAATTACTTAAATTAGAAAATTATAACCTAGACATCAGAATGACGGATATGAACATGATTTACTAAATTATAAAATTATGGTTTACACATGTATATATAATTATTTGATCAATTAATTACAAATAAATTTAATACCATTATTAAAATAAAATGAAATGTTTTTCTGAAATACGATTTAAATGTACACACGTGTGTTTTATACCAATAAATAAACAAATAAATATTTTTGGATTGTATTAATGATATATATAAAACATATTAAATATAATTTTTAACATTAATCCTATTTTTTCTATAAATGATATATCAACATGTCAAATTTAACACACAAAAGATAATTTTTTATAAAATATATTTTTACCACCTTTTGATAGTGCACTTATTTTAAATATAGTTTTTGATAATTTTATAAATTCTATTTGAAACAATAAAATTATTATTTTAAATTAGGATATAAAAATTTACTTTGGTTGAATTTTTGTTATTTTTCTATTATGTTTCATTTTATGATGAATAGTGAAAAATATTTCATTTTGATTAAAGTTGATGATCTCTATAAGAGATTTTGAAGATCTTTCACAAAATTAGAAGAATGTGTTCCAAGTTTCCAAAGGTTCTAAATTATTACGGACCTAAGTCATTTGTTTTCTATAATATAATGAATATTAACCTAAAAAGATTTAATATCCATGTTAAAAAATCCTGGGACATTATATAGAAGGTACATAATTGAATAACTTAATATTTTAAAAGTTTGGAAAATGAAATCAATTTTTTTATGTTCCTCTATTGTAGTTGAGTCTGATGATTCTAATTTTACTTTTGTAACATATGGTTGGGAAGATTCGACGGATATTTTCTTTTCTAATTTCTCACCTTATTTCTTAGAAACTTTTAGTCTTCAAAATATTTTATAATATCAACTTCTTTATCTAACTCAACTTTGTTATATACATTATTTTGGGATTCTTGATCTTCTTACACTTAATTTGAAGGTGATTTGTATTCCAATTTTGATGAAGATTTTTATTCCCCTGATTTGTATTTGTTTATATCCTTATCTAACTAGGAAGGTAATGGAGTTGAGGATCATGTGGACTTTTATGTTTTATTTTCCACTAAATGTTCATCAATCATTATTTCCTCCTCGTCAACTTCTTCTTCATCATCCACCTCTTCTTATTTCCCTTACTATTCTACTTTCCCATACTCATCATTTTATTCTTCTTATACTATGTTAATTTACTTCTCTAACTACCTCATATTACTAAAAACATTTTTATTAACATATTTTGACTTTTATTTCTCAAAAACTTTATATACATTTATAGGAACCGAAATTGTAACTTCCTCAACAAACTATTTACCTTTTTCCTTTTTAAGCAATTGAAGGAATGAAAAAAGGTATAACTGAAGTTTCAACAAACTTCACTCCAGTATTAGTGATTATTGTATTCTCTAAATTTTTTCCCACATCCTTCAATAAATATTTTCAATTTTTTTCCTCCATTAATATCTTCTTATGTTTCTTTATTTTCTTATCTTATTTTAATTAATATTTTGTTTTAATATTTAAGGCAATGTCCTCAGCCTTATCAAGTCCAAATTTTGGATCCTTGGGTTTCTTATTAGACTTTTGTTCTATGAACTCTTTGAATTATTTTTCATTCATTAACTTTTCTTTATTTTTCTTTTTCAAAAGATAATATTTGGCCTTTATTTTTTCTTTAACAACCTCTACATTCTTGGTTGGTTGATCTTTGTATGCAAATAAATCTACTTTTTCAAGAAACATTTTCAACTTTGAGTCAAATAAAAACATCATACTTAAAATTGTTTCTTCACCAATCAAAGAAATATTTTCTCCCAGTAGATAAGTATTAATCAAAATCTTGAAATGTTCCATGAAATTCACAAGAAACTTATTTATAAAATAAGTAAACGTTAATATCTTTAACCTAATTAAGGATTTCTTAATTTCTTTCATCATAAAGAACACAAACTTCACCAGATTGATTTGCCTCAAATTCATCAAATAATCTAAAATATAAAAATCTTAAACTTCTAGGGTGTCCCTTTCACCATATATAGGTATGAGATAAAATTGATTTCATAACATAACAACACTTGAATCTAGTAAAAGGTACAAAACATTCCATACTTTCTCATGAGAAGGAAACAAGGATGCCTTAGCCTTAGATCTCAACAAAAGTTCCAAGTTTATCAGGTAATTTATGAGATAGAAAATAAGTTTCACCCTGATAAGGAACACCAGATAATTCTATGACTTTATTGTATGAAATATTATACTTTTATAAAATAAAGTAAATTCTTCTTCATCCCTATCATCTTCTGATAAAAACTCAACTGAATCATAAAATTCTTTACAAATTTCTTGTAAATGTAAGTCAAATTCCTTATCTAGTTTTTCTATGAAAAATTTCTCAAAGCCTTGAAAAGAAATAATATTTTTAAGAATAGAGTTATACATTTCATACCAAGCTCTCTTGATAATTCATTCTCTGAAAACTTCTCTTTTCATGAAATCTTTCATAGTGGCTATCATACTGAGAGTGGTACCATTAGTCAAATGAATGCCAAATTAGAAAGACCCAGACTCCAGTAGACCAGAACCAAATCCTTTATTAAATTGGAATTAGATACAAGAATACACATCCCAAATGAACAAATAGTTAAGTAGTATTAGTAAACTAGATACATATTTGAAATTGAAATTACATTTTAAAAATAAAATGAAAAAAGAATTTTCTTTGAGAACATCATTATTCCCCTCATCATAAACTTTCATATCATAATAAAATTATTGTAAACCTAGGGAAAAAAAATAAGAAAGGTGTGAGCTCAAATTCTTATTAAGGGTGAAGTGAATCAGATTCCAACTTTAATCAATAACCGTAATCAATATGGAAAGGTAAATAACTAAGAAAACATATAATTTAGTCAATAAACTATATATGAAATGCATCCATATATTTTTTCAATGTGAAAATCCTCTGAATAAAATTAATAGTTGAATTTTTAATGTATGTAATGCTTAATTATTATATTTAATGTATCTGAAAAATGAATCACTACCATCAATACCTTTCATAATATAGTTTAATATTTATGTGTAAAAACCCATTTAATTTTTCCAAATTTGTTGTCTTGTGAGACTACCGA
This sequence comes from Viscum album, assembly GCA_963277665.1. Classification (NCBI taxonomy): domain Eukaryota; kingdom Viridiplantae; phylum Streptophyta; class Magnoliopsida; order Santalales; family Viscaceae; genus Viscum; species Viscum album. The sequence goes on from OY728141.1 coordinate 939,070,116, forward strand.
TGCATCAAGGGTATTTTATACATATGGTCCCCAACCATTTTTACATTTACAAATCATTCCTCTTATATCAAAATGATAAATTTAATTTATGAATAAAGAATCATTTTCAAAAAACTATCTATATTGAGTTAAAGGAATGGATTTAACATTATTTCCCTAGATATTCAAATAACATTTCAAGTAAACAACATATGTAAAAATGTTATATGGTTTAGGAAATAATAAAATGAATAGATTATGTGTATCAAGTGTAAATACACATAAAAAAAGTGGAAATATAACATAATATAATAAAAATTAATTTCACATATGACCTTAAAGTCAACTAAATAAAATTTTATCCTAGGGAATAAAATTTGAGTTAAGAGATATCTTAACACTTGTAATTAGTTGAATCATATGCTCCATAAAATAATAACAATTAACAAAACATGAAATATCTTTAGAATAAATAATTTCATGATATAAATTTTCAAAATGTTATTATATAGACCACAAAAATAAATAAGTGGTGAAAACGCATATGTCCTATAGAAATAGAGGGGAGATGAAAACCCCTTACCTTGATCTTTCTTTTCATTGAACATGATTTAACCCCATGTATAATGGTTTAAAGTATGTTATTAATTTATAATTGAACCATATATATATTTATTATCTCTTATATGATCCTATTATATCATATTATCATATATTTGATAATAATATTTTGTTATAACCCTTGTTTTGTGAGTTAACAGCTTCATTTTTCTGTGTGAGACTTGTCATGTAAATATTAGTTCTTGTGCATAAGATATAGTTATATCATATTCAAAATTATATTAAGTTAATGGATATAATATTTATTTATTATATACATTTTTTATAATCTTTTTTGAATGGTGAATATAGAAATGAATCACATTAGGTTTTGGAGATGGTAGGTCGTACATACGCACTATCGACGATATCATTCCATTAATTGTGATAGGTAAGGAAGTGGATGTTATATTTGTATTTCCGTAATCAATAAAACTTTATAATTATTATTTTTATATTATTTCAATGATTATACTCATCCAAGTAAATTCGTGATGAAAAAATAATTACACTAAAGCATGGAGACAGTAAGTCATATGTACGCATGCAAGAAGCTTTAATTTTTAATAGGATAGATAAAAGATGTAATATGGTTGTACAATAATCATAAAAAATCTCATAATATATATGATACATTATAAATTATTTTATGATGGAAAAAACACATGAAAATTAGTTATCAGAATAATTTAACTTGAATGAGTTGGTAAAGACGATTACCTCTTCTTCGACGAACATCCTTTAGATCGCTTCTTAAGAATACTAGGGTTAGTCTCTAGAAAGGACTAAAACCTAATGAACCATAATAAGGATGTTTAAAAAATATATGGGTAAAGTTTTATTGATCTATAAGGCTCAAATTATTGTTAATAAGTGAGGTGGGAGTTTCCTTTTTATAATTAAGGTGAGGGGTACATTGAGAAATCCACAAAATATTAAAATATAGCAAGGGTATTATAGATCCAAAGAGTTCCAAATGGACTACAAATTAATATGGTATGACTTTTTAGACCTTGTATTATACCTATTGGGTTTATTTAATATTTTTATGTTTTTTAGATAATTTAATAAAATATTAATTCAATAAAACATCATCATTTTCATATTTGATACTATTCATTTATTTTGACTTCAAATACATCAATTCAAAGTTATAATTCAAATATAACACATTAAGAAATATATAATATATCTTATAGATCTATAAAATTCTTTATTCATATTAAATCATCCAAAATATATCAAAATTAATATTTTTAAAATCAATTGTTTTATTTTTCTATTAATTAAATAAATATTGTTTTAGCATTGGATGAGAATTTAAGGGAATTATATAATTTATAAAAATTAAAAAAAAAATCCATAATGAAAATAATTTCATTATTAAAAATATATACATTATTACTATTTATATATTGATTTTTCTTTATTTTCACACATAAAATATCTTAAATACTAAGTGAATCGCAATTTGTAACTAGCATAGATTTAAATGATTTATAAGTCATTTTTATGGAAAAGTTTCCAATATAAGACATAAATTCAAGACTAAGGTGATAAGGATTGAATATTATTCATAAACTAACTTCTTAAAAAATATTAAGGCATGGTTATACTCTAAAATTTTGGTTTTAATTCTTATTTTATCCCTTTAATTATTATAGTGATAACATGTATTTTTAATATTTGAGAGTTAATATAGTTACTATAAAATGTAAAAAAACCCATAAATAGATCATATATGTCATGTTAAACCATAAAAAAATAGTTTGAAGAATTTGCATTTTTATTAATTTTATATCTTTTAATAAAATAGTATTTACTATAAAATGTTCATAATGTCAATTTTAAATACTATTCATTACTTTGACTATAATAATATCAAGATAACTCTTATAATTAGAAACAATTACTTTTATTATATCAATAACATAACAAGGAAATATATAAAATTATTTTATCACATTAATTGTCTCAAATTATATTTATTTTGATATTTTTAATAACATTTATTTGATATTTCCATTACTAGAATAATCATTTCATCATCATTGTATAACTATTTAAAGTAATTATTTATTCGGTAAAAAATAAAAATAAATTTTCATGATATATATAAATAATTTATATTTCATATGAATATTTATATTTTAATATAGATTCTAGATAAAACCATAGAAAAAATGTTATAGTTATTAAAAACATGAATGTAACATCTTCGACTTTTCATTAAATAAAATATTATAAATATCATAAACTCATAAAAATAAACATAAATGGTCATATAACTGAACCTTAACTTATTATGGACAAAATTTAATCTTAAAATAAATTTTTTTCAAGGTTTAGGATAATTTTCTAGTCCTTTTTATTTCATTTTTAACCTAAATTAACCACTTTACCCTTTACTATGGTAATAAAAATTTCTAAGGTTAATATTCATATTGGTTAAAAATAAAAGATGGAAGTATTTATTAAATTTAGAAATTTTGAATCCAAATATCGAAACCATTTTTCAAAATTCAGAACATGGAATTTAAAGAAATTAAATTAAAATTAATCACGCAAAGAAAAATAGTTTTATTGAAAAACATATTTTTAAGCCTGAAAATGTACTTATACCAAAATAATGTATAACGATGATTAAAATTAAATTAGTTAAATTATTTATAACTAGATATTTATTAATTTACATTGATATCAAATAAAATCATAAAATGACTTTTAATATAATGAAATTGATAGTTTTATAAAAATCAATATTTTTCATATTCACTGAAAAAGTAATCTTTTCAAAAAAATACAAAAAATTTACCCTAATACAATATTTGAAATTTTATTTAAAATTTTCTGTTTATTTTATCAAATATAAATTGTAAAAGTTTCAAAATTGAGTTTTAAAACAAGTGCTTCATTAAAAGGTGGAAGACTTCCTTTAAAAAAATTGATCTTTTATGCATAAAATTGGATTTATTTTTATCTTATGTATATAAAATCTATTGGATGAATGGAAAAATAATAATTTAATATATAATTTATAAATTTAATAATGTGTTTAATATTATTCTTTTCTTCCTACTTAATGGCTAGGTTATAATGATCACATAATAAAATTTCATTGTTCATTTAATCTATGTATTGCATGCAACATAAGCTATAAAAGACATTAAATTTAAAAATTGACAAACCATAAAATCTTATGGTGTTAAATTCTATTATCCTTCAATAAATTTCTTCTTCACAATTGGAAATTTACCTTAAAAAATTATAGTTTGATACTTAAAAATTCATTTTTAGGAAACCCACATCGTTAATAGGGTTCATAAATCAACTTATTAATAAGAGGGAAAGGTAAATGTAAAGGTCACCACAAAATTGGGATTTTGAATAGGATAATATTAGTGCTAAGTGAAAACATGGACACGAAATAGAAATATAACTATCAATTTTTTATGATGAGTGATAAAAAATATGGTCATTAGAAATTTGAAAACCATAAAACCATAAATTTGTAATGGGTAAAAAACTATTGATTTCTCAGAATAAATAGTAAATGGAAAATGTTTTTGTTCCCAAATCCTTTCCCTATAGTATATGGGTTATTTTTATACCTAGATAAACAATGGAGAAAATAAAAATACTGAATTTATTTCTATTTCATGAGAAAAATCTCATTATTTGGTAGTATTTTGATCTATCTCCACTTCAATTATTAAACCTAGATATGGATATTAAAGCTGAATTTTTCATACCTTAATCACTTTTAAGGAATCATAAGGTCCTCATCACATTCCTTTTTCCTATAAATATTTATCAAAAACTAAAATTGTTGGAAAATGTTGTCCAATATGATAAAACATACTTTAACCCAGATAATAATATCTAATGTTCAACTTAATTTTAACCTTAAGGATCATCCAAAATACATTTAACGAAATTCAAAGTCCAGTAATTTAAAAGGAAGGTAAATAAATTTCCAAAATAAATTTTACATTATATTATAAAAAAATATAATATATATCTTACTATCACATTTAAAATATAATAATACCTTAATCTATTTAAAACATTAATTAAAACATGTATGCTCCAAAAAATAAAATATCAGGTTGTTTAATATATTCCATAAAAAAAATATGTACTAAACACAACATAAACCATTAAATCACTAACCAATACTATGCAATAAACATATCTTTATCATCAAGAATATATTAATGCTTATATTAATTTAATAATAAGTTTTCCAAAAGATCAACTTGCCCCTGTATCACTTTTCTTTGCCATCAGTACCATTCAACATATTCTCTCAAATCCTTAAATAAAAATTATTGCAGTACACTCCTTATTTATTCTATGAATATTATTACTATTAGATAATTGATAAAATACTCAAATGAAATAATTTTTTAATCAAATAATAATGATATTAATCATTCTTCTTCATTTGTAGTAAGATCATAATCTTTTCCATGATATGTTTTCTTCTTTTGAGGCATATTCCTTTATTGCTTAGGGAATTATCATGTATAGTGTCCCATATCTATCTAGCTGATGCATTGAATATTGGAAAATTATTTCCTTCCCTTAAAACAATGAGTATGGTGGCCTTTTAATCCAATATTTAAGAAAAATCATTTTCCTCTTAAGCATATACCATAGTGTTTCCTTCCACAATTATCACATGCGAAAAAAATCGTTATTTCCCTTCATACTTTAATTTATATTTTACCATGTTGTCCTCATATTCTCATGTTTCCTTCTAAATCCATAATACATAGAAAATTCTTTCTCCTGGTTGGAACATGATATTATTTCATCATATTATGAGAATATATTGGAGACTAGTTCCCTTCAAAATATTAGATCAAACCCATCGAAGAAATGATAATTATTACTCTTTGGAATATGTGCATTGATGTGGTTCTCATTTGTTCTACTAGGAATCATTTATAATTGATGTTATACACTAGATTAGACTAAAAATTATGAAACATAATTTATAATATAAAAACTAGTGAAATACTTAAATTAAATTAATATTTTAGGTTTAACTAATCTCTAAATCATAAACTTGGTTTCTTTGGGAGTATTTAAATTTTTTTTCATAAGGTTTTTTTCTCTAATATATGTTTTCCAAAATCTAGATCCCAAGGTTTACACTAAACTTTATTTGATAAAAACTCTAAAGACGTAGACTCTAGTAGCTCAAAGTTAGTGACTTATTTTATTACATTGGTATAAGATACAATAAATTGCATCCCAATGGACGAAATAGTTTAGTAGTCTTTGAAAACTAGATACAAATTTGAAATTCAAATTAAATTTTAGATGTAAAATTAAAAAAAGTATTTTCTTTGAGAACACCATTATTCCCCTTAGAGTAACCCTACATATCATAATAAACATCTTGGAAACCTGGGGAAAAATAAAACATAAGAAAGGGGAGAACTCAAATGATTAGTAAGGGTAAAGTATAATAGAATACGGCTTGAATAAATAAGAATAATCAATATGGAAAATTAAATAAGTGAGAACACATTCAATTTAATCAAAACATTGAGTATGAAATGCATCCATATTTTTTTTCACAGTGAAAATACTCTAGATAATAATAATAACTGAATTATGAAATTAAGAAATGCTTAATTATTGGAAATCATATTATAGCACATGAATCACAACCGTTAATACCTTTCATAATACGGTTAAATCTTTATGGGTAAAAACCCATTTAATTTGTCCGACTTCTTCATATTATGAGACTATCGATGCATCGAGGGGATTTTATATATAGGATCCTCACCTGTTATTTCATTTTCAAAGCATTCATTTGATATCTAAATGGTCGATTTAATTCATGAATCAATGGTAATTATCAACAAATATCCATGTTCAGTAAATGATACAAATTTAACATTATTTCCCCAATTATTCAAATAACTGTTCAAGTAAACTCTGTATGTAATAATGGTATATGATTTTGGAAATAATAAAATTAATAGACTATGTGCATCAACTATAATTCCACATTAAATAATTTTAAATACAGTATAAGATATTAAAAACCCATTTCACACATAACCTTATAATCAATGAAATATAATTTTAACCTAATGAATGAAATTTAAGCTACAAAATCCATTACCACTTGTAATTTGTTGAATCATATGATCTATAAAAGAATAAAATTTAACAAAACCTTAAATATTATAAGAATAAATAATTTCATGATATAAAATTTCAAAAGGTAATTATATACACCACACAATGAAATAGGTGGTGATTAAAGCATATGTCCCACAGAAATAAAAGTGAGATGGAAAACTTTACCTTGTGATTTTCTTTAGTTAAATGTGATTTAACCTACTATATAATGGTTTAAAGAATGGTATTAATTTATACTAGAACCATATACATATTTATTATGTCTTATATGATCCTATTATATCATTTTATCATCTTTTTGTTAATAATATTTCATTATTACCCTTGTTTCGGGTGTTAACTGATCCATTTTCCTATGCATGTTTTGTTGTTTAAGTCTCGGATCTTGTGAATAAGATATAGTTATTTCATCTGCAGAATGATATTAAATTCATTTATATCTTATTTATTCATTATATAAATTTTTTATTCTCATTTTTTAATGGTGAATATGGAAAATGAATCGCATCGCGTCGTAGAGACGGTAGGTCAAACCTACGCACGAGCGACGATATCATTCCCTTAATGGAGAAAGGGTAAGAAAGTGGATGGTATATTAATTTTTTAAGAATAAATATCATGTAATAATTATATATATATATATATATATTATTTACATTGTTATACCAATCTGATTAAAGTGGTGATGGAAAGCAAATTTCACCATGATATGGAGACGATAAGTCGTACATACACATGCGCGGTGATTCCATTTTTCATAGGATGGATAAAAGGTGGAATATGGTTATATCATAATCATAATCACATATCATAATATATATTATACTATAGTAATTAGTTTAGTATAAAAACAAATGAAAAGGAAATAAAAGAAGAAATGAACTTGAATGAGTTGGTAAAGACAATTACCTCTTCTTCCGGGGACGTCCTTTAGATATCTTCTTAAAGACACTATGGTTGGTCTATTGGAAGGAACATAATCTCAAGAAATTAAATAAGGATGCTTATAAGATAAATTTTTATAATATGATTGATCTATAAGGCTCAATGTTTTGTCAGTAAGTGATGGTGGAGGTGCCCTTTTATAATTGAGGTGATGGGAACTTTGGAAAATCCTCGGAATATTGAAATACAATAAATCTATTCTAGATCCGAAGACTTAAAAATGGCCTATAAATAAATTTTAGATTAATTTTTAGACCATATATTATCATTTTTTGGATCATTAATATTTTTATGTTTTTTAAATAATTTAATAAAATATTAATTCATTAAAATATCATTATTTTCAAATTTAATACTATTCAATTAATTTAACTTCAAATACATATAGATAGAGTGAACATTATAATATAATGCTTCCATACATTTCAAATATATCTCATAGATCTATAAAAATAATTATAAACATTAAATAATCCAAAACATATAAAAATTTATATTTTTAAAATCAATTATTTTATTTCTATGTTAATAAAATAAATATTATTTTAGCAATGGAAAATAATTTAAGTCAATTACATAATTTTAAAAAAATTAAAAATAAATTTAAATAATTAAAATAAGTTCATTAATATCAATATAGACATTTATTTTTGTTTATATATTTATTTTTTCCCTAGTAGGACACATAAAAGATATTAAATACTAGGAGAGTTACATGTTGTAACTATCTTAGATTTAAATAATATATAAGTCATTTTCATGGAACATTATCATTTAAATGACTAAAATTAAAGCATAATATGATAAGGGTAGAACATGTTTCAAATAATAATTTCTTTAACAGTTTTAGTTCATGATTATACCCTTATATTTTGGTATTAATCCTTATTTAAACCCTTTACTTCTTACCGTGAAAACATAGATTTCTAATCTTTGAGGGTTAATATAGTAACTATAAAATTATAAACTACACAAAAATGGATCACGTATTTAATTTTAAACCTTATATACATCATTTGTTATAATATAATGTTTTTTTATATTTTATATTATTTAATAAAATATTATTTACTATAAAATATTCATAATGTCAATTTTTAAGAGTATTCATTACTTTGAGTTTAAAAATATCAACATAACTCTTATAATTCGAAAAAATATTTTATTATATCCCTATAATATTTAGGTAATATATAAAATTCTTTTTTACATTAATTATTTCAAATAAAATTTATTTTAATATTATTAATAACATTTATTTGATATTTACAGTAATAAAATAATTATTTCATAGTCGTTGTATAACTATTTATAGTAATTATTTCATCAATAAAAATTAAAAATAAGTTTCCATGATTTATATAAATATTTTATATTTTAAAGTACTATTTATAACAAAATATATCCTCTGGATTACACCATAGAAAAATCGTATAGTTTTTAAAATATTTAATGTGACATCTTTGACTTTTATTTGAATAAAATATTATAAATATTATAAACTCGTCCAGATGGCCATAGATGGTAATATAACCGAAAATTAATTTATTATGGATGAAATTTATTCAAAAAATATCATTTTCTTTTTAATCTAAATTACCTAGTTTTCCCTTTACCATAGTAAAAAAAATTACCAAGGTTGGTATTCATATTGGTAAAAAATAAAAAGGGACATATTTAAGAAGTTTATACCTTATGAATTCAAATATGGAAACCATTTTTCAAAATTACCAACATAGATGTTATAGAAAATAATTTAAAATTAATCCTGCAAAGAAAAATAGTTTTATTGAAAAATGTATTTTTAAGCCCAAAAATGTAATTCTATAAAAATAAGTTATAATGATGATTAAAATGAAATAAATTAGATTATTTATAACTAAATATTTCTTATGTTCTGTTGATATCAAATTAAAATCATAAATTTACTTTTAATACAAAGAAATTGATAGTTTTATAAAAATCCATATTTTTCACTATTCACTCGAAAATCAACTTTTTTCATAAAAATACCAAAAAATCACCCAATGAAAATTTTGACATTAATATTTTAAAAATAATTTTTATTTTTTCAAATACAATTTATTAAATTGTCAAAATATAGTTTAAAAAAACTGTTTCATCAAAATGTGGAAAAACTACCTTTAGAAAAATTTAGTTTTTTACGCATAAAATTTGATTTATTCTTATCTTATGTCTATAAAATATAATGGATAAATTTAAAAACATTTAATTTAATATATAATATATAAATTTAATAATGTGTTTAATATTTTTCATTCCTTCTAACTTAACAACTACATTATAATGATCACAAAATAATATTTCATTGTTCGTATAAGCTTGGTGTTGTATACAACATAATCTATAAAAGAGATTAAATTTAAAATGAGACATACCATAAAACCGTGGGGTGTTACACAAATAATTTGAGTGATCAGTAAAAGTTTTGGTGAGAGTCATGATAACAAAATCCAATAACTGATGTGGGATAATGGGTAACCCACCTTTATATAGGAATCGATGGTGACGATTGACATTCCAAAAGTTTCAAAGTTTCAGATTGAAATTACTTATTTGATCTAATGGTAGAGATTAAATTTAAGAATGTTTTAAATATAAATTTTTACTCATAAATTTTTTGAGAAAACTTTTATCATAGTGAGTATCATTCTGATTTGAAAAAAGTATGTTTGAAAATAAAAAAAGTATTAAAACTAAAAAAATATATACCAAAATAATTATAAAATAATTTAATGAATAATTAAAAAACTAAAATAAGAATTACTTTTAGAGTAGAATAGTTTCATTGGTATGAGTAACCTATTCCTATTTATTTTTTTTAAATAAAACTGATTATAATAAATTTTATAACTAAAATATTGTCTGGAAGGTTTATAGCAATTTCTTATTTTAGAAATATTATGACAAAAATTTTAATTAAGAAAACTATTTCTAAAAAAATTTGGCTTGGAAATATTTTTGACTATGAAAAATATTTTATTAAAAAAATTTGGATCTAGAATGATTTATAAGAAAATTATAGTCCAAAAAATTTTATAAGAGTTTTTTAGTCTGAAAATTTAAATATGAAAACAAAAAAACTTTTGAGAAAACTAAATTTTTTTGGAAAAAAAAATTATTATAATACTAAAAGTTTTAAGAATACTAAAATTTTTAGGAAAACAAAAACTGATGTACTCTCCCTATGAAGAGGAGTTCATTTATGTAAGTATATGGGTAAATTAAAAGTACATTTGAATAATAACTAAACATTTATCATTCCTAGATTCTATTTAATGTATTAAAATCTAATGAAACTAATAGTTTAGTAAAAATATCAGCAAACCATTCTTTCATTTTGAATAATTTTAAAATTATATCAATTTTTAAGTACATGATCCTAAAGGAATTAATATGTAATATCTATGTGATTATAACATGAGTGATGTGTTGGGTTTTTACTTAAAAAAATTTCACTTGTGTTATCACACAAAATATATGTTTTATTAAAACTCATTTCATAGTTAGTGAGTGCATGTTGCATCTACAACACTTAAGCACAACGACTTCCAACTTCCAAATATTCAGCTTCCATAGGGGAAACTTATACTGAATATTTTTTTTCAAGACCATGAAACTAAATCTTATCCTAATTAACGAAAATTTCCAGAAGTAATTTTCTTATCCATTCTATATCCACTAAAGTTAGCATCTGAAAAAAATTTTAACTCAAAATCATTTCTAGAAGAGTAAAAAACCTAAATCCATAGTTACCTTAATGTAATGAAAAATTAATTTAATATATTTAATATGAGACTCATTTGTATTGTATTGGTATCTAACATATAATCATACTAAAAACGTTAAATCTGGATGACTAGATGTTAAGTAAAGTAAACATCCAATCATACCTCTAAATGTCTTTTGTTTAACCTGTTTCCTATATTCATCAAGATCTAAAGTATTTTAGGTTCTGAGAGGAGTTCTAAAACTGTTATTGTTTTCATGCTTTAATTTCTTAAAAATATATTTTATATACTTATGTTGAGATATAAAAGTTCTTTCAGGTTTTTTGAAATTTGAAAACCTAGAAACTATGTTAACTCACCCATAATAATCATTTCAAACTCAATATTTATAAGATCTGAAAAGGATTCGATTAATGATTTTGGATTTGAACCAAATATTATATCATAAACATAAATTTTCACAATCATAATATTTTTATTAACTTATTTTATAAAAAGAGTTTGATCCAAATATCCCTTGACAAATTTGTTTTGTACTAAAAATCTAGTTTACCTATCATATTGGGCTCTAGGGGCTTCTTTAAGTCCATATAGTGCCTTGGTAAGTTTATATAATGTTCTAAATATTTTTTAATTTAAAAAATAGGGCATTTTTCTACATAAACATCCACCTTCATATATCCATTAATGAAATCACACTTGACATCCATTTGAAATAGTTTGAAATTTAAGAATGTTGTATAAATAAAATTATAAAAATAGACTCAAGTCTTGCTACTAGTGCATAGGATTATTAATAGTATATTTTCTCATATTGATTATAACCCTTATCAAAAAGTCTATATTTATTTCTAACTATTATACCATTTTCATCACATTTGTTTTGAAACACCCATTTTACTCTAATTATAGAAGTTTCTTTAGGATGTTCATCTAAAGTCTAAACTTTGTTCCTTCCAAATTTATTGATTTTGTATTGAATTTCTTTTATCCAATCCATATCACCTAAATCCTCATTAGTATTCTTAGGATCAAATTATGATAAAAATTCTAGATTATAAATTTCATTTCTTAATGAACTTTTTGTCCTAATGGGTTGATCTACATCACCAATGATATTATCACTAGGACGATTCTTACGAAACAACTTTATTAATGGGTTTTTAAATGTGTGTTCTACAACAATAGGTTGAAAATCATATTGATCTATAACTTTAGAAACATATTCTTCAATTTTTCTCTCATGATAATAACTTTTTATCATAGGTTGAAAATTATTTTTACAAATAACATACAAAGATGTATGTTGGGATTTTTTGAAAACAAAGGGATCAGTTTCATTAAACATAACATGTACTATTTCCTCAACGATACTTTTATTTTTTTAAAAAATATGTAGGTCTTAATAGTTATGTAATAACCTAAAAATATACATTCATCAAACTTTGGAGAAAATTTATTTATGTTTTCTTTAGTAATTAGTATGAATACTTTGCATCCAAATACATTGATGTAATAAAGTTTTTATTTTATTATTTTCCACAACTCAGAGGGAGTTTTATTAATAAATCGTATAACTAAAGATCATTTTATATTATAATATAAAGTATTAACCACTTCATACAAAAAAAATTGGCAAATAATTATACACTCAGCATGGTTCTATAATCTTCTGAAGAATTATATTTCTTTTTTTAACTACACCATTTGGTTGTGACGTTCTAGGTGATGAAAAGTTGTGTATAATACCTTAATTACCAAAAACAATTTCAAAAACAAAATTTAAAAATTCTTCACCATGATCACTATGAATAATTATCATAGAGATTTTTTTTCTAATTTTTAACTCTAGCTACAAAAATTTTAAAATAACTAAAGGATTCATATTTTCTTGAAAGAAAATATACCCTTGTGTATCAAGTGTAATCATAAAAATAAGACATATAAAAAGTATTTTCCACCAATACTTCTAGTTAGTGTAGGACCAAAAAATTACTTATGCACTTAAAATAAAGTATCAATAGTTAAGAATTTACTAATAGATTTTAAACATGACTTGTTTTGATTACTATGTTGACAGGGATCAAAAAAATTGAAGAATAAAACCTATGTTCTAGAAGATCATGTCTTTTATTATTCAAATTAGTTAAATTTATAAGTTTATATTGTCCTAAACTTCCATTACATAACCAAGATTGGTCTTCTACTGCAATAAGTCAAGGTATATATTATCTTCTATGGTCTTATATGTTTAATTTTTAAACATTCTCATGCAGATTGGTAGTAAAAATAAATTCATTTTTTGAACTATGTACAAAATATTTTTAATTCCTAACATTCACAAGGTAACACTCATCACATAATTGGATTATTATTATAATGTTGTTATTTATTCCTATAATAAATAAAACATTTTATATAAATGATTTTCTAAGAATAATAATGTTACTTATACTGATGATTTATCTTTTAGCATTATACAAGTTACTTTTCCACCTTTTATCTTTATAAAATTCCAAAAGAAATGTTTATTTTTAGTTATATTTCTAGAAAAACCATTATCCATATACCAAATTTTCTTATTGTTGGTATATTATTTACTTTCCTAAGAACTGTCATATTATTGTTTCGGAGGCCAAACATTCTTAGGTCTCGTATCTTTAGAAAGTAATATTTTAAGTAACAATATTTTTCCAATATTATTTCATTGAAAAAATATCATTTATTTTAAAAAAATATGCCTTATAAAAATCAAATTATTGAACTTTATTATGAGAACTCTTATTATTCTAATGACCACTACTTTGGAATTTTTTTCAAAATGGAAGACTTTTGGAACAAAATAGTTATTACTAAAAACAGTTTTATTATTAGTAAAACTCATTCCAAATATATTTCTATGAGGTATAATTTGTTTATACATATTGGAAAAAATTTCCTTCCTAGAAGTAAAATTAGACAATAGTTTCTAAAATTTAGATATCTTAGATTTTAGTTTTAAAACAAAGTCCCTATCTTTAATTGAACATTTATTTGAACTAATATTTACGAAATCATATGGTAAATTAGTTTTCTCGAAAGTTGATTTTTAAATATCATTAAAAATATAATCTTTTTCTAAATTTTATTTATCAAGATCTTTTGAAATATATGATACCTATGTTTTCAAAATGTTAATTCTTTAATTTTCTTTAACAAGTTCACCTTGAACAACTTCATGTTTTCTTTTAAAACATTATTGCTTTTATTCTCAAGTAATTTAAAAAACATAGATACTTCTTAATAACTAAGAAAATTATTATCATCTTCACATAAAGAAGATTATTCATCAAAATTTTCATTATTTTTATTAGTATAATTTTTATTTAAAGTATGTTTTGTAAGGGATTCGTCATTTCTTACCCTATCTATGAAATAATTGTTCACCTTTGGAATTTTAGAAAATAAACAAATTTTCATCTATCGATAAGTAATATTGTTTGAAGAATTTTCAGATGAGTTATTTTTTCCACTTTCACTCCAAGTGATAGAAGCTTTCAAACACTTACTATTTTCATTATTATAGTATTTCTTAGTATTTCTATTTAAATGTATTTCCTTTTTATCTTTCCTTTTATGCTTAGGATAATCTAGTCAATTACGTCTTGTATTCTTACAATACTAATAAATAACATCTATAGAGTCTTTATTATCACTCATTTCCTTATGAATTTTCTTGTATCTATACTTAAAATCTTTCTTTCCCCTGATTTTGTTCATTCTTCCTGAAATATTTTCTAATTCATTAAAAGTTGGTTCCAAAGAACTAGAATCTGATTCAACAATTACATTCTTTTTCTTTGAATATTTTAATACTTTATCTATCGATTAAACTTTTGTAAGAATAGTAGATGTTGTTATGAAAGTAACTCCTCCATTTTCATTTTTCATTTTTTCATCATCTATTTCAAGCCTTATTTTATATTTGATTAGGGTACCAATAAGACCATCTAATGTAATATTAGTAATCTTTCTTTTATTATCTAAGACTCTTCTTTTGGATTCCCAATCATTGGGAATGATTTAAATAAACTTTTCAACCGGGATTCTATCTATAAGATCCTTATCATCATGAGAGTGTAAACTATTTAAAATAATCATAAATATTTGAGGCATCTTAGTAAATAATTGTCTAGGTAGAAAATAAAATTCTTGATAGTATGCTCTCATCATTCCTCTTCTAGTATCTGCAACATTAGAAGTTCCAAAGTGAGTGACTTCTAACTTTTTACAAATAATATTTGCTTCTTCACATCAGGAAATATGATTGTATACATTCATTTTCATTGAATAGAAAAGAATTTTATTTAATCAAGAATTCAGTTGATATTTTTTCTTTTCTTGATGTGTGAGGGTAGTAACTTCATTATTAGAAATATTATAATCACCTGTAAGCATTATAAAGTTATCAACTCTATTAATAATAAATTAAAGTCTTCATTCGATCTCTCTAGTACTCATAATCATTAACATCAATGATATGTGGTCATCTAGATTCAAATTTTATAAAGTTACAACATTAATACATGCCATCTTAAAACAATAGAAAATATTTTTATACAATAAAATGTTAGTGTAAAAATCTTTATAAACAAAACATAATAAATATGCAGTTGATAGTGAAAGTAAAAACATATCAAGAAAGGCAGTAAAACCTCCCCTGATACAAATTGTTGGATTAATAGTGTTTATAATGGATACAATATGGGTGAATTGATGTTTTAAAATTAAAACTAAAACAAAACAAAATTTCTATTGAGTAAAAATGATCAGACTCATACTTTGTATGATGATCATAGTGTTATAATCAGATTAAAAATTGTTCGATTAAATCAATGCTATATATTGATGTCACTATCAATCGAATAAAAATAATACTAGAAATATTGATTACATATATCATTCTAACATACATGCACAATAGAAAATATAACTTGTAAAAACAAGTAATAAAAAATTTTATAATAGTAAGAATGACTTACAAGATTTATAAAAGATTTTACTCTTTAACCTTAATAGTTAAGGTAGTCAGTAATCTTGACCAAAGATACCCATAGTTTTCATTACCTACTATAATGTTTGTATTTCTTTAAGAAGAAATCCCTTGATCTAATGGATCTGTATCATTAATGTATTCCAATCCCTTGTAATCCCTCAATATTATTATTAGTGTCATTTCTATCTTTCTCAACCAAGAAATCCCTTGATACGATGATCGGTATTCTTCTTCCTTGCCTTGGAAGCCCTTGATCAAATGGATTGGATTCACTATCTTCCTATCCCTAGAATACATTGATCTATCCTTGATCAAAATCAGGGAATATAAATGAAAAATATGTTTTATGGTTTTTAAAATCCTCATAAGGAATCCTTACAATAGAAAACACTCTAATGAAATACAAAAAAACAAGGATCAGTTAGAGTAGAGAAATATATTGATTAATTCAGTTATCAAAATAACCATCTACCGGCTATTAAAATGACCTCCTATTTATAGGAAAATCTCCAACAGTCATATTTCTCAGTTAGTTGCAATAGCCTAGGACAGCTTGTGTTTTGACAGTTCATAATGATCCGTATCTTGAACATAACATCAAAAAATCAGTTGTGATTTATTTGTATTATGTTGTTTAGTTTAACTCCATTATAATGCAATTTTCTATTTCATCTGATAGAAACAAATCAATATACTCTGATTATAAATTTTGGATAGTTCGATGGAATTCTTTATCATTGGTCAGTCTGATATACTAAATAAGGGTTCGTATAATGTATTCATGCCAATTTCAGTCTGATGGTTAGGAATTTTATCAGTATGATATATAAGAAATAAGTAAAACTGCTAATTATACAATTTCATACTCTGATGTATTAGACTCAACTTTACACTAATCGGTTGTTTTGAGGGATAAAACATTTATATATGTTTTTATTAGAATTATTTATACATTTATTATTAATTAATGTTTTCTATAAAAATATACTAAAACACGTGGGAATAATAATATTAGTAAAATATTGTTTCAAGAAGGTGTTTATGATTTATAAAAATATGGAAAGAAAAATGTAAGAAGTAAGGCTTATGACTCAACACTTTTTACCAAAAATATGGCGCCTAAACCTTGGATATAATCCCAAGAACACATGATCACTCACCTCAAACAAAAACAGTCATCGATGATGACCCACATATGATTTCTAATTACATTGAGATAACATTATTCTCTTTATAATAAACTAAATTTTCTTTGTTGTCTCTTATGCAAGGCTGGGTCTAATTAACAAATTCTCACATTTTTTCACCCAACAATTTGGAGAATGATAAGGAATCTCATATAATGATTAAAAATGATCTATTTGTGTATCATTTTATGAGAAAACCACTATTGGTAATTGATTCTCCCATGATCCACCAAAATCCATCAAACAAACCCTAAGCATGTCCTCTAACATTTGGATTGTCCATTCAGACTGTCCATCCATTGTGGGATGATAAGTCGTACTCATAGTCAATAGTGTTCCAAGAGATTACTATAAGGATTTAAAAAAATGAGATGTAAAACTAGGGTCTCTATCAGATATAATTGATATTGTAACATTAGTAATCTTTACAATTTCTCAAATGTATATATTAAATAAGTCTTCTAAAAAAAAATTCACAAGTTATGATGAATTGATCTGACTTTGTGATCTGATCCAATATCACCCATATGAAATCATGTTTCCTAATCATCCTTGGTATAGTTTTTATAAAAAAACATTGCAATCTACTCCCATTTCCACATGGTAATTAGTAAATACTATAATAGACCTACTGGTCATTGGTGCTCTGCCTTTACCTGATTATGGGTGAGGTATCTCAAAACATACTCTACAACATATGTTTTCATTCCAAACCACCAGAACTATGATTTCAATGCTTTATACATTTCTTAAACCCCACGGTCAATATCCCATCTCTAATAGTGGTAGGAACTAAGAAATTATTCCTAATAAGATGAAGGTATGACCATATGATCTCTAAACCACAACATTGAACTTTCATCCCGCTTCCAACCCTCAATGGTCTACCCACAATTGAGTTTTTACCACATAAAAACACATTTTGAATCAGATGATTGAGGAACTCTAACCTACTTACCCAAATCTAAAACAAACAAAACTATAAATAAAAATAAAATTCTACCTTGGTTCAAGAATTCTAGATGTATTTACTCTATGAATGACATTGGTTTCCATTTTTTTGAAGTTTATTTAGCCAATTGAGAGTATGACTTCCTACTCAATGCATCTTCTATAGAGTTCCATTTACCCAATGTCTACATCAAGTCTAAGTCAAATATATACATATACTACATCTATTCACACCGTCATAAATTCAAATTTATTTTTGTGAAAATTTCCTTCAAACTATTATGATCTGTAAACACTGTGAATTTTTCACTAAAGGGGTAATGACTCCGAGTCTTCAAAACATGGAATAAAATAACAAATTATTGTTTGTTTGGTAGTTCTTATAATGAAACCATAATTTTCTTGAACCATAAGAAACAATATTATCTCTATGTATGAGAACACATCCCAACCCAGATCTTAATGCATGAAAATAAACAAGATAGCCCTATATAGACTCTGGAAAGGTGAGGATAAGTGATAATGTTAATCTTACATTAAGTTCATTAAATGATTTCTCACATTTATTATTCCACTTGAAAGTAACTCCTTTCTCCATCAAAGTTGTCATTAGTGATGCCAAATATGAGAAATCACATACAGAACATATGTAGTATCCCACTAAGACAAGGAAGATATATATATCAAAAACATTCTTTAGTGTTTTCCAAGAGATAATAACTTCTATCTTTTACAAATTTATAAAAAAAAAATTAGAAATGACATGGATAAGGAAATTTACCTATTTTATCTAGAAATCATACTTTCATAACTAATCATACAGACTATGTTCCCACAAGATTGCCAACACTATCTCCGTGTATTTATCATGATCTTCTTTTGTGATAGAATACACTATTATATCATCAACAAACACCACCACAAAGGAATCTATATATTTCTGAAAGATTCAAATCATCAGTTCTAAAAAGATTGATGGTGGATTCCTTATACTAAAATACATGATAACATACTTCCACATCTTCTTATGATATCATTCTTAGGAATAGCCTCCTTCCAAACTCACAATTAGTGATATCCCAAACATAAGTATTTTTTTGAGAACCCTTAGTCTCCCCTCAATTAATCAAATAGATCATCAATACATGGAAGAGGATACTAATTATTCATAATAATTTTGTTAATCTTATGATAATTCACACAATCCCTGAGAGTTACACATACCTTCTCCACAAAAATAATCATTTCTACCCATAGAGACGTACTCGCTCGAATGAACCTTTTTTTTCCAACTCTTCCTACTAAACTCTCAATTATCTCATTTTTGTTGGTACCATATGATGATAGGGAAGTGAGATTGTACTAGTACCTTGTGGGATATCAATCTAAAAAATTTCTTCTCTTTTAAGTGGAAACCTAGATAAATTTTTAGGGAAAATGTTACGAAACTTATCAAAAAAGTTAGAAAATATCCATTATAAATATAATACACTGATGATAAGGTAAGAACTGCCAACTAATAAGAGATGGTTCCAACCACAAGTTCCAAAAGTCATATTTTACTAGCCTCGACACCCTAATCACCTCTAAAAAGATGTTCAACTCCATCCAGAGATGTGAAAATAACCTTTTAGTCATAATAGTTGTTGTGGGCCTTGAATGATGTCAACCAATACATACCCAAAATCAAGTCATATATATCTATCTCAAGTATATATAAATACCAAAGAAACCTATCCCCATTTATAATTATAGAACATTCTTTATATATAAAGGCTCAAAACTATCTTTGGCCAAGAGGTGTTTGTAGTTTCATAGGATAAGGAAGCATTTCAACATGCATATGATCAACAACATGAGAAGAAATAAATAAGTGGGATGTGCCCATATCAAATAAATATTTCATAAGAGTAGAATTCCAAAGATCCATATCTTTCACCATCAAAGGAATATATTGATCATCCATAATCATTTTCTCAAATCCATACAATTTCTTGCTGACAATATTTTGTCTCATTGTTATGTTGATGAGGTTGAACTGGTTGATGATTCATGGTGTTCATTGAATCATCATGGATTGCTTTATTATAATGGAGAAAGTTATTCTACTGCACTCATTCTGTTGAAGAATATGATTCCTGAGAAGCATGACATAAGTCTCTAGCACCTAACCTTAGAGTGCTGCGATAATAGTACTGAAGATGTCTGAACTAGTTGTAATTTTGACTTTCTCTATGTGGTTCTATAAAACCTCACTTCATATTCTCAAAAGTAAAACACTGAAAACATCCAAGATTACACTTTATTCGAGGAGGAAAGTTGATTGATCTCATGGAATGATTCTGAGATATACGACCTCTTTGGGAAGAGGGGTCCCTCCTTTTCTTCTTCCTAGCATTGGAGTTCCCACCTGTTCCTGTAGGAATAAACATGGTTCCTCTAAATGTGTTTCCTGAGATGTATCTTTCTTCCAATATTGATATACTATCCATTTTTGTGTAAGATTTAATACAGAGACTGACAATATTTGAATAAATTTACGGTTTTAACCCTGACTCAAAAATTCATGCCTCCAAGGATGCACTTGAAGCAACATCTGGTGAAAATCAGAAAAAATTTATAAATTTAGTCACATACTCTGTTACTGAGAGATACTCTTGTTTTAAATTCAATAAGTTAGTTTTTCTAGTGATCTGAAGGGTGTGAGGATAGAATTTATTGAAAAAAAAAATCTTCAAAATTTTCATTTTCCATGTTTTAGTCCAATTTATCCTGAACTACCAATTCCCAACATTGGAAAGACAAATAATCCCACACATATGTTGCTAACTTCACTTTTAGCTCTGCTGGTGTCCAAAATAAATCAAGGATCTGATTCGTCCTATTCAACCAAACATCTATTTTTCCATCTCAGAATCCCCCCTAAAAGATAGATGGATTCTTCTTTTGTAACTAAACTGAATGGTCCACTTTACATGGTTCGTCATTACTATTACCCTTATCAATGGGCTAGAAATCTAGGACAATGCTTTTAAATATTTTTTGATGCACCTGTTGCTCATGTGAAACCAAATTTTCAGCAGCTTCTTCTAATTTGTCTCTATGATGCCTACCTAGTTCCATTAACTATAACAAAAATACTCTATTTAATCTCACTCATTAGCAACTAAAGTCTTAGTAATTTCAATTTACTACATTTACACACATTACAACATAACTTTCCTCAATTCAACCCTTTTCAACATTTCAATAGATTTTTAAAACATTGCAAACATATTTTTTAAAATAACAATTTTATAATTTTAAAAAATCACACTTTTTTTCCATTTCATAAACTATTTTACTCAAAATGAACAATGTTGTCCTATTGGAAATTCATACTATCAATGCATGTCATGTAAATCTCATCATCTAAACCCATGAAGATGAGGTGAAAAGTCACCTAGAAGTCTCTTAAAAAAACACAAGTACCCAACTCCCTCATAACTTAAGTTTCAGCATAAAGAGATTATATATGTCTTTTTATTCTCTAAATTTAATTTTATTAAAATCCTACTCCTTGATTCTATCATAAGAGATAGACTGATACTATTTCCAAATTTAGGATTAAATAGAATTGACATGATTTGTTATGTCTAGGATCGAACAAACTAAAAAAATTTGTCTTGAAAATATATTTGGACCGACCAAGACTAATACCATTTCTTCTATCAAGAACTGAAAAAGATAATTCTATTTGTAAAATCCCACCCTTACCCACTAGCTTGGGAAGAGGTGGTGGTTTTACTGGGCCTTAGGTGACATCCCTAATACACCAAAGGCTGATAATAAATTTGAAGGACCTCAAGAACATTTGGGGGATTATATTTGCTTTAAAATATGAAAAATCTAAAAAACATAATAAATAACTAACCAAACCACTATATGATTCATGAGTACCAAATGTAGATCAAAACATAACTATATCAACAAAACAAATAAGAGGATGAGAAAAAAGTAAAATACATACTATAAGGAAACAAAAAGGACCAATAAATCTCAAAAACACCAACGTGACATCAACCCAGCATCTTCCAAACAACTCCAAGATGCATCTCGACAAGCCATAACCACGGTATCATGAAGCATCACTAAATAACCGAGATACCATGTATTTACCTATCTCTTGATAGATGACATTTGTAAATTCTCAATAGTGCCTAACTAGGGGTGAGTATAAACCCAGAGGGATTTCCCCAATGACTTCCCAAATCATGCCAATAGGACAAAACGTGTTGCCAAATTTATAAAATAGTTCTAAATAGTTAAAAAAATAATATCAAATCCATAAATAAATTTAAATAAAATTAATTCCTCATGTTTTGAATCCATTCCTTTTTATTTTACATACCCATAACCAAATCTCCACACACACAATTCATGCCCAGGTGATAGTTCCATACCCATGAGCGGTCTCTCATCAACCTACAAAGTCATCATAAGGTAACCAATACCATTTTCCCCAATAGAAAACTAGTACAAAATATATTTTCCCAATACATTTTTCACATCATTTATCTATAACATATGGGGAAAATAAAACCACAAGATATTCCACATTGGTTATTTAATAACCATCATGAAAAATATTTTGGTTTTCTTTCTACATCAGTTATTCAATAACCGATGTGGAAAATAAGATATTTCACATTATTAATTGAATAAATATTCTGGAAAATAAAACTGTATGAGTTTTTATATCAGTTTTTGGAAAACATACATGGAAAATCTTATTTCCCTCATTGGATGTGGAATAACCAATGTAAAAAATATAATTTTATGCATTGATTATTGAATAAACAACATGAAATATCTAAATTTTTATGTTAGTTATGGAATAACTGATTTGAAAAATATTTATAATTTTAATCGGGATCTGGATGAGTTATTTTTTTCTTTTTTTCAAAGGGAAGATCTCATTTTTCTCTCATACGACAAACCCTAACACTAAAAATCATCCCTATATGGCTTCAAATGAATTTATTTTTGATCTATGGAATACAATTTCTTCATTATTTGATCCTTTTCATTGAATATATTTCACTTGGTATCCACCACCATTGTCCATGGTCACCCATCAGTCAATCATCACTCACGCTTGTGTCGCTTATCCTTGTTTTGATTTCAATATATGTTAGAGATTATTGTTTCCATTTTATCGTGAATTCAATATATTACTATTTGTGGTTTCAATTTTTTTATGTCGATTTATCTTTTATTTATAATCTACCACTTCCATCCACTATCACTCGTCATTGACCGCCACTCGCACTTCTTCTTATTGGTGTTTCTAATCTAGGCTCTGATTTCAATATATATTTAATGTTTATAGTTTCAATTTTATATGCATTATAGATATTTTTATTTGTAGTTTCAATTTTTATTTGTTGTTTATTTATCATTGAGTTGAAATATACCACCACCAACCATCATTAACTGCTTGTGACTAATTATCATTGATGTTAACTTATCAATTTTCTTAGATTTGATATAATTTTACAGTTTCTGTTTTTAATTTTTATTTTTTTTCCATCCAAGAAATTTTCATTTGTATTTTTATTTTTGGTTAGAATTTCTATTGATTTCACTTTACCTTTTAGTCACCATCCACCACTACACAACATTATATGTTTATTTCTCCTTCTTACCTTTGGTGTAACCTTCTCAATTATCCCACTTCAAATATAAATTTACATCTTGTGTTTATTTTTTTGATTTTTTGTGAATCCGAGGAATTTGATTTTTTGTTTCGATTATTCTCACATCATATATATTTTTTAATATATGAATTATTCTTTTTAGATTATGTTTTGTGATATTTTTATTAGATAAGGATACTTTGATATGTTCATGGATACATTTTTTTTATCAAATATGTTGTATTTTCATTGTTTTGTGAAATATGTTTTGGTATTTCATATTGTTATTTATAAAAGTAAATTTTTAATTAAATTTGAAATTATAACAGCTTATTTAAAGTTTTTCATATTTTTTCTAGATAATAAAGTGTAAAATTCATATTATTTTACTTCAAATAAGTTAAGAAAATGAGGAAGGCATCGATGATTTTTTGGAATTTTCTAAAAAATGTTCAAAATAATGACAGGTTTTTCTATTCATGACTAATATATTTAAATATGAAGATATATAAAATAAGAGAGATTAAGGATCATTTAATTTTTCATGGTTTTAATCTGAGTTGCATCCCTTGGATTTTTCATGGTGAAACTGGGAAAAATTTCAGATTTTTTGATGATGGTGATTTGAAATATGATAAGTCTGACCAAATCAATGAAATGATTTGTGATATTGAAGTAGTATAAATTGAGAAAGAAACAAAAATTAAAATTCTATATAGATATTCTAAAAGACCATTGTATCCATGTTTTATGGAATTTATAGTTTTATCAATGGTGTTCAGATTGATTAACATAAAGATAAAGATGGATGAAATGAAATGAGTTTTAAAGAGTTGTTACAATTATTGAAAGATATTTTTTCAAAATAAAATGATCTTATAGATTCATATTATAAAGTGAAATATATATTATACCTGATGGGATTGGGGTATAAAAAAATACATGCATGCTCAAATGATTGTGTGCTATATAGGAAAAAATAAAAATTTCTCTCAGAGTGCCCTAAATGTGGTACATCATGATATAAGTAGAAAGAAAAATTTTAGGATGATTTAAAAGTTATAGAGAACCCTAAAAAGAACTTTGGTATCTTCCTATAATTCCATATTTGAATCATTTATTTTTCAAATTCAAATGATGTAAGAAGGTTAATATGTAATGTAGATAAGTGGATATGTGATATAAAATTACGTCATTCAGTTGATTGTCCACAATGGAAGAAAATTGAACAATAGTTTCTTATGTTATGAAATAGAATTATAAATATTTGACTTGTACTTTGCACATATGGAAGGAATCTATAGTGAAGCCTTAGGAGCACACATAGTTCATGTCTTTCTAGATTGGTAATTTATAACTTATCTCCTAAATTTTGTATGAAGAAAAAATATGCTATGTTGAGTCTAATGATCTCTGGGACAAAACGACCATAAAATGATATTGATGTTTATTTATCACCATTAATTGATTATTTGAAACATTTATGGGAGGAAGGTATTAGGGTGTATGATTCTTATAAAATAGAATATTTTTCAACTCCAGGCAATGATCATGTTCACTATAAATGACTTCCCAGTATATGGAAATTTGTCAGGGTACAGTGTTAAGGGGAATAAAGCTTGACCAATTTGTGAAAAACAAACTTTATATTATCAACTAAAACATGAGACAGAAATAATATACATGGGTCATAGAAAGTTTTTTTATGGATTTATCTTATTGAAGATTAAAAATGGCATTCAATGGCTCCTGAGAATTTTGTTTTTCTCTAAAACCATTGTCCACCAATCAAAATTTTGAGAGGGTGAAAAAAATTGATGTGACATTCAAAAAGACACAAAAATCTAGTAATGATAGAAACATTTGGAAGAAACAACCAATATATTTTGAGCTACCACATTGGAGATATCATGAGATCAAACATAGAATTGATGTCATTCACATGGAGAAGAATAATTGTAACAACTTAATTATAACATTTTTAAATGTTGAAGTAAATAATAAAGATGGGTGGAATGCCATATTTGACTTACTCTCAATGGTAATATATTTGGAGTTATATCTTACTCCTAATTGAAGGAAAAAAAACCTACCACGAATTTTTATACATTATCCAAGAGGGAGAAAATTAGATTTTATCAATGTATTCATAATATCAATGCGTCATAGGGTTATTTTTCAAATGCAAGAAATTTGGTTCATTAAAGGATTTGAAGTTTATAGGCATGACATCTCATGATTTTCACATTCTGATATAACTGATCCTACCAATTTCATTTAGTGGAATATTACTCATCCCTATTAGAATGACTATCATAAAGGTGTGTTATTTTTTCAATTCAAGTTGTGAAAAAATTATTGGTCTGAATTCTTTTAAAATTTTAGAGAATGAATAAATTTACATACTTTTTCAATTGTAAATGTATTTTCCTCCATCTTTTTTTATATCATAGTGCATTTAATGGTTCATTCGATATGATAAACAAAGATTTTTAACCCTGTATATCTACATTGGATATATCATTTTGAAAGGTATATGAAGATATTGATAGGGTATGTTAAGAATCCATATCGACATGAATCCTCCATTGTTGAGAAGTATATTTTTAATAGGTTGCAGAGTTTTTTAAAAGTTACTTGACTGTAGTGGAGCACATCAGTTTTCCTAAATCTCACTATGAACAAGTAAATTATGAGGGAAAAGTGATTTGTGGCTTGAAAGTAAATTTTTTGATAGTTGAACAAATATAGAATGTATATTTATACGTATTTAATAACATAAATTATTCTCAGACATTTATAACATTGCATATTCATGAGTTAAAGAAATGTTATACAAAGAATAAAAATATAGAGATTTTGAATGAGCCTAATAAAACATTTTCCATGGTATAAAGACACCATTATTGGTAGATCAGATGTATCAAAAACATTGATATGGTTGATGGGAGGTTTAAGTTTATAATTTGTAACACAATAAGGGTATGACATTAATGGCTATACATTTCATATGAAATATCAGGACAACAGAACTACAGTTCATAATAGTAGTGTTTTGGTGTTCATAGAATCCATTCAATTTTCAAGTACCAATTATAAAAAAACCCAATCTCTACATAAATTACATATTATGGAGTCATTGAAGTAGTATAGGAGGTTGATTACATTAAATTTTCAGTTTCAGTGTTTAACTGAAAATGGGTTATCGGTAACAACAGTATTAGACATGATGAATCTGGAATGACACTAGTTAATTTGAATAGATTTGAAGACCCAAATGATCCTTTTATCAATGAAACACATGAAAAATAAATATTCTATGTTCTTGATCAATATAATATTTGTCTATTGTTTTAAAAGAAGCAAACAATTTGTTAGTGATGATAAACTTGATGAAGATGTTGATCTATGTGAGATCCCTACTTCTATTCAAAAATTAATAGATAATATTGATGAGCACATAATAGACATGGTTTGTGTCATTTAGAATGATCGTGATGAAGGAATTATGGATAAAAATTATTTAGTATATTCCTAATATTATAGGTAACATATATTTATTTATAGTTTAAATTTTGAAATTTCATAAAATATTTGATTTATTTGATTTATTTTCTTTATTAAAACACATATTATAACTAATGAGTTAAATTATTTGTTTATATTAGTTTTGTTATTTTTATATTTTACCATTTTTACCCTTATGTAACTTATCTATTTATTGATTTTGTAGAAAAATAATTATTTTAATTCTAATATGTTAAATAAAAATAAAAATATTATATAAAAGAGTATATTCACTAGTATAAAATGGTATTTAATGTCTTTATTTTAACCTTGATTCTTCGATACTGACATTAAAAGTATTACACAAGAAATTTTAATGTTGTTTGTTCCATAACAGACATTGAAATTTCAATTTTAATGTCATTTCTAGAAAACCATATATTAAAGGTCATCATCAAAGACCTTTAAAGTCGTTTTTTACGAACAAACATTAAAATTCAATTTTTGGTGGTTTTTTTCAAATAAATGATATTAAAAATAATTACCATGTTGTATCTCATTTATCAAGATTCCATTTTACTAGTTTTGGAGCAAAAAAATACTCACGGATCAAAATTTATGGATGTCAAAAGTTAGACATTATAAAACATGATTTTAACATCAGTTTTTTTCCGGAACCGACATTAAAATTCACTTTTTGGCATCAGGTATCAAATAAATTATGTTAAAACTAATTAATAATTTTTATCTCATATCTCCAGATTAGATTTGACTTGTTGTGGAGATAAAATGGATATACGGTTCAAAATTTATGTACAAAGGAAGTTAATCATTTTAATACTTGAATTTTATCATTAGTTTTTCAAATAACCGACATTAAAAATAATTACCAATTTTTAGCTTATTTTTTAATTTTCAATTAGAATTTTCTTAGAGTTAACCTAGATTTATGAATCAAAATTTATAGATTTTGGAAGTTGATCAACATAATACTCATATTTTAACATCATTTTTTTCAGGAACTGATGTTAAAAGTCAGTTTTTGGTGTTAATTTTTTAAACAAATGATTTTAAAAATCCTTAACAAGTTTTGTATAACTTATCAAGATTTCATTTGACTATTCAAGGAGCTAAACAGACTTACCAATCAAAATTTATGGATGTCAGAAGTTGAACATTATATGACTCGACTTTTAACATCAGTTTTTTCAGAACAGATGTTAAAAGTCAATTTTTGGCATCAGTTTTTCAAATAACAGGTGTTAAGAATCATTACCAAGTTATACATCATTTCTCAAGATTTTATTTGACTAGTTTTGGAGCTAAAACAGACTTAAAGATCAAAAGTTATGGTCATCATGAGTTGAACATTATAATACATTTAACATTATCTTTTTTCAGTAACCAACGTTGAAAGAAAAATTTCAAATACACAAGATCACTATTTCAATTTTTTCACAATTCACATTTAATATATTAAAATCCCACCTGAATATTGATTCATTGTGGTCGAAAATATATTTTTTACTATATTTAAATCCATATTCTATTTCTTTCAGCATTTTTGACCTCTTCGATTTAATCAAATTTTCAACAAGTATTCAATCAATGATTTGAACAAAGTCTCTATTCTAATCATATAATTTATTTATTATTATTTTCAATCATTGCTAAAAATGTTGATAATTTTCCTTATAATGATAAATTATTTTTATGATTGAATTATAAAGATAAAACATTTGGATGAGATTTACCAATTGATGTTGAAAATTCATTATCAATCACTGTTTTCATTGTTGCTTTAGTTCTACACAAAAAAGAAGAGAAATGACGAAAAACAACATATTGATTTGATGGAAACTCCTAAAATCATTGAAATATGTTCAAATCCAAAAGTTTATTTTTTTCATTTGGTGTATTTAATTCTCATTCATGTTTCTCATGCTTTATTTGAAACGAGTCGTATCAATTGAAACTTTGAGAATCCCAACTCTTGATGGCCATAACCTTTGATTTATAACTCCGTTTTAGATCCATGTCCAGTCAAATAAAATATTAATCAATTATATAAAACTTTATAAACATATATAACATTATTTTTTGAATAAAAGACATTAAAAATTACTTTTAAATTAAATACCTAAAAAATGATGCTAAAATTACTCTATGCTGGATTTTAGCATCAGTTAATGAATAAACAACATTAAAAGACTTACATAAGGACTTTGAAAGTCAGTTTATAAAAAAAATGTGTTGAAACCCATAATTGATCATACATTTGATGTGTATTTTTTTTAAAAACCTATGTCGAAAGGTAAGCATTTTACTTTTTGGCGTCGGTTTATAAGAAATGATGTCAGAAGTCCAATTTTTAACGTAGGTGTCTTCAGCATTTGTTAAAAACTGACGTTAAATACCGGTTTTCTACTATTGATTCAAAGAATATTCCTTATGGTGTAAAAATTATTTAATACATAGGATCATTTTTACTATTCACACACCATTTTTTGGATTTTCTTTCATTATTTTATGTTTTTTCATATCTCATTAATGTTGTTAGCATTTTAGTTAACTACTCTTACAAATATGAATAAAAATTTTGTTATTTCATTTTACTTTTTATCGTATCATTTTTCACATATTCAAAAAATATTATTTTTGGTGTAAAAAATGATGCAATATGTTTGAGGTTTTTTACTATTCACACACCATTTTTGATTTTTTTTCATTCATTTATGTCATTTTATCCCTCATTAATGTTATCATTTTAGTTAACTATAATAAATACAAATAAAAATGGTTTTAGTTTAGTTTAATTTTTTTATAATTTTTCATTTTTTATTTACATTTGTATGTAATAGTTGGATTTGTATATTTTTGTACTAATTGATTGTTACTTTGATTTGTAGGGTAATGAAAGATCAAACATTTGATCCACCACATTATTCTATGGAGGATCACACACATACCTCTTGGGGGAATGTAAACATACTCTTGTTGATCATCCTTCTAATCCTTCTGTACAAGAGGCATATAATTCCATAGAGGAAAAAAGTGTTGAAGAGTTAGTAAACATGGCATCACACATTTAAAAAAATTATCAGTTGCTCATAGCCATGACCAGAGGATACCAGTTGACTTTAATGGTAATGATATTCCAAGAGGCCCAAATTCCAAACAATTCATGACTTTTATTACATCCTAGGATAAAATAAAATTTAGTATTTTGATTGATGGTTTGAGAAGTGTTGAAAAAATGACAATATCACAATTATGGGAAATAGTTTTGGTAATCTCATTTGATATTATTTTACTTATCATGAAATATTTATACTAATATAGGTTTCCCACATTCTTATGAGATGACATATGATTTACCTTTCACAAGAGGAGTCAAGAGGAATTGTTTAGGATTGGCTTTTAGGTGATGAAGGGATTATAAATCAACCCTCATATCAGATTTCACTTTTTAATATAGACAACATGAAAATACATATGATATATATCCTTTTATAGATGAATATACATGGAATAAATTTGTTGAAAGTATATGAAAATAAGTTATTTTTGTAAGTGTGGTGTTACCATTTGGATTTTTTTATATTAATGAACATATTAATAATTTATTTGATATTAATTGATAACAAACGAGGATATATCATCAAGATGTCCAATCTAGAAATGTATACCTTCATACTTTATCTTGGAAAGGGTATGCATTATTGGAAGGAAAAATGATAGCTAATTTTTTTTAAAAATGATAGATGAATCTTCATGCACCGTAGAGGTTGAACCTACTTCCCTAGCTAGAAATGAGAAATGGAAGAGGGGTCAGATGAGAAAAAAAGAAAATATATTATGGAAGAGTATAGGGTTGTAGCTGTGTGGATTATAAGATGTTTACTTTATTTATTTATTTAAGTTAAATCAATTATTTATATATTGTGAATCACTTTGTAATTTTTCAAATATTCTGTAAAGGAATCTGTTGAGTAAAATATCACACATGAGTTATTCATAACTAGGTGTAGGAAGGATATTTTAGCTACAAAATTGGGAAAGCCCAAACACCTGGGTCATGTATGATCCAATAGGTGTATTGATGAAAAAAGTGCTTCCACAATATGAAGATTCTTCAATGGAGGATGTTAATAATAAATAAATCCTTTAGTAGCTTTAGTTTAGGATATTCATGAGATGATGGAGGATAAGATCAATGATTTAGTATAGTCAATGTTTAAATACATGTAATGACAGTTTCTGGATAAGGATCTCACTCCTCCACCTTTGTCTGCAGATCCCACTCCTCCTAATAATCCTACTCCTACACCTCTGACTGCAGACCCCACTCCTCCTACATATCTTACACCTATAACCCATCCTCTATATATTCCCATTTAGTATGATTTATATGTTGATGATACCCAACATCATATTATTTCATATGAGGTGATAAATTATATTAGCAATACCATTCATCAACAGATATAGATAGAGAATAATAGGGTCACTATATAGGATATTATAGATAGATCAGAAACATTATCACTTCCTACAAATGAGGTCAGTATAGTTAGAGAAAGTATCATCCATTTTTTATTTTATCCATCTAGACTTGTTCGACAAATTATCATAGAGGTATGTGTATATTATACCCTTTATTTAATGCTTATCTTAAATTTGTTTTAACATTTTAAATTTTATATATTTATCGATTTTTTATAGGAATACTTTAAAGGTAAAAAAATATCGAATAGACAACAACAAATACAAACTATTAATACTTTAGATGAAAATTATACAAGTCATGATAGATTGTCAAAATATTCAAAAAACAAATTGGGTGTTTATGAAATTCCAATAAAGGCTATCAGTTTTTGGCATGCAATGACTATAATGCTTTTAAAAAAATATATAATGGAACTTGTAACTTGATATGAGTTGAGCATCAAAAGGATGCAAGTTTTTTCTATGTAAGTCCATTAACATGAATATTTTTGTTATTTTACTTTATTGAAAATTTATAATTATATTTGTTTTGTAGTAGGTATCTTTATAAAATTTGTATGTGGTCATGAAAATGATATATGGATTTATTGAATCAAAATTTATTTCACTAATAACGAGGACAATGACTGATGAAAAAATAATGGTTTATAGTATTGAAAGGATTCAAAAGAATGCAATTATTTAGTGTTGGATGATTCTTTATCATCAAGAGTATGAAACTTGTATCTTATAATGTATTATATATCTTTTATCATAACAACCAATCACGTTATAGTTTCTTATATATTAGTATACATTGGATGTTGGGTGTTTTTTTCAAGAGAGAAGACACTTTATTAGCTATGCTCTATCAATAGTAAAGTGTAAGAAAATTTTATGACTATATCAAACATGTAAGTTTGTATATTTTAATACTTGTATATATTATAGTGAAATTTAAATTTATTTTATTCATATTATTTTCAAATAGGTAATAGATATACTTTAGAGAGACAACTAGAAATAATAGTGCCAAGATCAGATATGTAAAAGAAAAAGGTGACTTTTTATTTAAAATTACTACATTTTGGATATAGTGATTAAAATGTTATTTTGAGTTGAAAAAATCTTTTAAAAATAAATTTCATAAATAAGGAGTGAAGGAATATGGATACTATGTTTTAATATTTATGTTTAAAATAACTTCAACTAGGACAGTTACGAAGTTCTAAGAGGTTAGTTCTTATTATAAATGTTTCCTTTAATTCCTCATTTATTTTATTTAGAATACATGTTAAATGATTTTTTTAATTTGAATAATTTCATTAACTTTTTCCTTATACTCTATAAGATATATGAAACATAAAAATTGAATTGGTGAATCATTTCACAGGTTTGATTGGGTTTTAGTTTATTTGAAATATATATTATAAACTTGAAAGTTTAAACTGTAATTAAGATACTGTTATGTTTCCACTACTGATTTTCTACTATACTGTAGTTGATCTACTACTATGTTGGGAGGGGAAGGATAAATAGAATTTTATTTATAAAAAATCATTTTTTCATTTTATATCATACATGAAAAATGTAAAACCTGATTTACCATTTCGATTTTTTAAAAAAAAATTCATGGGAAAATATTATTCACATTGGTTTTAATATAACCAACATAGTAAAAAATGAATAATATTATTTTTCACATCAGTTATATGAAAACTAGTGTGAAAAATAAAATAAAATGGACCTTTCACATTAGTTATGAAATGAATGATGTAATAATGTGCTTTCCATATTAGGATTTTAAAAAACCTTATGTGGAAAAATATTTTTCACATAAGTTGTAAAATAACTAGCGTGAAAATATTCCACTAAAATGTATTTATAATATCCATTTTTATTAATCAATGTTGAACAATTATTTAAAACATTTCTTATAATAATTTCACACACTAAATAATGTTAAAAATAAAAAAACAACATGAAGAAACCTTTTTTCACTGATGGAACATGCCCCTTCCACAAGGTCGTATCGGATGAAAATGAACCCACACCAACCACATATGCCAAATTCCATGCCAAACCATTCTACATAATACCTTTCATTATTTAAAACATTTCAAAAAATATTTCCCATTAATCAAAAAAATCCATAATTTTCAAATCATCATTTTAAAATTGTCACCCAAGAAAATATTCAACAAACTATTAACTTTCCAAAATTTCCAAAACCATCACTAAAAAGACTTCCATCAAGAATCACACTAGGGTTTCAAAATCATTCCAAGAAATTAATTTAATTAAAATCAACACTATAAAAAAATTCTTATTAGCTACTTTTTTTTAATTAGTGACATTTTAAAATGTCACTAATATATTTACCAATGTTTTCTAGAAATTTCCATGACTAAATGTCATTAAATTAGCAATGTTTATAAACACTACTATTTAGAGACACCTCAATTACCTATATTTTTAGAAAAAAAATAGAATTTTTTTACATAATTTTTTTTTTTCTAAATTTTTTTTATAATAAATAATATAATACCCACGCCGTTACATCCATCACATACCCTGCCTGACCCCTCACCCCATCCCACCCTCTCTAGTGCCCTCAAATTTCCACCCATCCCGTACTAAACACTCACTTGTCCTGACCTCTATAATACCCTCATCGTCCCATGCATCCCATACTGACACTTCACCCATGTCTCGCCCTCTCAAGTACCCATCACCCAATGCTCGTACACTGCCCAGTATACCCCCGGCCTCACCCTACCCGATTCATAGTACCATGCCTGCACGACCCTCGCCCCCTACAATACGCTAAACCCAATCCACCCACACACCATGGAAAATGGCATCCACAAGAACTCTAGTGGCCAACCTGCCGATTCACAACTAAAGAAGTTGTCGACTCATATATTTGAGTTATGGATAAATAATTTTATATATTTATATATATAAATAGATTTCAAAATTTATAAATTTAATATATATATATATATATGTTTATATTTTTTATTTTTTATTTTATGTTTATATAAATATAAGTTTATATATATATATGTTTATATATATATATAGTTTATATATATAGATATATGTTTATATATATATATATGTATATATATATATATATGTTTATGTTTTATATTATATATATGTGTGTGTTTATATTAACATATATATGTTTATAAGTGTCTGTGCTTAAATATATATATATGTGTATGTGTGATTATATACATAATTAGCCAAATTTTAAAATGATGGTACAAATGTCACTAATATAGCCACAT
Organism: Viscum album; assembly: GCA_963277665.1. Lineage (NCBI taxonomy): Eukaryota > Viridiplantae > Streptophyta > Magnoliopsida > Santalales > Viscaceae > Viscum > Viscum album. Next base: position 939,105,705 of record OY728141.1, read on the forward strand.
TATCTTAAAAACATGACGAAATTTAAAATATTTAATTATATTATTTAATATTTTTATGTATATATATAAATGCATTTCAGTATTTAAAATTTAATATATATATATATTATTAATATATATGTGTGTGTTTATATTTTATATTTTATATTTTATGTATATATGTGTGTGTGTGTGTGTGTGTTCATATTTTATGTTTATTTATATGCTTATATTATATTATATATATATATATGTTTATATTATATACATATGTGTGTGTGTGTGTTATATATATATTGATATATATTGATATATATATATATACATGTATATAGTTTATATATATTATATGTATATATTATTATATATGTGTGTGTGTGTGCTTGTGTGTAAATATATATGTGTATGTATATATATATAATTAGTCACATTTTAAAACACTAGTAAAAATGTCCCTAAAATAGCCACATTTTAAAAAAAACATTACTAAATTTAAAATATATATGTTTATATATATATATACCTGTGTGTGCGTGTTTATATATTTGTGTTTGTGTTTATATATATTATTATATCCATATTAATTTACATTGATGTGGGGAAATGAGATATAAATATATATATATATAGAAATTTTTCTTGAAAAACGTCACTAATTTATTGATGTTTTCTAAAAAATATCACTAATTTTGTAACATTTCCTTGAAAACATTGCTAAATAAGCAACGTTTCCTTATAAATATGGTTAAATTAGCGATGTTTCATGAAAATGTAAATAAATAAAAAAATTATTGACGCTTTTAAAAAATGTCACTAAATTACAGTTTTTTTAGAGTAAGTCATCAAGTTTTAAATCAATTGGAGTATGGATAGAAACTACCTATCTCAAAAACATAGGCAAAAACGAAGAACGACACAATAAAACGTCATAATATGATCACAACACTTGTTCCCATCACTAGATCCAAAAAGATATCATTCAAAACACATAGATCTACCCATGAAGGACTAGAACTATGGTTTTGAGATAGAGAATATCATTGGATCTAAGAATAATGAGAAATAATGGGCACATACCGATGAATCTGAGACACCAACTCACATTAATTTGCCTGAGGATCCCTATTGAATCAAAGGGGAACATCTCTCATTCCTTAAGAGAAAAAGGAATTTTAATTATGATAGTATTATGGAAAGATTGAGTGGTTAAGGAGCTAATTAATATTTTATCCACTTTTTAAGGGGCCACCAGTATGTCGCATGATTGGGTCTCATAGTTTGAAAAATTGTGCGCCAACCAAGTGGTGATATTTTCTTAAGGCCATACCTCACATGATTAGCTCGTATTGTTAGAAAAACTGTGTTCCAACCATATTTTATCCTCTATTACAAGATGCATGGTTTCTCCTCATCATTCACATGGTTTGACTAAACTGGGCACCAACCATGAGGAGCTATTGTCCCTCCTACCAAAATCCACACAATTTCCTAAATAGGATGCATGGTTTTTACTAATCGTACTCAAAATGTGCACATCTATAAAATCCTTATAAGTGTGCCAAACCCCCTTTGAAACTCTAGAAACATAACGTGATAATTATATACACTTAAAATACATAAATAAAGGTTCAATTACCTCAAACCAGGGGTGCTATAGTTTTCTTGGAATTTTTTTTGGAGACTAATATTTTCTTAACACATCCATACATTATGGGTTTATTTTGATATCTTGGTTTATTTATATCTTGGTTTATTTATAACATGGTGTTTAATGGTGGATTTCCTATATGTTCCTTGGATATATGAGGATAATGTGATTTATTTGTATTTTTTAGGCCCTCAATGTCAGTTGTCAACCCATGGTTTATTCGAGGCAGGCTTCAGGGGTTACTCTCATCTTCAATTTAGGCCTAAGAGGGATTATCAGTAGGGGTGGGTCATGATATAGTGATATCAAATATTTTGGTTTAGATTTATTGTATATAATAGAGTTAATAACTAGTGAAGATTACATGAGATGATAAGACAATAGTACGGATTGAGCCTGGTGTGTGACATATTCCAAAGAGACCGATTAAGACATGAGATTTTAGGGTCCTCCATGATCTAATAAAAGAACTCTGAATTTACCTAACAACTATGTGAAATGATGCTTCATGTAAGATAGATACCAAGTAAAGGTGAATTCATCATGATTATTTTCACTTGTGTTTGAATTGGGGAAGAATGTGGTGGATTACATAAGATGAATTAAATTAAATTGATTGATAAAATCTTGTTATACCAGACTTAGGGTATTTTCCTTTTGTTTATAGAGACACCAGTTGGTCTTCATTCATGTGTGGTTCATGTGGATGTGGTTCAGAAGGATGACCTCAATGACTGTGGGAGGTTTGACCCATTTTAGGAGGATGAGACATGGAGGAAGACATTGTGTGAGTTTCAAAATTAAGGATTAATGAAGTATTATGAGGTCATTATTTGATAAATTTCACACATACATTTTCATTTTTTTCTAGTTAAATTACGAGATAAAATAAATATTTTATTTATTAATCAATTATGTTTAAAAAATATAGAATTTAAATGTGATTTCCTTAAAAATGATGATTTTCTGGTATAAAAGTGCTTCAGGTTCCTGCTTCTAAATTTCTAAGACATTTTGTGAACACTATATTCTTGAGGTAAAATTTTATGGTGACTAATACATTGAAATTGACCATTGAAAAATTCTTTTGAGAGATGAGAAGGGTTATTTGAAAAATAGTGATGGGGTTGGTTTACTTGGACTTAAATATTTACATTTGAAATTAAAATTCCATTATGATAATATAATGTATTTTTAGATTAGGTTTTGAAAATTTATGTTGGGAGGTGGTTTTATTATAAATACATTATTTAGGAAATGAGGTATCACTTATGTCCCAAGAAATAATACTTTGGGAGTCCAGAAAGGATGAAAAAACACTAATAAGAAAAGAAGCAAAACAATATCCATGAAAAGGATAATGGTACTACCTATCATCGACATTAAATTATCTTTTTGGTAATCACTCTGCATGAAGAACACTAATAATTTACAAGAATGTAAAGAGAGAATTCTAAAATTGTTCTAATTTCTATTCAAAATCACCTCCCCAAAAAATGGTCAGAGGTCCCTTATATAGGCCTCTGGGCTCAGCTTTCCTGAGAAACTAACTTAATTATTACAAGGCACACTTTCAACAAAAACAAATAAAAAATCAAAAGAAAAAGTAAAAACAGAAGGTGGGATGCACAACCGTGAAACTTCCACCACACACCTCACACCAAAAACAAACTATATAAATGATATGTCTGATTTAATATTATCATTCATTCCAGAAATAATTTGTTTATGGATTAGTGTATAGAATACCTCCAAGTCTTATAGATCATCGATTATTTCTCCAACTGAGACTACTTTCTCTAACTCTTTCATTTTCATCAATTCTTTGATGATATGTTTGATTTGATCTATTACTATAAAGATATATTTTTTACATCCTTTCCACGTCTTGAGTTCTCAAGAATCATTTAGGCCTCCACCATGAAGTCTATTAGATGAACTATTTCTGCGTGTTGCATGTCTCAAGAGTTAATATAGACTAGATCATTATCTCCTACAAAGAATATACAATCTTTTTTAGTTTATTTTGATTCAATTATATAAATACTCCATGATATTTCGATACATTTTTAATAGATATTATTAAAATTTAACTCTATCCAATCTTCATCACTAAACATAGAATCGTTGAATGATTTCATGACAGGTCCATTAGTCCAGTTCCCTAGGTACAGATTCCATAGTATGATCAATTTTTCTGCTATCCTAATAGGTTCAATAGGTGAAACCCCCATTGAAAACTTAGATATTAATTGTTTAGAACCATTCTCACCATATGTGGTACCCAATTGACTATGGAATTTATTTTCTAAAATCCAAAAAATTATACTACTCCCATTATGAAATATTTATGGTATTCAATGAACTCTTCTAGTTATAATGTTGTATCTGGTATATGGAGCTTCAGAATCCCTATTCCTAAAATTTTCCAAAATCTTTTCAGAACTGTATATTATTCCACAACAGACCCCTTAATTCTTCTAACTTTTTCAAGAAGACCAGATTCTTGAACTTTCTTCCCGATATCTTCAATAATGATCACACTAATCATATATCGATCAATCTTTCTATAATCATCCACAAGGTCTTCATATTTTTCTATCATGTATAAAACATGGCTCAGACTTCTCTTGAATACCCTATCATATTTGTTTTTCTGGAGTATATTATAAATGGTTGTGTATTTATTCTTTGAAATATTTGGAATCCATTGAAAATATTTTTATATTCCTTTCCTGGATTTGGTTCTTCATCTATATCATCATCCAAACATTCTTGATCTTGTTCCTACTGAAGATTTTTTTTATGATGTTCTTTATAAGACTTTTTCTTATTTTCATGTTTTTCTTCTACATGATCAAACTAGCTCTTATAAATGATTTTCTCTTTCCCTTTAGAGCTTCCATTTGTTTCAATCTTCTCGATTTTCTAGGCCTTCTTGTTTCTCTGATTCTTTACACATTGAGTACTATAATGGAATTTATGACCACATACAAATCATTCAATAAGAATTTTACCTTTAGAATTTTTGTCTAGAGATATCTTTTCCAAATTTCCTAGTTTTTCAACCATTCTAGTTGTGGAACCTATGATTTTTGATCTTTCAACCTTATAGGATGAAGATCCTCTCTTCTAAAAGAGATTATATTCTAGAATACCTTTTCTTTTTTCAAGCCTATCATTCATTGCTTTGATAATTCAGAATTATTCCAAAGAATGACTGTCAATGAAAATAGGACATCTCTTTGATTTTCTATCTTCTACCATTTCACATGAAAGAGTCAAAGTAGTGTGTTAGTTCATATGGAATGAAATTATATTTTCCTTTAATATTTTCTATATTAATGTTATAGTATTGAAATTCATTCCTCCATCATAAAATTCTTGCCTAGGTACACCTTTTTAAATTAATTCTTATAAAATTATTTATATAATAACTATATGTTATTATAGTATTAGTTTTTCCCAAGAAAATCTCATAATCCCTAATTCATTTAAAGAATGAAAGAAATTCACTTTCATTGAAAGGATAATTATTCTCTTACTCATTAAAACATCCACTCCAGTATCTATTAATACTTTCATTATGGTTTTCCATTATCTTTAGGATACATCCCCAATATGAGTCTAATGAATCCATTTCTATGATAAATTGATCTTCACTCCCATATGGATACTCCAATTCTAGGATATTCTATTCTTTTTTCTTCAAAATTCTGATAACATCAGAATATTCTTCTATCCAATCCCAAGGTACCTTACTAGACACCATTCTCTGTATTGGTACTGAGATTTTTGCTATATCTATGATGTATGCTCTGGAATAGCATAATATTCCAAGAAACACTTGCATCTTCTTATGATTTGTAGGCTCATCTGAGAATGTTTGTAGATTTTCTGAAATATGTGATTGAAGATTCTCTCTAATTCCTTAGATCTAAAATCCCAATAATTGAATCTTTGGTTGTACCCAAATGATCTTTCTTTCTAAAAGAATCATCCCTTCTTCTCTGAACACTTTAGCCACCTACTCTTTGTTTTTTATATGCTCTTCTGTATTTTTACTAAATATAAGAACGTCATCAATATAGACTTCCAAAAAGTGTGATGATCTATTTAATACCTTTTTCATTCTCCTCTATAATACTCTTGGTTCATTCTTGATTCCAAATGGAATAAATGTCCATTCAAATAAGCCAATTGGCATTGTAAATTTTGTCAATGGTATAACCTATTCTTTGATCTTTATCATCCAATATCCTGACATGAGATCAAATATATAATATACCATTATCCTTTCATTTATAATCCTACTTCTCAAACATTCTTGATTATGAATATTTTAGTCATCAACTATTGTGGCACAATTAAGATCATGATAATCTATAACCATTATGGCCTTACTATGCACTTTTTTCATGATTCATTACCATGAATGTCGCACTCCTGTGAGTACTTTCATTATTCCTGATTAGTCCAAGACTGGTTAGTTCATGAATTTGTTTCTCAAATTCCATAACCATTTCATCAAGATAAACAATTCTATTACATCTGATCACTATACTTTGATCTTTAAGAGTGATTTTAGCCTCTATAATTTTTTTCTACCATAGTTTAAAAGGGGTCTCAAGCCAATTTTATAATAAATAATCTTTTATCTTAGTCTATGGATCTTCTTCATTAATCATCATAACATTCAATATAACCAGTTCCTTCCACATCTCAATATTTATGTGTTATTCTCTATCTTAAATTGGATAGTTTTCTACTCTAATAGTGGATACATACCTATGTAGAACCATTCTAGTTTTTCTAGAAGCAGTTGGAATCAGATAATTGTTTAAGATAATTCCTTCTAAAAATATTATCACATGATGATATCTTCTAAGGCTTCTATTTCCAATAAATAATTCATCTAGAAATTAAGGAATAAAATAAATAATCTCTACTATGAATATTATTCCATTGAGTTCAATATGAAATTCCATGGTTACTTCTTGAATCATAATTATTTCATTGTTACCAGCTGTAACCTGTAACTCTATAGATTCCAAGGTTACTCCTAAAAATTGGATTTCTGTATAATAGAAGGTAAATCATGTATCAATTAGAGAAATACATGATGTTTTATTAATACTTAATTTTACTAATGTAGCCCACTCCATTATCTTTTCATGGATTAATGATGATCCCATATATCCTACATGAGTTTCTTTATCCTCATAGATAGGTAGTCGAATAGTCATTTTTACAACTATCCTTCTAGAAATTGATGTTTTAGGTGCTTATACTGAAGTACCTTCATATTTTATGATTGATATCCTTGGATTTTCCAAAGGGCTCTCTAGTATTTTGGATTTAAAATCTTTGATCTTTAAATCTGGTCTGCCTAATCTTGATCCTTCTGGTCTACGATCATCTTCATATTCTCTGACCATAAAGATGATAGTTTTATTTTTGACTAGTTTAATAACATCTAGAAGAAGTTTCTTTTGAATTTTTTCTTCCTATTCATCTGGTGAAACTCATTATCTAGGCCACTTTAACCTCTTTCGGTTTATCACATGCATTGTCATTACTATAATTGATCTTCCTTAACCTTGAGATAGATTTTTAAATATTCACACACCCTTCCTTAGAGATGGTGTTCCAGTATTGTAGAACTTTACATAGAGGAGAGTAATTACTCTGAAACATCTCCTGATGAGTGGAAAACCCAATGTCTTTTTCTAGTTCTTTATGTTGATCTTAACATCTAGAGTTCTACTAATACTTATGTCCATAAGAAATACATGTAAGTCTGGGATCACTATTACCCATGATACTCCAGCATGGAGATTTGATTATGCTCCTCCTAAGAGTGCATTGGAGAAATTGGAAAAAATTCCATCCACTTATACAATTAGGATTGCTAGTATTTGTCATTTTTTGACAAGATGATCTTCTCATATATAGATTATTTCAGAATACACATACTTAGTAGTTTTATATATTTCCTTGTTAACCCTTTTTAGTTTTATAAATGAAATTGTAAATAATAATCTACCTATTGTATAAACTTTATATGTCTCTTCATCTTTAAATATCGGAAACATTTCTCGATATGCTTCCCAATAATTCTAGTATACATTAAACCAATCAACTCTAGCCATCTTCCAATCTTGGAAATTTCTTCATTTTGAGGGGATTTAAGTTTTTGAAGAATGAACTAGATCTCCTTCCATCTCCTCTAGTTTTACTAACTCATGAGAGTCTTCATGTGCCCTAGTCCCTTTTCGAAACATGGATATTTGAAGCTCACTCAAAATAGGGTTATCTCTTTCTTCCACATCTGAGATAGAATATCTTCATCTGAGTATTATGAATATAAAAAATATAAAATTTCATCATTTAAGTCTATATATTCTCCCTAGATATTCTCAAACAATATCTTTGATAAATATTCCATCATTATTGCTTTGAGACTTCCTCTTCTTCTATCTACATCTGGGAAACTATCAGGTCTATTATCTTTCTTGTCATAGAACCAACAACAATCACAACTTAATAGAGATTTTCTTTAGGGAATCTTTCAAAATTCCTATATGTATCCTTTACATTTTATCTCATGTCTTAATGGATTCTATTTAGATAAGAAATTTCTTAGAATATGTATCCTTAATGTTTTATCTCATGTCTTTATTAAATGGTTTCTTTCATTCACACTATCCATCTTGATACTATGTTTTGAACAATATTTTCTGGGTTTTTACAAACTAATTTCTAGTTGGACAACACCAATATCTTCCAACAATACCCTATTCTTTTGGGAAGCAAGAAGAAGTCATGTATAAAATATTTCTTACATCCTATAAGAGATACCTCTATATACATTAGAGTCTTATCACCTTACTTATTGTTTCTTCTAGAACAGATACAATATCTTGAAGATCTGTAGTCTGGGAAAGATGGGTATTCATTGCTTTTTAACAATTTCAGTCCAACTTCCTAGAAGCTTCTAGATAAGGACATCTAGATCATATACTTGATCTCCTAGTCCAAGAAGGTAATACCAATGCTAAAACTCAAAAATATATTCTTCAAAGTATCACATGTCACATATTTGGATTTTGGTTAATGATGTTGTAGATTTTTCTACCAATTATCCATCCTGATCTACAATTGAATTTCCCACAAACTCATGTTTTAGGAAACTAGATATTACTGGTATAACATTAATTGGGAATGTAATATATTCATGGACAGCTGCTCTCACTTCTGAGTGTCTTAGAAGCATATCCCAAAATCTCCCTACATTACCTCTCAAGGTAGCTCTTGCAAAACTGAGTGCACTATCGATGGAGCATGACAGATAAAATGTAATATCTAAGTTTTAAATCCCATTAATCTATATATTCCCTAATATCCTTTTCACAATCTAGATTTAGGATCATCCCATGTTGGTGAACACCATTTGGGTGTGTTTTCTTTGGCCTATATTCTTCTTGAATATAGTTGGGATATGGGAGATTAACTTCCCTATTGATCTTCTGAAACAAATAATTGAATGGTCCTTTATGTCATTCCCAAGGAATTGGTTCCTGGGAGATCACATGTCATACATTCTTGTCTTCCCAAAGTTTTACACTAATTCCTTCGGTGGGATATGACATTTTCTCTTTCCTTTTCTTCTTCTCTTCATGTTTGGATTATAGGTCTTCAAATTTCCTAATCTTTTAATTTTGGTTTTTGGAGACATGTTCTATATCCCCAAGTTTAAATTTCTCTCGATTAATAATATCATGGATCTATTTTTGGTATTCCTAAATAATTTAAGGAATACTCAAAACAACCTCTTGATATTCTTGAGCTTCTCTTTTTAAACTCCACGCAAAATCATTTGTAGTATATCGTCCTGATATACATTCCCTTTCTGTATCATTGTGTAGATTCATATCAACGACAGTGGCTTCTGACTAATTGGAAGCTTCTCCTGAAGCTCTCTCTTCAAGCCTCTACCAAATATCTCAAAAATTTGGTCCATGACCAGATTCGCTTCTTGCCATATTTTACTATTCAATGAAAAATAATTCTCTTTATGGATCTCCTAGTGTTATTTCTGTTTTTAGAAAAACCACTAGAATTTTTAAAGCTGATATTCTATATTCCTTATTTCAACCTTCAATTCCATAAGCTTATCATGAGTTTCTTGAAATTGTTTCCCTAACTCTATTACTATAGGTTCGTTTTCAAAGGCCAATCTGGCATTTCAAATTTGATGATACATTCTAAGAAAAATATGACTGACTTTATTCGCATAATACCTTACCCTACCTTGTAAATGTTTCTTCTCATAATAAATCCCTTTAACTATAGGATTCAGTAATTCCTTACTAGAAACTCTGCTGAAGTGGTGCTCATTATTTTAATCACTGATTAAGGTTGCATTTATAGGTATTCTTGGAATAGAAATAAGTGATGGGGAGTTAAAATTCACCACATCCAATGGATATTTATCCTCCCATCTATCAATCCATTTCCTAACAAAGAGAGTAGGTTCTACCTTTTAAATTCAAGTCCATATAGACAAGTTCTTCTGGGAAGCTTCTCGAAGATGATCTATAGCCATGCGTGCTTGAGTAAATTTCCAAGAAATTTTCACTATTCTAGTGCTGAAGGATGATAAAACTAATATTCTTTCTATTAAATCTAATTAAAGTTCCTATTATGGGTTTTCCATTGTAGATATTAATTCAATAAGCTACTATCAATAAGTTTGATAATGTTCTAGAAGGGGATTTGAGTTTGGTTGTTTGCTCATTGGTAAGAGGTAGATTCATGTGGAGCTGATCTGGTTTGTTATGTTTATCCTGGAGATGGAAAAAAATTGGGTTCTACATTATCTATTGGTTAACTGAGGTTGGTTTTTGTGTTTCTTATGGACATAATGAATTTGGTTCATTGTTAATTTTTATAAGTCACCAAGATTTCAAGTAGCTACTGTGAAAATCTAAATTGGGGCTTTGAGAGATTACCAAGATTGAAGGTTGGTGTGAGTGATATCCTTTGATAGTTGGTTGCTACAGTATGAAAGATGGAAGATGACTTCATGGTTCTCCATATGGTCTAGGATGGAGATGGTTTGTGTGTATTTATTATTTTTGTTAGTTCTAATGTTGTAAGTTGAGGATAAAGATGACACATCAATGCATGGATTAGGTTCAGTCGAGCTATGTTTCTCATTGAGGTTCTTAACTTTCAAGCAGCTGATTCATGTGATCGTGGACTCATGCAGGGGGCCTCCTTAGAAACATGTGACCAGCTAGAGTTATTAAGAGATCACAAATGAAAATATTACATGTGGACTAGTAAACCACTGGACATGATGATTCAAACAAGGAGATATATTTTAGTATTTGGGAATTGAAGATGGAGACCTAAATTCTTGGAAACAAAAGGACAATTAATGAAAATGGCAAGGGATATTAGAGGAGAATGAGTTTATAGGGAAAATTGTTTTCTCTTACAAACTTCTTCTTCCTTCCATTCTTCAATTGTTATGAACTCACTATTGTTTTTTTCATTCATTTTAAATATTTTTTATACTAAATTCTTGGAGGAAATTAGATTTATTTGATTATTTTTATACTTCATTCTCATTTGTTTTTTTTCGGTCACTTTTTTCCTTAATTTTCTTAGAATCAATCAATTTCTAAAACTCTCATAGTTCATCAATAGTTGTCCTTGAGGTAATTTCAGAATATGTCAAGAACACTTTGTTTCGAGACTCTTAGACAAGAGGTTTCCAATTCTGTGAGAGTAGTTCTCCAAGATGAAATAGAAGTTTGATCTTGGTAAAAACAACTTCACTTTTACCTTTATCTTAGTGAATTCAGTAGTTGACGAATTATTAAACTTATCTAGTGGGGAGACATCACTCTTGAAAGAGGGTTTCCATTTTATTTCCTGGATATTAGTTCCCAAACTGTTTTTCATTTCATGAGAATGGAGAAATATATATTTGATTTTATACAATAAAAGTTTCCCCAACTAATGTATCACTTGTTTCTTATGATCTGTTACTTCCTGGTTTTCCTTCATTTAAAAACATTGTTGTCACATTTTCAAACTCTTATCATCGTCATCTTTTTTCATCCATATTTGTCTCTATTTTGTGTTTATTTTGATTTCTTATGTTTTTTAGTTGCTTTATTACAACAACATATCTTTTTCTTTATAGATATGATCCTTACTATCACTATATCAGGGTTAGTAGATTATAAATAAACAATTTGACCTATCTCAAGGACACCAGTCAAATTTTTGGGTCATTGTTTGGGAAGATTTTGTGCTACCAATAGATAAAAAACGAAACAAAAAACTATTAAAAAAAGGAAAAACTAAAAACTCAAACTAAGATTTCTTTTTTTTTTGGAAAATTCTTAGAAAACATAGTGTTTTGATAACAAGGATTTTTTTCAAAAGGATTTTTTTAAGATATCCTGAGGTATATGGTTTGGTTTTAGGTATTAATTTCCATCATGAACAAGTGTAGTGAATGATAATTTTTTTGATAAAGTTATTAATAACTTGTTATGTGGATTCTTTTTAGGGCTTATTTTTTGAACAAAATTTTGAAATCAGTGATCATCGGACAAATACTCCTCAATTTTTTATTAATTCACACTCCCAATATAAATTAGAAAATTTTAAAAATTTTGAAGATAAATTAATGGATATTGATCCCTCAATAGGAATTACTGATCTTGATTCTAGTCTTTTTAAGGTTAAAGAGAACCAACATATCCTGAATTCATAAATGAAGATTTGAATCCATTAACTGTGGAGTTTTTTATGGAAGTTGAGACAAATATATTTGGTTGTTTTTTCAAATTTCAATACTCCCTTTCTTGGTGAATTGGAAACAAGGCTGACTGAACTTGATTAGGGAGCTAAGATAAATGTAGAAGGGGGTTTATGATTAATTTCAAATGGTGAAAAATATTTTCAAAATGGAATAAAAAACCCCAATCTGAAAACCAATATTCAAAAATCACCTATTTAAACCCTTTTTTTGTGATTATTTTGTTCCATGAAATTGATAAGTTCTATGAGGATAGTGATACACCTTTAAGAACACTTCATGAACTACTTACACTTCAAGGAAATTAGAAATTTGTCAGCTTTGAATCAATTCCAGTTGTCGACAACAACCTATCCACAACTGTAATAGGATGTTTCTAAGGATATATTTTAGTTAAATTGGCCTTTCATTATATTTTTAGATATTTATAAGCCTATATAACTTTATCTGTCACATAATAACATTTCGGAAAAACACATGTGGTGGTACGTAACAAGGAAATTGCACCATACATCAGATTTTAGATAGATTATTAAGGGCGTCCGACTAGGGACTTTAAAATTAGTGTTTCATGGGAGAAAACCCATTATTTTATTTATTTAAATAAAAAAAATGTTTTTAATAATAATTTTCTAGTTCTTATTTTTTTTAGATTCTATAAATATAACTATTTCAAACCCATACTTGTCTTACTGAAGAACAATGCAGTTATTTTTTCATGGGTTTCCTCCTACTAAATCATGATCCCTCTCAATCATAATTAAATATCAACATCCAATTAATTGTAATAAGTGGTCTCCAACATGTTCCTAGTGCACTGAAGTAATCCACCCACTAGATTGGAGCACTACTTCCATTCCTTTCTCACTTTAAACCTGGATCTTTTTTTCTTGAACATTAATTATTAAATATGATTTTTGATTTTCTTTCTTTTATAGACACTCGAATGATAGAAACTAGTTTGAGTGCTAAATATAAAAAAAGAGGATGGACAATAATTTCAAAATGAGAATACTACATTATGTCATTATATGGGAGTATTCTCTTCATTTGATTTTTCTTTATTATACAAATAATTTTCCTCACTATTGGGGGTCCTCATTATATGGGAACCCCATGTTCCTCAAAAAAATAGAAAATAATGAAAATAAGAGGGTTATGGACTTGATAAAGGCATAAGTTGTTTTTAGTTTTATGGTTCTCCTTCTTTCTTTAATTGAATCACATATAGGGTTTTAGCCATATAGTGCAATTATATTTTTGGCACCTATTTTCATATATGAAAACTAATTTTTTTTTCTGATCTCATAATCTTTCATCTATGGTGTCCTATGATCTAATAATGTTGTTTTTCATCTACACCTTTTATTCGTACACCATTCCACCACACTTCATAGTTAGATATATTTGGAGTTCTTTATCAGGCTACGTTCTTCATTTCAAACTACCTTCAAACCACATCTACTTTCTTTCTCTAATCCACCATTGTTTCTAAGTATTTTTTTATATCCCAATCATATTTGGGAGTATCTTATTTATACTGTTGATTATTAGTGGATTATTCCTTCTGTACCAGCACCTGTGGTTTTTTCCTCATTGGGGTTTCCATGATAAAAATTGATGGTGTCAACATTTATTTTTCTTGCACATATATTTGGTCTTTGTGCATCATCTTTGAATAGAATCAATTAATTAGGATGATTGTATCCAATGATGTCACTGGGGGTGGATTGGATGTATTTGTTTTCTTATAATGTTTGAGATCACTAATTCAAGATATATCCACAATATGAGATAATTCCAGAACCTCATTCACCAATTTAATCCCTACACAATTCCAAGGATAATCACCAATGCACTTAGAGGATCAATTTCATGATTAATCTAATGAATTAGATCGTACTAGCACTTATAATGTTTCATCGTTAAATTTAGTGAAGATGAAGAAGAAAATAACTCATCTAATAGAAGTCATAAAATAATTAATTGGTATTAAATCACATGAAATAAAATTCAATCCACCACCATGAAACTCCCTAGGATTAACCCATAAAAGTTTAAACCTCCATTGATGATATTCTACCAATGGAAGAGGGAAGTCAACTTAAAGTTAAGACCTCAATGAAACTCATTAGGATTAACCCGTAAAACTTTATACCTATATTGATTATATTCCATCAATGGAAGTAGGAAGCCAAATTAAATAATCAAGATTGAAGATATGAAAACAATGAAATAACAAACACTCCGTCATTGTGTGAGGAATTTCACACTTGTCGGTGTGAATAAATTCACACCATGATTAAATGGTATCAAAATATTAATGAAAAAGGACAAAATAAATTAATAATAACAAATTTTATAAAGAAATGAATGTGAATGAAAAACTTATATGAGAGAAATTGACGATGCGATTACAAAATAAAATCATGAAATTACAATTGAAAGAAAAACATTGACCCTTAATCCCTTCGACACAAGATAATTATATATGCATATTATGACCCTTATATTAACCCTAAAAAAATCAATTCCCTCCCATTTATATAGTATAGTAAAATGTGGGAGAGAAATCAAAGGAAATTGGACTTTTCAATTTTTACCACAAAAATAGGACCAGACCCATCCCCCTTTTCGACGTTTTTATTTGATATTGATGATGGAAAAATATGAAGGGTTAGTAGTAGAGAAATATTATCAATCATGCATGCTATGATATCTATGAAAATTTTATTCCAATTTGATTATCAATTTGAATGTTATGCTCAAAACAGTGGCCTGATTTTATGGGGTTTCAAATATTCCCACAAATTAAATGTCATCTTGGAGTCCCTATATCTCCTTAAATACTTATGAATTTTCTATAACTAAAGTTTAATGAAATTATCCCCATAATTTGCTCTTTATATACTTAAAATTTTAACTTCATTGGTCTTGAATTGTGGGTTCTAATTTTATTTGATGGGCCTAAGTCCCATTATGTTTTGTCTAGAAATTTCTATGTTCATTTCGAAAAATATCCATCTTCCCTTAGGATTAATCCATCAATACTAAAAGAAAAATTGTTTTAGTCAAATTGATAAATAGTATCCCAAAATATAAAATTCAAATAATGAATATAATGTTTTCACAAATAGATGATTTATTGGGACCATATTTTTACTTTAAACATTAATTTCACTTGTAATTAGAAATGAAGTTCAACTTATACAATAAACTAAAAGTGATGTTTACGGACTTTGAAACATTTGAATATTAAAATATTAATAATAAATATTAGCCTCTTTCAGTTTTTAATCACACCCCAACTTGAGTTTTTCAAGTCCCGAGCAAAAAGTATCTCAAAAATATGAAATTGAATTCCATTTTTCAAAAAAAAATTAACATACAATTCTCACCAAAAGATATCATGTCAAACAATCATGAAACTAGCCAAAATCATTTAAAAAAGTTAGGTTTACAAGTATATCCCAAGCCCAATCCTATTCTATTATTCTAATTCATTTCCACATTTCATCCATTTTCAATTAAGCATGATGATGTGTTGTGTATCTCAAAATACATGAGGCCCATTTTTATGTTCAAGGGAAAAAATGGAAGTGATAGTCGAGAAACACATTAATTATTAAGACGAGTTTCCAATTTTATCATTATTTTTTGTTTGTTTTTTTAACCACAACAGTGTTCAAAAGACTAAATCTAGACAAGACAACTATGGAGTCTCTATTACCAAGTACCGGACACCACACATATTATCAATTCCATTTTCTATAATAGATATGTAAATATTAACTCTGGGAAAGAAAACTATGAATTCATGATCCCAAAGTGTTTAACACCATACATATGGAAGAAACCTTCCTCTAAATGGTCATTATTTTCGTTTTTTTGTTTGATACTCAAATTAAAATAAAAGTTACCAAAAACCCTATGTTGTGATGAAAGGAACCCAAGAACTAAAACTACACCCAAAATCTGATGGACATGCATTGTAAAAAAATGATTAAGAGGATGAAAATGTAAATATTGTAAAATCACATTAGACATCCATACTTTCTAAAATTTATGCTCTTTAACATGAACTTCTATAAAGACCAGAATCAAGGAATTAAAAATCATATAACCTTCACTTTTCGTGATTATCGATGTACATTAACACATGCAAGTATAATGAAATGAATGATTTTACTTCATAAACAGAAATCTCATATTTCACTCCCCCCAAATTAAAATAGTACTTCCCTCAGTGATAAAAGAGAATAGAAGAGAGTGTTCAGAATTGCGAAGAAAGAGGGGGAGAATGTAATTTTAAAAGTAATAATATAACAAAATCCCCAGGTTAGTAGTTGACGACCCATAAATAAGTAATTGATAACATTGGCTTCATGTCACAAGTGGACTCCTCAGGTATGGTTGAAGGTAGGTTTGAATTTTGGAAGGAATGTTTTCCATTTGGAAATACTAAAATGATTAAGTTTCCAAATAGCACACTTGAGAAACATTTTATCACATAGGAAACCCCAAGTGGGTTCCCGTAACAAAAAAACACAAAAACACATAGAATAAAATATCTAAATAAATAAAATGTAGAATCCGGGGTTCCACTTAGAAAGCACTTAGTTTAAAGTATTTAGCTCGACTTAGACCCACCAACTTATCCAACACCAACATTATAAATTTTAAGGACCCCATTTTACTCCAATTCTACTATATTGGGATTGATTATTTGTTTGTAATTTTTGTCAAGTAGAATCCTTTGTTCTAAAATGAATGGGTAAATCCAAGGAATATCCGAATTGGTTGATCTTGTTTCTTCTATAGTCTATCCTAAGATATAAATGATTATTCATAATTTATTTTCATTAAGAGAGGTTTAAAAGATGGGAAAAAAATTTTATTATCCCCTATGATGGAAGATTTGAGAGAGGATGTATAGACCTTGAGTTCTAGCTTGGGTTGACTAACACATTCAGAAACACATGGGGAATTTGAATAGAGCTCAGTTTAATTTTCAAAATTTCTTAACATAATAGGTTACTTTTGAATTGAAGTTTCAACTACCAAATTGAACAGATCATTTTCAGGAATGGGTATGGTCGAAAAGTTTTTAATTTCTCCTAATGGTTAGGTGATTGGTGTTTCTAAAAAAATATTAATGGAACAATGTTCGGGAAAATAAATCAATGATGAGAAATTACTCTCTTTTGAAAAAAACCAATTTAGTCTAGTTTAAAACCCTTAACAGTCTTCTATTATTCCTCAAGATTACTTTAAATATTACCTAACCAAATAAACTCATTATCTATCTCTAATTTCTCAAATTCTAAAGACATTTATTCAACATTTTCCTATAATTTTAAATCCTCTGATTGTTGAGGAATCATTACTTCTGGTTTTCATTATTTTCTACACTCATAGAAATTGTCACATCTTGGAGTTGTTAATAAGAAGATTGAGTGTAACAATGTTCTTATATCAATAATGAGGAAGAGATAACCTGGGTGGGAATGGGTTCACAACTGTTTCAATACATCGTAGTTCTACACTCATTGATGAAAACTCAGAAGTCATTCTCTCCTTTTTTGACATAGTTTCTCAAGTTAAATTTGTGGATTATGATAGAAAATGGGTTGAGATAAATGGTTTATTCTAGGAGGATAATTATATTGATTTAATTAAATATGAGGATATTCTTATTGGCCTTGTTGGGATAGAAATTCATTTTAGGCTGGAATTTTTTTTGAAGCATATGAGTTAAAAACATTATGGTTTATTCCGTTGTTGATTATCCCACCAATAGAAGAAAGGATGGTCATTGTATATCACAATTAGTTTGGTGTGTTAAATATAGGTAGAGGATCTCTATTATTGGGTTTGTTCAAAATTTCCGTCCATAAGAGTGAAATTGGGGGTGAGAACACAGATGTGGGGGTAGGAAAATAGAATTTGTGGTGAGAAATGAGAAATGGGAAGAGAAAAGACAGATAGAATCTAAGGTACTTACTTGGGTCCCTAACAATGGTTCCAAAATTTGGTTGTGCCCAAATTTACCCTACTGTTATATGTGGACATTGATGTATAATTATGGATCAAATCCACAGGGATCGAAGAAGAAATATAGAGACACATACATTATTTGGAGGAATTTCGAATAAGGTTTCTAACTTTGTTGTTGATTTTAATTGTGATACAAAAGTAATAATATACCTAAGAGAATTGTTTGTATTTGAGAAGTAAAAACCTAATTTTTTTAATGGAAACAATTAATTATGATGACTCAATCCAAATTTGTCGCTTTGGGTGGATTGAATGTATTGGTTTTCTTAGAATGTTTGAGATCACTAATTCAAGATGTATCCAAAAAATGAGATAATTACACAACCTCATTCAAAAATTTAATCCCTAAATAATTCCAAGGCTAATCATAAATTCACTTAGAGGATCACTTTCATGATCACTCCAAGGAATTAGATCGTACTAACACGTAGAATGTCTCATCGTTAAAGTTGTCGATGACGATAAAGAAAATAAATCATCGAATGGAAGTCTAAAAATAATGAATTAATATTAGAGAACATTAAAAAAATTAAATCCATCCCCACTAAACTACCTAGTATTAAACCATTATATTTATCCCTCTATTGATGTTATTCTATCAATGGAAGCAGGAATTTGACTTAATAAAGCAGGATCAGAGAAGTGAAAACCATGTAATAAGGAGCACTCCACCATTGTGTTGGGAATTTAACAATAGTTGTTGTGAATAAATTCACACCATGATTAAATGGTATCAAAATGTTAATAGAATGAAAAAAAATAAATTAATAAGAAAAAGAAGAAGAAAATTTATTAAGAAATTAATGTGAATGAAAAACTTACATGAGAGAAATCGATGACATGACTACAAAATGAAAGCATGGTATTACAATTGAAAGAAAAACCTGGATCAGTAATACCTTAACCACAAGATTCTTATATAGTCATATTATGATCCTTTGGTATCCCCCCACCATTAAATTCCCTCCCATATAATTAGGATAGTAAAAGGTGGGAGAGAAATCAATGGAAATTGGACTTTTGAACTTTGTCCTTAAAAATATGACCAGATTCACACCCATTGGAAGTTTAAATTTCAAATTAAAGATGGATTAATTTGATGGGATCATATAAAATAAATTTTATCTTCCATGTGTACTATAATAACTATCAAAATTTCATGCCAATTGGATCATCCATTCGTATGTTATTCTCAAAATGGGTGGATGATTTTATGGGCCTTTAAATCTAGCCCACAAATTAATTGTCAACTTAGGATCCCTAGATCTACTTAAAAACTTCAAAATTAGATTTGGACATAGTTGAATTAAATGATCCCCATAATTTTATATTTATTCATTTAAAATTTTAAGTTCATTTCATTTGAATTGTGCTCTCTAATTTTATTTTATGGGCCTATGTCCAATTATGTTTTGTCTAGAAATTTTTGTATTTATTTTTAAAAATATCCATCCATCCTTGGGATTCATCCCTCGATCCTAAAAGAAAAAATGTTCCAATAAAAGTGATAAATCATATTTTAAAATATTAAATTCAAATAATTAATATAATGTTTTCCACAAATAGGTGATTGATTGGGTCCAAATTTTCAATTTAAACATGAATTGCACTTATGATGAAAAATGAAGTTCAATTTCTAAAATGCAATAAAATCGATGTTTATGGACTTTGAAACACTTATAATATTAAATTATTAACAATGAATATTATCCTCTTTCAGGGGCTAATCAGTATTTTTTCCTAGCATCTGGTATTAGAGGGTTGTGTTTTTTATTCAGATAAATTATAGAAGTGAATTACAATCAGTAAATTTTGTTGAATGGAACCAACCATTATATGTGGTGATTAAAAAGGAAGGATTTAATTTTTTTCATGTGATTTCATTTATCAATGTTTATTAGTTAGAATTTAGAAATAATGTCTGATGACTAATGAGAGTTTGAGCATGAAATGGTTTGTGGTTTCGTCAGTGTGTAGAATACAATGTGATGAACTATATTGCCAACATCTATCATGCCATAACTTTGTGGGAGAGTCTTGATACTACCTCTTCTATTAGTAAAAGACACAATAAATTGTTTCTCCTTAACCAGGTTATGAATTTGAGGTAAAAATAAGGTAAATCTATTTTTGACTGTTTAAGTGAATATCATGAATATTTTGATCAATTATCTGGTTTGGATATTACTTCTGAAGATAATATTTTAGTTTTTTGTTACTTGATAATTTACCCAATTCTTGAGTTAATTTCTATGTTAATCTAATCGGTTCTCCTCCCCATAGTATTATAACATTTGGTTTTGCTAAGTTTTTTGTTTTGAATGAAGAGGTTGGGTGATGTACTTAGGATAAATCTTCTTTAATGCTTTTAGTAATACAGAATAGGAAGAGAAGTCAAGAAAATAATTAGGGACAAAGCACTCTAGGTAAGAAAAAATATAGATTAAAATGTAGTTATAAGAAAATAGAGTTAAAAAGAATGTCTTCGTTGTGGTAAAAAATGAAATGTCAAAAAGTTTTGATACTAGTTGAAAAATGAAAACTGAATGAAGGAAAATCAGCCGAAGAAGAATGGTGATGTAGATGATCATGTCACTGTCACTATAGGGGGTGGTCTAATTTTTGTTTATGACTCCATTGATATTTCTTATGATGATTATTGTTGGGTTGTGGATAGTGGTTCCTATTTTCACATGACATCAAGTAAGGATCCGTAAAAAGAATTAGGGATAGAACATGTGAGGTAAGGGAAAATGCATAAACAAATTTAGGTCGAAGCAAGGAGAGATTGAATTTCATTAGTTTGGTAATAAAGGACATGTTAAGAAGTTTTTCTACTAGCTAAAAAGAGAAAAAACGAAGTAAATTCAGAAAAATAATAATGGTGATGAATATGATCATGTCATCATCACTATAGGGGTGATCTTATTATTGTTTATGACTCCAATAATATTGTTTCTGATGATTTTTGTTGGCCTGTTGATAGTGGTAATTGTTTTCACATGACATCAAGGAATAAGTTCTTTAAATATTATAGACTAGTTAATTTTTGGATTTTGAAGATGGGTAATGATGGTCATGCTGATGTTCTGGGCATCAAGATTGTTTGTTTGGGGACTGACATAAGAAGTAAGCTAATTTTGAGGAATGTTCTACATACCTCTAGGGTTCATAGGATTATTATTTCTAAAACTATTCATGATGATGAATGTTGTATCCATACTTTTAGTGATTGAAAATGGAATATTTACAAGGGTTCTTTGATTGTGTCTAGAGGGAAGAAGTAGTTAGGTTTGTACTAGGTTAGAGATTCAATTTATTATGATACTACTTATGTTATTGAGTGTAGTTTTTCTTCCAAGCTATGGAATTAGAGTCTCACCCACATTAGTGATAAAGATTTTGGTTTTATGGATAAGTGAAATCTACTTTTAGATTTGAAGAGTGTAAAATTGGACATGTTTGATCACTATATGGCCAAAAAAATAGAGCAGAGTGAGTTTTAATAGTCATCATTTTCATAGGAAGTCACATGTAATTGAATTAGTACATTCTGATATTTTTGGTCCATTGAAATCTAAGACATTTAGTTGCAGTATTTATTTTGTGACGTTTATTTATGACTACTCATGTAAGCTTTGAGTTTGTGTTTTGAATTCCAAATGTCATGTTCTTAGTGTTTTTAATCATCTTTAGTTTTCAACGAAGAGGGAATCTGGTAAGAAATTGAAATGTATTCACACTAATAATGGGGGTGAGTATTGTGGTCTATTTTATTAGTATTGCGGGAAAAAGGTATTAGACATCAAAAGACTCTTCCTAAGACACCTTGGCTAAATAGTGTATTTGGGTGGATAAACATGACTTTTTTAGAAGGAGTTCATTTTTTTCTTTTGGAAGCAATGTTTCGTGGACATTTTCAGGGTGAGGTTTTATTTAATGCTTCTTATATTATAAATTTATCACATGGTACTTCTTTACAAAAAGATACTCTTGAAAATTTTGGGTGTGACAAAGAAATTAAGTATGTTCATTTAAGTGTTTTTGGTGGCAAGGATTTTGTTCATGTGCCTATAGATGAGAGGTCCAAACTGGATGATAATTCACAATAGTGTATTTTTATTGACTATGGATAAAGGTTATATAATCCTGCTTTGAATAAACTTTTCAGTAATTGTGATGTGGTGTTTAAATTGGACTAGAATATTGTAGATATTGATGAGGGATAAAAATATACTTCTCCAACTTCTAATAGCTTTATCAGTCTTGAGCCAATTTCAAATTCACATTTACCTCATATTGTTGATTATGATGATCATGTTGATGTGTAGACTGAGGTTTAGGGTGAATAGTGTGGATTTGATGTTTTTGATGCACATTTTGTTTTGGATGATCCAGTTTTAGGGTTTATTAATGAACTTGTAGTTCTACTACAGAGGTCATTTTAGCATTGTACCATTCTACTCAGTATTCACCTGATAAGTATGTGCTCCTCCCCAAAGGGGATTAACTAGAACCTTTTTATGAGGCAATGGAAGGTGACACTACTGGAAAAGTAGGCTATACCAACGGTTTATAACCATTTCTATAGGCTAGAAAACCGTTGGTATAGGGTATACCAACGGTTTTCCAAACCGTTGGCCAGTAAGGCGTGTGGAAATCCCTTTACCAACGGTTTCATTTAAACCATTGGTATAGGTTCTGGGAAATCTAGAAAACAATTTACCAACGGTTCTGAACCGTTGGTATAAGTTCTTCCAGATATCTGGAAAACAATTTACCAACGGTTCTGAACCGTTGGTAAAGCTTGTTCCAGAAATCTGGAACAACTTATACCAACGGTTCTGAACCGTTGGTATAAGTTTTTCAGAAATCTGGAACAAGCTTTACCAAGGGTTCAGAAGCGTTGGGAAATTGTTTCCCCAAACTGCTTCACAACAGCACCTAGAAGCCCCCCCAGAAGCTATACCTGCATAAAAAAACAGTGCACAACAGCCCTCAGTATACCCTCCACTATACACCTGCATAAAAAATATCACAAAAGCCACATACAAACATCAAACATTATAAAAAACACCTAAAATAGCCCAAAAAACACATGACAACAATCATCCGGTGGTAATTCACCTCACCCATCAAATTCTAATAGGCAGAATAGTTTGATAAATATCTATTAGAGTTGAATAAGACATTCAAATTGACTCAAATCCCATTTTTTTGTGATACTAGGTTTGGGTATGTAATGATTTGTGATGAATTTTGCATTGAACTTGTATTGTTTATAAAATATGGTGAAAAGATATTTTCGTAGGAGTCTCGTCACTTATGACCCCATGAGTGAAACTACCAATCTCATGAAAAAGATTCATTGATGAGTGTAAATTTCAGTTGTATTCACTTAAAATGATTTCCTTTTGAAATAAAAGAGAGACATTGAGTGTAGTTGTCCACACCGCACCTCGGATTGAGGCGGAGTTGACTCGTACACATCACAAATGACCCATGGATACATGTCCTAAAGTATCAACAGTATCTGAATGCCTTTGGTCTATTTTCTGTATATCAGGTGTTGTTTTAACTTAAACTGTTTTCCATTTCAAAGAATAGTGAAACACTTTGAGTGGTGCCGGCCACACCACGTCTTGGATTAAGGCGGGGTTGACTCGTACACGTCACAAATGACCCATGGATCATTGTCCTAAAGTTTCAATAGAATCTGAAAGCGTTTGGTTGGTTTTCCATATGTTGTTTTTTTACATAAAAGCGCATCCATTTTAAACAAAATAAAGACACATTGAGTGGTGTCGGCCACACCGCGCCTCGTATTGAGACGGGGTTGACTCATACACATCACACATGACCAATGGATACATGTCCTAAAGTATCAACAGTATCCGAATTTGTTTGGTCAGTTTTCTGTATGTGGTTTTTTTACTTAAAAGCGCATCCATTTTAAACAAAAGAAAGACACTTTGAGTGGTCCCGGCCACACCGGCCCTCGGATTGAGGAGTGGTTGACTCGTACACGTCACATATGACCCATGGATCTTTTTCCTAAATTTTTAGAAGAATCCGAATGCGTTTGGTCAGTTTTCCATAAGGAAGTTGTTGTTTTCACTTAAAATCTTGTCCATTTCAAATAAAAGTTAGACACTTTGAGTGGTGTCGGCCACACCATGCCTCCGAGTGAGGTGGGGTTGAGTCGTACACGTCAAAAATGACCCATAAATCATTTTCTTAAAGTTTCAACAGAATCAGAAAGTGTTTGGTCAGTTTTCTATATGTCGTTTATTTTACTTAAAAGTGCATCCATATTAAACAAAAGAAAGACACTTTGAGTGGTACCAGTCACAACGGCCCTCGGATTGAGGCGGGGTTGACTTTTACATGTCCCATATGACCTATGAATCGTTGTCCTACAGTTTCAGCAGAATCTGAATGCGTTTGGTTGGTTTTCGGTATGTCAGTTGTTGTTTTAACTTAAACTGGTGTTCATTTCAAAGAAAAGTTAGACATTTTGAGTGGTACCGGACACACTGTGCCTCGGATTGAGGCGGGGTTGACTCGTACACGTCACATATGACCCATGGATCATTGTCATAAATTTTCAACAGAATCCGAATGCGTTTGGTCGGTTTTCCGTATGTCAGTTGTTCTTTTAACTTAAATTGTTGTCCATTTCAAAGAAAAGTTAGACACTTTGAGTGGTGTCGGCCACATCGCGCATTGTATTGAGGTGGGGTTGACTCGTACACGTCAAAAATGACCCATGGATCGTTGTACTAAAGTTTCAACAGAATTCGAATGTGTTTGGTTGGTTTTCCGTATGTCAGTTGTTGTTTTAACTTAAACCGTTGTCCATTTCAAAGAAAAGTGACAAACATTGAGTGGTCCTGGCCACACCGTCCCTCAAATTGAGGCGGGGTTAACTCATACACGTCACATATGACCCATGGATCGTTTTCCTAAAGTTTCAATAGAATCTGAATGCATTTGGTTGGTTTTCCGTATGTCAGTTGTTGTTTTAACTTAAACTGTTGTCCATTTCAAAGAAAAGTGACAAACTTTGAGTCGTCCTAGCCACACCGGCCCTTGTATTGAGGCGAGGTTGACTCTTACACGTCACATATGACCCATGGATCTTTGTCCTAAAGTCTCAACAGAATCCGAATGCGTTTGGCTGGTTTTCCATATGTCAGTCGTTGTTTTACCTTAAACTGTTGTCCATTTGAAAGAAAAGTGAAAAACTTTGAGTGGTCCTAGCCACACCGGCACTCGGATTGAGGCGGGGTTGACTCGTACACGTCACATATGACCCATGGATCGTTTTCCTAATGTTTCAACAGAATCCGAATGCGTTTGGTCGGTTTTACGTATGTCAATTCTTCTTTTAACTTAAATTGTTGTCCATTTCAAAGAAATGTTAGACACTTTGAGTGGTGTCGGCCACACCGCGCCTTATATTGAGGCAGGTTTGACTCGTACACGTCACAAATGACCCATGGATCGTTTTCCTAAAGTTTCAACAGAATCCGAATGCGTTTGGTTGGTTATCCATATGTGGTTTTTTTTACTTAAAAGTGCATCCATTTTAAACAAAAGAAAGACACTTTGAGTGGTACCGGCCACACCGGCCCTCGGATTGAGGAGGGGTTGACTCTTACATGTCACAAATGACCCATGGATACATGTTCTAAAGTATCAATAGTATCTGAAAGACTTTGGTCCGTTTACCGTATGTCAGTTGTTGTTTTAACTTAAACAAATGTCCATTTCAAAGAAAAGTGACACACTTTGAGTGGTCCTGGCCACACCGGCCCTCATATTGAGGAGGGGTTGACTCGTACACGTCACATATGACCCATGGATACATTTCCTAAAGTATAAACAGTATCCGAATTCCTTTGGTCCATTTTCTGTATGTCAGTTGTTGTTTTAACTTAAACTGTTGTCCATTTCAAAGAAAAGTGACACACTGTGAGTGGTCCCGACTACACCGGCCCTCGGATTGAGGCGGGGTTGACTCTTACACGTCACATATGACCCATGGATCGTTTTCCTAAAGTTTCAACAGAATCCTAATGCGTTTGGTTGGTTTTACGTATGTCAGTTGTTGTTTTAACATAAACCGTTGTCCATTTCAAAGAAAAGTGACAAACTTTGAGTGGTCCTGGCCACACCGGATCTCGGATTGAGGCGGGGTTGACTTGTACACGTCACATATGACCCATGGATCATTGTACTATAGTTTAAACAGAATCCGATGCGTTTGGTCTGTATTCTGTATGCCAGTTGTTGTTTTCACTTAAAATCCTGTCCATTTCAAAAAAATGTTAGTGGTGTCGGCCACTACTTCAAAGCACATTTTCCATATCATCTTCCACATGCATAAACATGAAATACATGGCTAACTAAGAAATCTAAGTAAAAAAAATAAAAAAATGAGCAACACAGTACCAAGGAATACTAAAGTTATATGTAGTAGACTAATCATACAATAAGAATCAAGTGCAAAAAACAGAATCTGAATGCAACGTCCCTATGAAGCAGAGGAAAACCTCAAAGTGGAAAACCATGTTCAAAAATAAAGAGTTATATAGAATTCAAAAATGTAATGGATCAATCTGCCTCTGATCACCATCACCATCACTACTATCATCATCAGCCTCATCCTCGCCGCCATCTCTGTCCTCATCGTCATCCTCATCCTCGGCATCATCCTCGCCCTCGGCCCCATCCTCGCCATTGGCCCCATCCTCGCCCTCGTCCAAATCCTCATCCTCGCCCTCTTCCTCTTCAGCATCCTTGTCATCACCAGGAATGTCATCATCTCGATCGCCACTAGAGCTGCCACCTGGTGCATTGGATAATGCACCCATCGACGACATAAATGTATAACAAGCCGCACTAGCCTCTGGTGGAAGTGATGAAGATAAAACTCTCATCAGTTTCATAAATTCTCTGTCTCTTGTTTGAACTTGTACTTCCAACTCAATGACCCTTTTATCAGACTGTCTTGCATGCTCCTTGACATGTTCCAACTCGGTGGTACTAGAATGGATACCTGGAGACGACCAATACCTCGTCGAGACTATATTCTTACCAGGTCGGCAGCGTACTCGACTAGAGTGCTCATCTCCCAAAACCTGATATAAATGATCGTGTGGCCCAAAATTGTCAGGCTCCTAGGCATCAAGATCCTCTAAAGCAGCCTGTAAAAAATATTAATAGATTATTAAATTTCAAATTAGATATTAAACTTTTAAATAAACAAATTAAAACTTACAATCTTCTCTTGGGTCGGTTCATTTACCGCAGTTCCATCTTTTTTTCTTCTACTCGAGCAAAACAATTTTTCTCGAGGGATACATCCTTCAATATTCATTTTGTGCTTCTGTAATGACATTGAAACAATATAAAGTGAAAGTATAATCATATATTCATTATTCAATAAATCACATAATTTAAGTAGGATCCAATAAAAAGGGAAAGTCCTAAAGAAAAATTATAAACAACTATATCGTACCTGCTGCCTCTCATGATCTGACATTGTTGTGCGCCCCAAAGTGTAGAGGTATTTCTTTGAATCAATTTTTTTTTGTTTTTTTTCAGAATATTCCTAAATAATGATTAATAATTAATAGGATTATATTAATGCAAAATATGAAAACACTCATTTAAATAACTCAAATGAGATTAATACCTTAAATTTGGCAGTCGCCCAATGGGTAATCATTTGGAGATATTGCTCTATCGGGCAGTCATCCACGATAGGTAATGTCTCTAACTCCGTACCCACTCTATCACACCATCCAACATACAACTCATGCTTATAAGCTCTCCAAAGCTCTCCTAGATCTTTTAAACGCGCTGATCGTGCACCTTCGCCATCAGGGAAGTTAAACCGAAGATGAAACCAAATTGATTAGTTCATTTAAATACAAAAATATACTACATTAAATCCAATAGATTTTTTACCCATATTTGTGCCCACGCATTATCCTTGACTTCGGGTGGCAGATTTCTCCAAGAGAGAGGGCTGACCGGAATGATATCGGAGTATTTGGCTAGCGTCACCAAAAAACCCCGAAATTGCTGCCCAGATTTCTCAATAATTTGTCTATAAGCATTTTATTCTACCATCAACTATGTCTGGCGGTTCCATACCGCACGCAAGCGAGTACGCCCCCTCCCCCGCCTCCTATCTGTAGATGAATCTGTTATTAAAGAAAAATAATATCAATACAAGTTATAATAAAAATAAATTTTGGTATAAAAATTTGATCGAGTTATATAAATATACCTGTGGTAGTCAGATCAATGGGTGCAGAAGCTGAAGGAATATCCTGTACAGGTGGAGTGTCCCTTAGTGTATGCTCCTCAGCCACATACTGTGTCACAGTAGGAGTCGAAGAAGGTGGAATATAATAACCTGGAGATAATGAACCAGAAGCAAAAGATGATGGCATAGACGTCTGGCCAGCTGGTAGTATAAACATCGGAGGACTAAATATCTCATATGTCCCTGATGACACACCAGGATCAAAATAGGGCGTAGAAGATACGTCTGTGGTAGTGGATCGTCTAACTCTCGCCCCACGAGCCCTCGTACCACCAACCTCTCTACTGGGAGCAATATCAGGCTCCTCGTCAGATATCTGTCATCTATGGCGTGGATCCTAAAAAAAAGTTTGACAGAAAATTAAACACATGATATTACAAGTTATTGAAATATTTATATTTGAAATAAAATACTCACAAAAGGGTTGAGTGGGGGAACACCCATATGTACCATGCAACGATTATTATCTGTCATCTTTTTCTGCCGCCTCTCTTCAATGGTTTTTATTTCCTGCAATGAAAACAAATATGGAAGTATTTAGAAACAGATAACTAATGTGTAACCCAACAAAAAAAATATAGAAAAACCATTATGATAAAAAGATCATAATGAAACAGAAGATTTATGGTGTGATGAAGGTAAGTACTAGGATACACACTCTGAATGATGTTGGTGAAACATGTAGGTGAGAACACGACGGTATGATTCTATATATTTCCCACCACAACTTCGGGTTCACAATCAACTCTGACAATTGAGTTGTTGGGGTCATCATAAGTAATAAACAGATTGCTTCCAATTGCAGTAGGGATAATGTCAACTTCATAATCACCATCATCAAAAACATGTCAGGGATTTACTTCAATAATTACACTGAATTTAGGATGACGATGTTCTTCGACATAAAAAACTTGTTTCACCATTGATGCCAATACATATGGTTCATCGGTGGCAAGAGTGCGAGTCATGTCAATAACTCGAAATCCACAATCATCAATAAAGGTGCCTTGCCTCGTCATTGAATCAAACCATTGACATTTCATCATCGTGACTCGACCATGCGAGTAATAATCCAAAATTATTATTTTCTCCATGACACCATAATAAGAAACATTTTCAGAATGAGGTCTAGTGTCTGATGAACTGGCATAACAGTCTGTTGTGGCTATTAGCATAACACCATTATGTTGTGTTCTCATGTTTCTTTCTTGTTCAATGATAAAAAATTTGTATCCATTGATCACAAGTGATTTACAAGCACGAACCATGGTATTAGGACAAAAAGCCAAAGCTCTTATTTCCTCAGAAACAGAGTCTGTAGGCAAACTCGATACCTGAAATATAAACAAATAGTAAACTTAATTAAATATTATTTTTATTTAGTTATTACAGAAATATTTTTACCTTCAATTTCAACCAAGCAGAAAACCCTTTGCTATGCAAAGTCTCCTTCTTTCTCAAAGATAAAGAACGATGCTTTCTATATATCAATTATTTATGTTCCCTGTAGATAAAAATAAAAATAGTTTAACAAATATTTAAAATTACAAGAGATAAGATACGAGTTACATGTACAATTAACTTATTTTATATACTCATCGAATAAATCACAATTGAACAACACTGTGCGATGTGCCATCTCTCGCTCTTCAAGGCTTAAGGTTGTCAATGTATATGATCCCACAATTCCTCTTGTGTGAGGAAGTGATGGAAAACTGGGTTCAATTTGCCCGTACTGTTTTTCTTCATTTCTCATTGGTCTCTTTATTCTCGTAGTATGATCAGACAAATACATTGAGCAGAAATCCATACATTCTTGAGCCAAGTAACCGTTCACAATAGAACCTTCAGGATAATTCCTATTCTGAACATATGATTTCAATGTGCACATGTTTCTTTCAGTTGGATACATCTAACGGAAAGAAATGGGTCCTCCAAGAAGTATTTCGGTCGGAAGATGGATAGTCAGATGCAACATGCATGTAAAAAATGATGGAGGGAATATTTTCTCTAACTCACACAAAATTAATGGTGTCTCTGCCAACCGTTTTTGCACGAGGGATTTGGACAACCTCTTAGCACAAAGATCTCTAAACAAATAGCACAACCAAATAACTGAGACTCTAACATTATTGGACAAGAGATGACAGATTGATATTGGATTCAACTCATGCAAAAGGATGTGATAATAATGAGTCTTCAAAGATTTCAACTTCAACTCTTTTCTATTGACCCGTTTTGATATATTGCTTGAAAATCCATCAGGAACTTTAATAGTCTCTAGCACTTCCAGAAATTGATTTTTTCAGCAGGACTCATCACATAAGAAGCACATGGAACTTCCCATTTATTTTCACTGATACGGACATGATGCAATTCTGGTCTGATCCCCCAATCTACCAAGTCATGCCAAGATCGTAAATCATCTTTTTTCTTCCCCTTGGCATTTAGAATAATCAAAATCAACATTTCACATATATTCTTTTCAATGTGCATTACATCTAAGAAATGACGTAACAAGTTGGTTGACCAATATGACAACTCAAAGAATATACTCTTCTTCTTCCAATTGTAACAGGTATCATTGGAAACATTTTTCCTCTTTCTAGATTTCATTACACTCTTCCCAAATGAATAACTGAAATCTTTCAATTCATTAAGCACATCAGTTCCAGACATACGCTGAGGTGGATTGTCATTCTCCATGGTATTGTCAAATCTTCGACGATTGTTTCTATATGGATGGTTCATTGGAAAGAATCGTCGATGTCCCATAAAACTAAAACTACGACGATATTTCAGTCTTCTCGATCGAGTATTCTTCATACAAACAGGACATGACAATTTTCCTTTTGTGCTCCATCCATACATCATTGCATAAGCAGGAAAATCATTGATAGTCCACACAAGTGCAGCACGCATCTGAAATATGTCTTTCGAACATGCATCGTATGTGGGCACACCCACATCCCAAAGAAGTTTCAACTCTTTTATTAAAGGTTGAAGGTATACATCTATATCATTGCTGGGATCAGAAGGGCCAGATATCAGTATACTCAAGAAAGTGTAAGGCTTTTTCATACACGACCAAGGGGGAAGGTTATAAATGTGTATGAAAATCGGCCATGTGCTGTGTGAAGTAAGCATCTGCCTAAATGGATTAAAACCGTCAAATGAAAGACACAGTCTCACATTACGCACGTCGGCTGCAAATTTAGGATATCGAGCATCAAATCTCTACCATGAAAATCCATCTGCAGGGTGAACCAACTCTTCATTATTCTTTTTTCTCTCAGTTTCATGCCATCGCATTTTTACGGATATTTCATCAGACATGAAAAGGTTCTGTAATCTGGGGATCAATGGAAAGTGCCACATTACTTTTTGTGGCACACGAGATGGTGTTCCATCATCTTTTGGCTTCCATCGGGAGGTTCTACATTTTATACAGTCATTTCTTTCAGTAGTTTCCTCCCAAAATAAGCTGCAATCATTCGGGAAAGCATGCATTTTTTTTGAGAATCCAAGTTCATCAACCAACTTCCATGCCATATAGTGGTTTGAGGGAATATCTGCATCATCTGGAAGTAATTCCTTCAAGAAGGTAAGAATATAATCAATTGCAGTATTTGAAATCCCATACATAGTTTTCCCATGAAACAATCGGATTAAAAATTCCAACTTTTTCATTTTATCACATTTCCGATATACTGGAGTCGTCGCAGCATCATTCAATTTTTTCACCCTATCAACATCATCATTTTCATTGGACGCATCATGTGTTCTTGTATTGAAATCTTGTTGGCTGGAAATCCTTTCCTTCTCATGATGTCGAATAAATGGAAACCAATCATATATCAAACTCTCCCATTCAGTCCTATCATTTGGGTCATCAACATTTTGAGATTCCATTTTCTCTCCATTGTGATACCACACAAAATAGTTTGTTTGGAAATCATATTTGGTTATATGATAGCTAACTGCTTCATGGATCAACCAAGGTCTTCCAACACAATTAAAACATGGGCAGTGTATGCAACCACTATCTGAAGCCTTGTCAAATGCAAAATCTAGAAAGATGTTCAAATTATTTTGAAAATCGGTTGAAATCCGATCAGTTTCGTACATCCAACTTCTATCCATTCTGTAAAAAAATCGTAATAAGTCATTTCAAAGTAATTCAATAATATTAAAGTTTAATCAAAAAAATATTTACGTAAATGACAATTGTTTACTCTATATAAAAGCATAACTGACACATTACTCTATATGAGAATCATATTAAGAAATACAACAAAATACAGTGTATATAAGATAATAAGATACAAAATTTCTAATGCCTATATTCACGGATTGACCAGTAAGATATTGGAAGTGGATCAAGGAATACATAATCTTTAAGGGTCTTGTTGGGAGTATATGAGTTTTATACTTTAACTTCTCCAAGTAGATCAGGATGAGGAGTAGGATGAGGATCATGGGAGTGGCGGGACTGTCCAAGGGGGGTGTGGCGTGTCCAGGGGGGTGCGGGGTGTCTAGGGGGTGGTGGGGTCGTCCAGGGGGTCGGAGGTGTCCAGGGGGTGGGGGGCTGTCTAGGGGGGTCGGGGTGTCCAGGTGGGCGGGCTATCCGTGGGGGTGGTCAGGTTGCCCAAGGGGGTCGGGGTGTATAGGTATATTTATATGAAAAGAATACCCCCACAGTAATCATGCAGCTCTGTCATTAGTCTAAACCCCTAGAACACATAAAAGAAGCTAGTATGAACATTTACTAAAATATTTAACACCATACGATTGAAAATACAATCTAAATATAGTTTGAGAGGATATAATGGTGTGTGTGAAAAAAAATTATATTAAATCAATTTAAATGAATATGGAACAAATGAGGGTTTATAATACACTAAGAGTACCTCAAACAATCCAAAACCACTATAGCACCACCCCTTGGATAGCCCGCCCACCCCCCTTGACATCTCTTCTCTCTATGGACAGCCCCCCACCCCCTTGGATAGCCCGACCACCCCCCTGGACACCCCTACCCCCCGTGGCCAGCCCGCCCACCCCCCCTGGACAGCCCGCCCACCCCTCCTCGACAGCCCGACCACCCCCGTGGACAGCCCGCCCACCCTCGTACCCCCCTGGACACCCCGTACCCCCCTGGGATAGCCCCACCCACCCTCCCAAACAGCCCACACCCCCCTCCCCTGCAACCCCACCGCCACCACCTAGACATACCAACCCCCCTGGACACCCCACACACCCCTCCCCCACCAAGACACCCCACCCAGACCCCCATGACAGCCCACACCCCCTGGACAGCCCCGCCCACCCTCGTGGACAGCCTTTCCCACCCTCGTGGACAGCCCCGCCCACCCCCGTGGACAACCCACCCACCCCCGTGGACACCCCCTACCCCCTATACTTCCCAACCACCCCCGTAGACAACCCACCCACCCCCCTCAACACCCCTTCTCCCTATGGACATCCCCCACCCCCTTGGATAGCCCGCCCACCCCCCTGGACACCCCTACCCCCTGTGGCTAACCCACCCACCGCCCTGGACAGACCGCCCACCCCTCCTTGACAGCCCGGCCACCCCCGTGGACAGCCCGTCCACCCTTGTGGACAGCCCTCCCACCCCCGTACCCCCCTGGACACCCCGTACCCCCCCCCCCCCCGGGATAGCCCCGCCCACCCTCCAAAACAGCCCACACCCCCCTGTAACCCCACCACCACCACCTAGACATACCAACCCCCCTGGACACCCCCACACACCCCTCCCCCACCAGGACACCCCACCCAGACCCCCAAGACAGCCCACACCCCCTGGACAGCCCCGCCCACCCCCATGGACAGCCTTTCCCACCCCCGTGGACAGCCCCACCCACCCTTGTGGACAACCCACCCACCCTCGTGGACTCCCCCTGCCCCCTAAACAGCCCAACCACCCCCGTGGACAGCCCACCCACCCCCCTCGACACCGCTTCTCTCTATGGACAGCCCCCCACCCCCTTGGATAGCCTGCCCACCCCCTGGACACCCCTACCCCCTATGGCCATCCCACCCACCCCCCTGGACAGCCCGCCCACCCCTCCTTGACAACCTGACCACCCCCGTGGAGAGCCCGTCCACCATTGTGGACAACCCGCCCACCCCCGTACCCCCCTAGACACCCCATACCCCCCATACCCCCCTGGATACCCCTGCCCACCCTCCCAAACAGCCCACACCCCCTCCCCTACAACCCCACCACCACCACCTAGACATACCACCCCCCTGGACACCCCACACACCCCTCCCCCACCAGGACACCCCACCCAGACCCCCAGGACAGCCCACACCCCCTGGACAGCCCCGCCCACCCTCGTGGATAGCCTTTCCCACCCCCGTGGACAGCCCCGCCCACCACCGTGGACAACCCACCCACCCCCGTGGACGCCCCCTACCCCCTAGACAGCCCAACCACCCCTGTGGACAGTCCACCCACCCCCCTCGACACCCCTACCCCCCGTGGCCAGCCCACTCACCCGCCTGGACAGCCCGCCCACCCCTCCTTGACAGCCCGACCACCCCCGTGGACAGCCCGTCCACCCTTGTGGACAACCCGCCCACCCCCGTACCCCCTTGACACCCCGTACCCCCCTGGATAGCCCCGCCCACCCTCCCAAACAGCCCACAGCCCCCTCCCCTGCAACCCCACCACCACCACCTAGACATACCACCCCCCCTAGACACCCCACACACCCCTCCCCCACCAGGACACCCCACCCATACCCCCAGGACATCCCACACCCCCTAGACAGCCCCGCCCACCCCCGTGGACAGCCTTTCCCACCCCGGTGGACAGCCCCGCCCACCCCCGTGGACAACCCACCCACCCCCGTGGACACCCCCTACCCCCACAATCCATTATCCAAAACATATCAAATTGGTTTGAACACAATCCAAATTTCCCACAATCCATTATCCAAAACATGTAAACGTTCACGATAGCCTCCCCCAACTTTGATTTACATGTTTTAAACACTCTCCTTCCAAACATAGAATATAAAAACATTAAAAAAGTATTCACAAACAGAAACAATATCCTATTTAGATATTAATTTCAATAATCAAGTAAACCACCAACACCTGGAAAAAATCTATTCATTAAAAAAAATACAAAAATATGGTTGAGATCAAATTTTACCTATTCGTATGGGGGTGTACCTGCTGGGATGGGGGCTGCTGGTGTTTGGATTCACGAGAGCAGTGGATTCGGATGGGGTTCGCGAGAGCAGCGGAGCGAATAGATTAGGGCTCTGTCCGAATGGGGAGAGGAGATCGCAGTCTGGAATTTGGGGAAAACCTTTGCCAACGGTTCCAGTGAACCATTGGGAAATGTGTGAGTTTAGCACCCATTTCCCAACAGTTCCAGTGAACCGTTGGGAAAGGGTCCACCGAAATTCCCTTTGCCAACGGTTTGATTAAACCCTTGGAAAAGGCTCACTATACCAACGGTTTAAGTAAACCGTTGGTATACTACCGTTTGGAAAAGACCAAATTACTGTAGTGTGAATATAAGGATAGATGGATTGCGAAAATAGATGTTTAAATAAGATCATTACCAAATAGCCAAACTTTTGAGAAGGTGAAATCACCAGCAGGTAAAAGATCTTTATAAAATTGATGGATTTATCCAATTAAAAATGAATAATCCAGTTTTGTTCTATGATAAAGTTCAATGTTAGTTGTTAAAGGCTTCTTTAAGAATAAAAATATTTATTTTGATGATATTTTTTCACCTATTATCAAAATTTCTTCCATTCGGGTTGTTCTTGGTTTGAATTCTAGTTTGGATCAACATATTGAGAAAATGGATATGAAGACAACTTTTTTCCATGGAGATTTAGAGGTGGATATTTATACAGGGAAGCAAGATGGTTTTATTGGAACAAGTTAAGAGAATCATTTCTGCAGATTAAAGAGGATTTTTCATTGTTGGTAGTGGTATAAAAAGTTTGAATATATCATTTTTCATCACGGTTTTCGGAAGACATCTTAGGATCATTGTGTTTTTGTTTAGATATTTATTGATGATGATTTTATTATACTATTTCCTTATATTGAAAATATGTTCATTGTTAGTCATGATGCTTCTAGAATTGATAGATAGAAGAAGGATCATTGTCAGTAATTTTTGATGAAAGACCTAGGGCCATTATGATAGATTCATGGAATGTTGATCTCCTCTGATATAAATTACATGAAATTATGGTTTTCTATAGAGATAGATTTTTAAAATACTCTTTTGAGATTTTCTATGGATAAATTGAAAGTGTTCAGTACTCTTCTTGCTTTAAATTTTAATATCAATACTAGTTAGTTTCCTTTTATTGATGAATAGAGAGATGAGATGCAACATATACCTTATTCACATGCCATTGGTTGTTTGATTTATGCGATGATATGTACTAGACCTGATATTTTTCATGTTGTTGGTGTGGTCAGTTGTTTGCTATCTAATATTGGTATAGAGAATTGGATAGTAGTGAAGTATGTATTTCATTACATTCAGGGTAATTCTTATCTGAGATTGTGTTTTGTCAATGGGGAACCTATGATTTGTGGCTTTACAAATTTAGATATGACATGATATACAGATTCAATGAATTCTACTTCAGGATATTTGATCACTTTTGGAGGAGCAGTATCTTGGATATCTATATTGTAGAGATGTGTTGTTTTTCTACCGTAGATTTTGAGTTTATTGCAGCTATAGAGGTGTTTAAAGAATTTTTTTGGTTGAAAAATTTTATTCGAGAGCCCAATTTTAATCAGGATAGGTATATTATATTTTGTGTTGTCAGAGTGTTCTTTTTTTTGGGAAATAATTCCACATTTCATGGTAGGTCGAAACATATCTATGTTCGGTATGATTGGATTTAAGACATCCTTGACTCAATATAGTTAGAGCTTGAGAATATCCACACAGATTAAAATGGTTCAGAAATGTTAACCAAGTGTTTACCCATTGGAACGTTTGAGACTTTCTGACTCATTTTTGGGTTGAAAGTAATCCTAACTTGAGCCATAAAGGGAGTTTTTTAGGGTTCCTCCTCACATGGGGACCCCACATGCCTCATAATAAAAAAAGGAAACAAAAAAATGAAAAGATGAGGGTTACAGACTTAAAGGAGGTAGATGTTTTTTTGGTGTGTGGCTCTCCCATTCATTGAATCTCACCTAGGGTTTTAGGCGTACAATGCAGTTAGATTTTTTGACATCAATTTTCATATCTAAAACCCAAAAAAATTCTTTTTATCTAATCGACTTTCAACTATGGTGGTCTGTGATCTGATCCTGGTGCTTTTCACCTACAATTTTTATTCAGAAAATGATCCACCACCCTTAAAAATCTGATCTATTTTGATTTCTTTATTAGGCTATGTTTTTTGTTTCATGCTTCCTTTAGATTGTATCATCTCTCTTCCTTTTATCCTCCATTTTATTTGAGTATTATTTTTGTGACCCATCTCATCTTTGAGAGCCTATTATTTTTACTCTTTATTATTTGTGTATTATACTTTTTAGCTCATGTCCCATGGTTTTTCCCACATTGAGATTTTGTTAGAAATTGTTGGTGTCAACATGTTAGGATATTGAGAGAGAGAATAAAAAAAACTTTGTATCCACTGTTTAACAACATAATAATTGAGACACATCAAGAAGAATATAGAAAGAGAGGAAGGTAGAAGAAAATCAAAGAAGATCTCTATGAAATAAGACCACCCTCATGAAGATCCCAAGCTGAGACCACCGTTTTAACATACTGCCAATAAAAATATACAAATAAAATGCCTCCCATCCCTTCTAGATGGACCCCATTTAAACACACAAAACAAATACTAAAAACCCAACCAACTACTCCCTAGCCACTACAACTTGAAAAATAGATTAATAAATGGAAAAAATATTTCCCATACTATAACACTCTCTTCATACAGAATTCCCCTACTATATCACTCACTCCATATAGACAACCCCTACTTACTAATATTACCTCCCACTTAAACGCCCCCCGCCCCCCATCCCCAAGGTGGATGAAAAAAAGCTTTACTCAGGTGTGCATTGGAATGAAAACCCTTTGTAGCGTCTTGGGTGAAGACCTCAACATCAATGCATCTTCATTTGAATCCGGAAACACACTAAGGAAAACTTGGGAAAATATTTTAGGTGGATAAAATTTTCAGTACAATTCCTCTCTATAATATTCAACACTATATGCTCTTGAACTGGTAATACTTACTTGGGAAAAATCCATTACCAATAGTAGAGTAGATGTAGGGACTTTGGAATTGATGATAATGTCATAGAGAATAACCTCCTTCTCATCCACCTGTTGAGAATGAAGCACTTTTTCAACCATTCTCACTACAATCATGTAGGAATAATTTGGTAGGGAACCCTGTTGGACAATAGAATTATAGTAAAAATGATATTGGAGCAACTGCATCGCAATAATTTCATCTTAAAAACAATATAAACTGTCATTACGATTGTCAATATGAACTTTAGCAGCCCGGTATAGTTGACCATTTTCATCAAATTTATCCACTCTTGTCTCAAACTTTGGAAAATAAAAACTACCAGTAGATGCCAGTTCAATTAAATTTTTCCTTCAGTTCCACTTCATCTAAAAACATTGATTTCCCTATAAATCCACTAGTGAAACCCTCTATTTCATCTTCATTTAAGTAAAAACCCTTAAAAATGGGAGAAACCTTTAGCCCAAACCTGGATTTCTAGGATTGTTCAGCCTTAGTCAAGGATAAATATTGAAAACTTCTTTTTCTTTACCTGCCCCGTGCATGGTTGAAGATTCATTAGTGTCATCTCTGTTAACCTTGTCATCATACCTACACTTCTTATGGAACAATTTATTCATGATCAATCCTACCAATAATGGAGCATGAATCTCCCCAATTAGAGATTTTTTCTTTTTTTCTTCATACTGGAAAGGAAAGGAGGCACTACTATGAGAAAAAATTCTATACATTTGGTGCATATATCAAACACTAACACTGTAGGAAAACCACACAATTCTGGTATTTCATCTACTATGGAATATGTACTGTCTCTTTCCACCTCTGTAGTCTCAGTAACCAGCATCCCCTCAACCAATTCATGCACTACCATACGATCAAACTTGTCTATCAAGCTTCCTCCACACGTGTTACAAGTATCCAGGTCTAGTTTTTCATTCCCCTGATGATATTCCTCACGTACTGAGCCAATAGTTAGGTGATTTTCCTATGTAGGTCCTTCCAAGATGGAATCAAGTTTCTCACACACACCCATATCCCTCTAAAATGCAAACACCAATAGTATAACTTATCTGTCTTAGTAGACTTTCTGAACTTATATTGCATGCATCATTGCCAGCTCTCATCTCGCTATATACTCTCAAAAG
The DNA here is from genome assembly GCA_963277665.1 of Viscum album. Taxonomy (NCBI): domain Eukaryota; kingdom Viridiplantae; phylum Streptophyta; class Magnoliopsida; order Santalales; family Viscaceae; genus Viscum; species Viscum album. The sequence continues at coordinate 939,146,026 of OY728141.1, forward strand.
ATGAGTCACCTGAGCAACCAAAAAGACTTCTAGAACTGATGCTATAGTAGTAATAGGTCATGAATTTAAACCTTAATCAAGAATTTCTTCTTTGTAATTCTCTAGAATGGTTTCAAATAGCAGCCCCTTGTTTCTCCCATATTTTTTCACAAGCGTCGACTTTAGTTTCTCCCAACTCGCACTAGGATTTTCTAACAGCCATGAAAAGAACCATCATAGAACCATGTACTCTATAATTATCTGTGCCAAATGTATTTTCATAATTTCCTATGTCTAAAAGTACGTGAAGTAGGTTTCATCTTTATAGATCTGAAAAAGAGGATCCTCCCCTAAAAATATAGGTAGTATGACTCTCCCGACTTCGAATTTTCTATCTCCACTTCCAAGAGAACCCACGGTAGCTGTCACACTTCATTTTCAATGTTCTACACAATAATTTTCTTATGATTTCAACTCTTTTATTTGAGTCCCCAAAATCTAAAACTATTCTTTTTTTTGAAGTCCTTGCAACTCTTCTACCTGCCTTTCCTTATTCTATTCTAGAACCACCTCCATACTAATATACATACAAGTAGGTTTCCTCATTCGTCAACCACAGTAGAATCATCTAATTTGAAGGAAACTCATTTCCAAATGGCCATGTATCCAGAAGCTTATGTTACCAAATTTTAAGTATCATACCACGTATCTGAAATCCAAGGTAACTCTGTTCAAATTCACCTCATGAAACATAGTCAACACAATATATGTCACAATTTCTACTTAACATGTGATTACTAGGCACACCTCCTTCCAGCAATTGTAGCTCGCAAAACCAACCATCAAACATCCAACATCATCTAATTTACTTTATTCATTGTCAAAATCTATGATTCCCTCTTATTAGGGATCACATCTCCAATAGTATTTATTTCCTTTTTTTCTTTTCTTTCCAGCAATCCTCAATATATTATTGATATAATTGTACAACTTCAATTACCCAAACATGTGAACAAGGAGAATCCTATTTTATCATAGTGATCATCCAATCTCGTCCATCCTCCAACTCGCGCACATCTCCCTAGCTATCTAGAATCACTGAGGAAATTTTCTCACTTGCGCAGCTGTTCCCCAACAAGATTCACCTGTATCGACATCCCTTCTTCAATTGATCCCTTGTATCCAAACATCACTGCAGTAATGGAAGTTCTATAGTATACTTCATCTACCTCTTCAATCATTTCTCACACATTGTTCGCTAGGAATAGCATCTCATCCTTGTTCGGTAGCTCAGATTAACAGCCAGTTCCACAAGTGTGTACCCCATATGTCAACCAAAACCAACTGCAATTACATCACCTATAGTGTACGCAGTTCCATTCGGTTGATTGTCTAGCTCCTTCAAACATCGGTCATACTCCCTCACACAATATTTTTATCACCTTCATAGTTCAGCACAGTTTGGCTCTATAGTATGTTAGCTTACCTGACAAAGAATCTTTCTTTACTTGGATATTTATTTCTCCAGCACCATTCACATGATTAATTTCTAAATCAACTTCAACAAAAGTAACACCCATCTCATTCATCTCCAACTCAATATAATTTACTCCACTACTGATCGTATCTTTTATAGTGGTGAATGACTCTCCCGCACAGCTATTGTAGAGTTCATTTGACTCAGCTGAGCATATGTGTCCTCTCTCCAGCAATTGTCTTCCAGAGAGGAGTTTCCAAATTGCTAGGACATTGAGTGAGATAATAGAAAAACAACATTGTATTCACTGTTTAAAAGTAGTAAAATTAAAAAAACATCAATAAGAATGTAATAAGAGAGTAAGGTAGAAGAAAATAGGAAAATATCTTTACGGAAGAAGACCACCCTCCTGAAGAGCCCAAGCCAAGACCACTGGCCTGACCTATTGCCAAGAAAACAATCCATATAAAACATGACCCATCCATTCCATCTGAACTACCATTAAACACCCAAAACAAATACTAACAACCCATCCAACTACTCCCTAACCACAATAGATGAAAAATATATTAACAAAGAGACACAATACTACCACTTTTATAACACTCACTTTATTTGGACATCCCCTGCTATAACACTCAGTTCATAATGCTCCTTCTATAACACTCACTCCATATGGATTTCCCCTACCTCCTAACACAACATTTATTTTTCATACACATATATTTGTTCACTAAGAATACAATTTTATTTTTTAGGATTTTTTGAAGGGGATTTTTTTATTTCCACTACACTTTCTCTTTGGTATTCATTTGCACGTTCATCACTTTTCATCTTTCCCAACACTCACATATTAATTTTTATTAACAATTTATTAACATGATTGATTTATGTTGTTCACTTTTGATATATCTATGAAATACTTTACATACTATTGTTCATTGCGCAGAATGTTTACATGCTGGTTATTTTTGTAAAACTTCTTGGATGTTTTCCAAACACACTTGGAGGTGATTCTAAATTTATATTTTGTTACTTTGATAGGAATTTTTTGAGATCTATTCTTGAAATTCGATTTGAATTTTGATTTGTTATAATCATGTACACTGAAATACCTGCCTACAAACTTTTAGAATACTATTACATATTGATTTAAGTGGGGCTGTATGATGGATTAGAGGGATGGTAACAATATTTTTTGAGCATAATATTAGGTGATTTGACACCACTAATGTGGTAGGGGTTAGTGATGAAAGTATTTAGGCATTACCTTGTTCCCTGATGTTATAAAATAAAACTAGAAATTTGGGTTGAATGTTTTGGATTAAAGGGACCTCAATGCCACACATTTCTAATTTTAAACTTGTTTTCATTTATATTTATTATCAATGATGGAATCTAATGTTGATGTATTTTTTTTGTATAAACATAAAATAAGAAAAGTTATGATTATTTAAATTTAAGAGGTTGACTAAATGCACCTAATTGGAAGAACTAGGCAAGCCATTAGTTTATTGAAAATCGTGTTTCAACTTACCGCTTGATGAGAAATCCACATAAAACTTAAGATTTATATTCTTTACCCAATTCTTTACTTTAGTGTATAGTTTCATACATTTTACATTAACTATTTGTTTTACTTGCTAAATTCTACTTGATTTTTAGTTTCCTTGATGCTAGTAACTAGATTGGGTTTTCAAATTAGAGAGTGAAACTTTGTGGCTGAACTCAGAGTACAATGCCCAGATTTCCAGGGGATCGTCCCTTCTACTTACTTTTTAATTTTTGAATTTAGTTATGAATTAAACCATTGAATATGGTATTTCTTTTGTCCATAGATTTCTATACTGGTTGGAATTTTTTCATTATTAAATAGATAATTCTAGGCTATAAATTCTATTATCTATCAATGATAGATAATAATGATGATGCTTTCTTATGAATCGTTTAAATTTGTGTTGAATATTCCTTATGATATTATAACTATTTCACATGTTGATTTCTATGTTTACTTCAACTTTATATAAGATGTATAAGAAAAGTGCATCTAAATTGTCAAATATTATTGATTAATTGATGAAATGTTACTTTTCATGCTATATCTTTTGTTTCAAAATTCATACTTGTTTTGTCTTATTGCATGCTGAAAAGGAGTGTTGAGGATGCAGTTGTCTATGTTAAATTGAAATAATTTATATTTTCCTTAAATTTTTGTTATTTCTCTGATCGTGATATTATATGTGATTATTTGTTGATACATTCATATTTAAATGGTTTAATTTGGAAAATCGTTTGACCCTTTTGCATTACTTTGTATTGCTGAAATGTTACACTATTTTGAACCTTGATTTCTAAATGCACTTTCCACCTTAAGGTTAAATGGGAATAATATTGTGTTTTAAGTGTTGGGGAGGGGTATATATCTATACCAAACTATTTTAAATGAATATCACACTAAATACTCTCAATTTTTTTTAATTGATTATTTTTAGATTTATTTTTCATCTTCAGTGGTTAGAAATTTTTCTTGAAATTAAAGTTATTCTAACTTGATTGATTAGTATTTTAATCTCAACCATGGATTCAATTGATTAAAATTATTTCTTTTGATATATTTAAAATACTTGTTTGAGGTTAAACTTTTACATCAAACATTACAATATTAATTGGAATTTAACTTTTTTACTGGATTTAAACTAATAATATTTGTATTCAACAAGGCTAAAAATGCACTCTTAATACTAGGTTGATATTTTTATTATCAAGATAAAACTATTAGATGAGTTAATTATGATTCCTTATAGTTATTAGTATTACTCAACTATTTAGTTGTTTATAATTAATTTTTGTGTTAATTATGTGTGGTTCTTCACCATAGAGAATATCCCTAGTGATTAGACAACTCCAATACTAACAAGAAGAATGAAGTCTATACAAAAAAATCATTCTTACCTCAAGTAAATCCCAAGAACTTTGACAATTATATGAGGATGAGAATTAGATCATCAGTATGCATGAGGAGATTGATCAAATTGAGAAAATCATACATGAGATATTGTTTTTTGGTTAGTGGGTCCAAACTTCATCAGGACTAAACAATATTTTCTCAACAAACTAAATGAAGAAGACATGGTAATTTAGAACAAGGAATGAATTGTGTGTAGGCAAGACTCCTAGATTGATGGTATAGATTAGATGAACAATTTTATCCAATGGATAGGTTGTAAAAAATTAAACATTCCTTAATAGATGACTTGAAGAATAGGTTTTCCTGAGTAGACATATGATTTTACTTTTCAAGAAGACTAAAAAAAGTCTATAAACTGAAGAAATTGTTTTATTGGCTAAATAAAGTACTAAGAGCATGGTACTCCAAACTAGATCATTACTTAAAAATATCAGTTTTTATCCCAGAGGAGTTGATTAAACATTGAAAGCATAAAAAAATATTTTCCAATCCCAATATATCAAGGAGGTTTTTAAAAGATTATGAATGGAGAATTCGAAAGAAACAACAACACCTGTTGCTACCTAGTTAAAGTTTTCAAGGGATGATGATGATAAAAATGTTAATATCATGGAGTATTAGGGGATGTTTGGGAGCTTATTACACCAACAACAAGACTCAGTATTATTTTTTCCACTTGTTATAAATCAAGGTACCATTATAATGCCAAAGATAACCACTTACAAGTAGTGAAATAAATAATATGGTATATCAAAGACATGGTGGTTTTCGGTTTTCCTTATAATGAAATATCATAGAAACTACTAATGGGATTTACATATATAGATCAGGCTAGTTTAATAATTGATATAAAGTCTACATTTGGTGATTCATTTTATCTTGGTTTCATGTTAATTTCCTATATTAAAAAGAAAAAATATTGATTTTTTTTGATCATGTGATAATTATTAAATATTTTCATCATTTTCCCCCATTTATATAATATTTTTGATTCAAATAAGGCCTTATATTTTCAATGGTTTTTTTCTAAATTAAAGGTTGTAAGAGAATTCAATGATTCTAGATAATTTGAAGAGGTTTATAGTTCAACCATTTTTCCAAGAAATGGTGAAAAGAAGAAAGGATATTGGGAACTATTATTGGAAGAAGTACCACTACATAGTCATAAAACATCATCATATGTTGATCTTTTTGGAATAATTCTTCAGAAAAGAAGAAAATTTTCACCATATCTTAAGCTTGATGCCACATAATACTCCATTAATTAGAAAATAAAATGGGTAAAAATGTGTCCAAATTTGATGGATAGTCCCATAAGAGATTAGGCCAGTCTCATTGAGGTCATTACCTGACTATCAACTATATTTTCCCACCATAAGGTGGAAAGAAGAGGATAAAAATACAACCTTGTTTGGGGAGGCACATCGATGGCATCACCTCAAATCACCTGGAGTGATTCTGTGCTGGGAAGGAGGAAGATAGCTCTAGGCATCATCATATTTGCTCATTTTTTGGACATTTTCCATGCCCATGTTGATAAGGAAAGGGATTATGCATTAAAAACTTTGATGTGGGACACCCGAAGTTGATACTATGCTGAAACACTACCGACTATGGTGTGATAGACTTGATGATAGAAACAATACTCATAATCAGATTCTAGAACACTACATTAAAGATTTAGTTATAATGACATGGGAGGTGAATATTTAATAGCAGAACTCATACCAAGGTTAAGGATGATCATGATGTGTCACACTCTATGCACTACAACATAAGGAACATGGAGATTAGAAAATGGTTATGTACTTTATGAATTCCTACCTATACCCTATGAGATCTTGTCCATGCCAAAACAAAATTAGGTGATACATAGAGGGTATTTAATTTGTAGAACTTATGAAGTTGGGTTATGCAGCCACAAGATATAGGCATCCTCCCACACCACAACCTCTACAAAAAAGATTTATATTTAATCAAACTAAAACCAAATATTTGGGTGGATGGGCATTGAGGTTATAAGTGGTTAAAAATTAAATAGAAGATTTAATTGTCCCATATCGTAGGAACATGAATGTGTCTTGGTCCTAATCCAACATCATAAAAAAATACAGGGTTTTAATTATCCCGTACCATAATCATATGGGTTGTTCCATAATTATGGCTGGCCTATTTAATTGAAGAGATGCTAACTATAGGAGGGATTTGGATTTTTAAACTACTAAGAAGAAATAGGTGATTAGAGGATGAACGTACCCATAATTGGATATCTTGATAGGTGATTAGATCAGTTGGAAATTTTGATGCATGATTATTTTTTTTTCAAATTAAAATGGATTCTTACATGATAGTAAATTTTTACTCTCTATTCTATGATTGTGATTTTTTTATTTCTTGTGAACATAAGTCTACCATCCCTAGAGTTTAAGACCTCATTAATGAAGAAAAATTGATTCTTCATGAGTGACTGGTAGTATAGGGCATGGAGGATTAGGAGAAGGAGAACTAATATCTTAATTGGAATGATTAAATTGACTTGTGAATTACTTGTGAAGAACCAATATCATGTTGAAATTTTTTATATATTAGCCTATAAATACGTATAGAGAGTGACGATGATTATAGGAAAAACCCCAACATGGTAAAGGAGAGTGAGAGAGTGAGAGATGAATTCAACTCTACCTTTTCCCCTTGATATTGAATTTGATTCCCTTAGACCTGTGAAATGACCTTGATAAATGGAATCAAATAGAACAAGGTGGTTCTAATTTTAACTGACCAATTGATCTAGTTACACCAAGAGGTCTTATAATGGTAATCCTATTTATTCACAAGTTGAACTGGTTATAAACATTAGAAATACACCCTATGAAACTAGTTCTGGTCTGAAAGTTATTTTTATTAATAGTTTAAAAGAATAACGAGGAAAAACAAGGAAATCCCTTCAAGGGGGCCGAAAGTGGTGCATTCCCAGGGCATCCCCTTGAACCACACATAAACACTACAGGGGGAGGGAGTGAAGACTATCATAATAAAAAAGAGAGTCCTCCCATCTGCCCAAACGATCCAGCGAGTTAGCTGCAAAGTTAGTTTCTCTCCAGCTATGATGAAAAAATCTTCCATGACTAGTTTCTGTCTTGCACCTTCGAATAATGTATGTCAAGTCCCAAGGAATCCCATAACTTCCCTGCACCTCCCTAACCAAGACCTCTTAATCAGATCCAATCTCCATCACCTTTAAGTCCCTCCTCTTGAAAATCAAAAGGCCTGAAAGAAGAGCTCGGGCCTCTGCCCTCAGGGAGTTACCAGGACCATAAAAAGCACTAAAGGAAACATACACCGAGCCCCAATAGTCTCGAAGTAAACCTCCACCCCTCATTACACCCTCTAAGCAAGAACCATCGATATTAAGTTTCAACCCTTGGTTAGGTGGCTGCCACTTTATCCAAATGCCATCCCTCGTTTGAGGCATGCAAGGTCTCCTAAGGAAGTTACACATCTCCACTGAATCCCTCCCCCCTTTAACCAAGGATGAAAGTCCCACAATGAGAGTTTTGAGCCTGATGAGGAGGAATAAAGGATACCTTTTAGATCCTAGTGTCACCTGATTACGTACCTCCCACAGGACCCAGTAGACAGCAACCAAGATGATGGCCCTAATAGACTTTTCCATGGACCTGTGAAACTAGTTCACCATCTTTATATTCCATTATAAGTTTCATCAACCCACAATTAATCCTTGCATGGTTACCTTTGTTCTTACAATTCCTCCTCACCATTGGTGTTTCCTCTGGTCCTCATTAATATTTTATATAGAAGTAACAATTGAGAATAATTGTCTAGGATAGGCTCCCACATATTCCCTATGGTTTGACCATGAGACACTATATTCCTATACCAATCATTTATATTTTTAGTAATTTGGATATCATGCTTTAAAGTTTAAACTACGACCAATTTCCATCAAGAGTTTATGAAAACTAAGTGCACATCATGTTTTTTGGATCCATTGATAGGGAAACCGTGTTAGATCTACCCTCAAATCAATGTATTAATTGATTATTTCATTCTGTTCTTGTATTTTTTATTTTTCATATGCGTGGGTTTGTAGGTTGTCATGTTTTAGGTTACAAGTTTACAAGCCACCCTCACAAAAGATCATGGAGTGCAGAATTTGGGGAACCTAATTATTTCCATCCCAAGTTTGAGTGGTACATTTTACACAACTATAGAGTAGTAGAGGTTAACAACCCTAGAGCCTAGGCAGAATATGAAGACCTTTATAACATTATCAGTGATGGATAAAAATCATAGGGGAAAGTAGTATTAATTGACCAAAGAATTCTATTTTTCGACAGAGTAGCACCAAGAATTGTGAGACCACCCATCCAAGATAATAATTTTGAGTTGAATCAATGTTTCCTTCAAATGATTCAGTACACCAAGAAATTCTGGGGGAATGCAAAATGAAAAACCCCACAACCATCTGATGATCATTCTCAATATTTTTAACACTAAAAAAAGTAGTCTCAAATGATGACATCGATCTTATAGCCTTGCCCTTTAAATGAATGATGTGTTATAAGGAGTTGTTAATTCCATAACCACCCATATCCATCATTACATTGGGTAAACCTCACACATTATTTTTTGGGAAAAATATTTTCCTCCAACAAAAATGAAGAAACTATGAAGTGACATTCTGAACTTATCACAGTAGGTTGGATTGTCTACTTAATAATCTTGCGAGAATTTTAAGTAGTTTTTATAATCATGATCTCACCATAGAGTCACCATATAGATGTATTTATTGTTGTTTTATTTCAGGTCTCAAAAAAACTCTCAGGTAGTGATCAACTCAATGGTAGGAGGAGGCCTAATGAGGGAGAAACCCATTGAGGCTCAGGCCAACCTAAATAACCTTTTCGATGACATGTTGTAGTGGAAAGGTAAGTGAGTCCCACTAAAGAGGGGGGTACACCTGGTAGAGTATATGACTATGTTGGTTACTTATTTAGAGGTTATGCTTAAAAAATAGAGATTCTATTAGTTATCCATAATCAAGGATCGCCTTCTGAAGCTCCTGAGGTATTATCTTGATAAATTTGTGGAGGGACTCACCTATTTAACAACCATCAAGGATTTAAAGAAACCTATACGGGAGATTTGAATTTTTTAAACTAAAACATTCTTCAATTGTATTATTAATACCGATATGAATTGGGGGTGAATCAAAATTAAGGCTGGAGAGCTACTTCCATGTATAATACCATGTGAGATTTAGTTCTCCCATGTTATCCCCAAGTAAAACTGAAGATCCTTTGTGATTTTTTTGTTTCTATAAAGTTTTTTATTTATTAACAACTAATATTTTATTGTAAAATAATGTTTTTTTACATCAGGTGAAAGATATGTTGTGGAAATATTATAATTTGTTTACTGAGAATTTGTTGGAATTTTGGATGAAGAAGTTGTTTTACAAGTTGATGATTGAATACAATGGATCAGAACCAGTTCATCAGAGTCAGTTTTTATAAGAAATTCAAAATCTTTTGAAGATCAAATTGAGAATGTTTCCTATATTTCTATGATCGTAAGTAATAAAAGTTGTTTTTGATGTTATTGATGATAATTTGGAGTACTTCCCATAACAAAATCTGATGATACTTTCCCATTCTTTCAAGTCAATGAAATATCATAATGAATTCATGATACAAGAACAAGTTAATAGAATGAGTTACAAAAACTGATACATTGGAAGGATGTTGATTGTCACGACCCGACCTCGGGGCCCGTGCCGTGACTACCCCAAGCCCGCCTTCCATAGGCCAGGGGCTGGCGACTAGCACCAAGGCGTAAAATCCCGGTAAACAGGGAAGGCATTGCCTTTATAAGTAACAACCACCACAGAGTCATCAAGCGGAAAGTAAAGTGCAGAAAAGTAAAGGGGGCCGGAATACAAGCCCAACTGAAAGTACAACTGAAAAAGTAAAGAACAGCAACTGAAGAAAAGATGGCGGCCTCGTGTCGTCCACTGGCAATCCCACCTGAAGGGTGGGTACAGATAGCCTCCAGGCTCCTCGGGTCCCACGTCCGCTCCGAGCACGTCCCGCCCAGTGGTCCACCTCCAGGTACCGTCCTGCTCCACGCCCCAACCGTGATCAGCGCTGTCCGTCGTCTGCAACCAACACAACAAGGTGCGGGCATAGCCCGTGCAGGGGTGAGTACAAGCTACTCAGTAAGGACCCCGAGACCCCCGAAGGTCTCCCGAAATCTACAAAGGATATAGCACAAAAGAAAGATGCAATCACGAAGTAACATCTGACTCGACTTAGGTATATGCCATACATATACCTAAGTCCCCAATTCTAGCTCTACTCACGAGCTCAAGAACAACTCAATCCACAAAGGAAAGCAAGACTCAAATCCACAAGGAGAGTAAATAGTAAATCCACAAAGGATAGTTCAACACAATCCACAAAGGAGAGTAACATAAGATTCAGCTCAACCAGGTATACTTTTTCAGATGACGTCAAAGATGATCACTGATCTATATAAGTCGTCGGACCCACGAAGGATCGATAGGTACTAACCCCCGCAAAAGACCCACACAGGATCGGGCTCACACAGAACCTGTAGGCAGTGGCTCACACAGAACCGGTAGTAAGGACCCACATAGGATCGGGCTCACACAGAACCTGTAGCACTGATCCACGTAGGATCGCTGAGTGCAGTAGTCGACGCAGTCCACTGAGGATCTCTGCACAGTCGTCGCCACAGTCCACGGAGGATCTCTGCTCTGCCGTCGTCGCAGTCCACTGAGGATCTCTCCTCTGCCGTCGTCGCAGTCCACGGAGGATCTCTGCTCTGTCGTCGAAGTCACAGCCAGCGCTAGGGTTCCCTCACATAGCGAGCTCGTTTAGGAGGGTCCGCTCCACGAGCCGAGAGGCTGATACATCAACTGACACGTAGTCCGAAGTTGATGTATCCAAAAGTTCCGTATCGACAACAGGATCTCAACGCAACAGACGGCGCGTCAATCGGACGCCCGGTCTGAGAGTTATTGGCATTTTCGTCCCAGGGGCCCGGTTGGTTTTTAGGGAAAAACCAACCCGACAGTACTCCGCCTGTGTCCGGTCCTCGGGCGGAGTACGCCAAAAGTTCCGTCTCACTTAGAGGAAACTACCACAGCTGATGGAACGTCGATCGGACGTCCGTAGCTCAAGTTATGAGCGTTTCCGCTCCGAGGGCCCGGTTGGTTTCGTGTACGAACCAACCCGGCCGAACCCAAAGTCTTCCGAAACCTTGAGTGTAATATACCGAAACGACCGTCTCGATCCAAGGATCGCGTAGCCGCTGACGGTTCGTCAATCGGAGGTCCCAGGCCCAAGATATGGGCGAAAGACTGAAGAAGGCTCGAAACGGGGGTTCTGGGCCCGGGGCGACCCGGCCCGAACCCCCCCTTGGGTCGGCCGACCCGGGTCGGCCCGACCCGGCCCGACCCGGCTAGGCCGGGTCCGGTCCGGCCTGGGCGCGGCCCGGCCGACCGGACCGGCCGGCTTGGCTTCGGCCGAGCGGCCGAATGAGCCGCCGCGGGTTTGACCCACGGCTTTGGAGAAACGCGGCCCGCGCGGGCCGCGTACTGGGTGGCCGGACCGCGGACGCGGTCCGGCGGTTCGCCGCCGCCTCCGGTCGCCGGCGCCGCCGTGCCGGCGACCCGCGCCGCCGCCGCCTTCCGCGGGCCGCCGGAGTTGCTCCGGTGGCCCGTTTTGCCTCCCGTCTGCGCCATTATTCCTCCCGGGACGCGTCCTTCACTGCGGAATCAACAATTGGCCCTTGCGTCGTGATTTTGCCGTCGCCCGCCAAATCCGCACAAAAAGGAAGATCGGCGGAGGGTTGACGAGTCTTGTTCGTTAGACCCGCACCCTCCGCGTTAGTCATAAACAACGAGAGAAACAAGAAATAACCAATCAACAATTTTAAATAAATTTAAAATTGTTCCGTGATCGGTTCTTTATTTTAAAAGAAATAAAATCACGGGAAAGGAAAATATTTCAAATCAACCCTTACCTTGTCGTCGTCGTCGGACGAGAGGTCGTCGCGGAATTGCTCGTCGCGGAAGAAGGAGAATCGTCGCGTCGTCGCGGTATCCGGCGTCGCGTCGCCAATATCCGGATCAAGAGCAAACGGATTTAATTAATTAAATACGTTGTCATCGAATTATAAAAAAAGGAAGAATTAGAAGATTCGATTCTCACCTTTGTTGCCGAACGAGGATCGGCCGCGGAAGAAGAGGCGTCGCCGAAGAACGTCGCGGGTAGAGCTCGTCGACGTTGCAGATCTCGGTGTGCGTCGTCGAATTCCAGTCGCCGGCGTTCTTCGCGTTCTTCGCGATCTTCGCGTTCTTCGCGTTCTTCGTGGGGAGATGAAGAAACAAGATCCTCTCAAATCCTTTCAAAGGATTTTTAGGTTGGTCTTATTTTATAAACATGCCAACAAACGCAAAAGCGTAAGTAACGACCCATCAGTTCGTTGAATTAATTCAACGAGCGAAACAGCCCATTTAATTCACGAAAGAAACAGCCCATTTAATTCACGGAATAAACCGCCCTATTAAATGGTCTGTTAAGAATTAAAGAAAACGCGTCGGTTGACTTTTCAGTTACTTTGACGGGTTTTCGCGGGTGCGTTACTTAGCGAAAGAAACGGCGGGGCTCGTGCGGGCCCCACCACACAAATATCCTAACAAGGGGGTAGGATATTTCTGGATAGCATCCTATCCGCTTTAACTCAGTTCAAGTGGCTTCCAAGTGACTTCCAAGCAGCTTAAGTGAAATAAAATAAAGTTGTCGCACAAACTTTATTTTATTTCTGACTTAAAGCCCCAAAATTTAAAAACCACGTCTGAGAAAACGCAACTCCGGAAGAGGCGTTTCTAAGCAAATACCGGTGCTGCGATTTCATCGGTGCCCTCAGAATTTGATTCCGGGCACCGGTTCAAAAGATAGAAAAACCCGCTCGTCCGTTCACTGAACGTACCCGAGACAAACTTTGGAAATTGATTCCGGACACACCGGGCCTCGGAATCAGGTGCCGTCTGAAGCTGCGCTCTTGAAAAATTCCAAAGAAAATTAAGAAAAAAAATTTCCTTGAAATTTGCGGGTCTTTACATTACTCCCACCTTAGGGCTTTACGTCCCCGTAAAGATACATCAAAAACTAGGGGAACAAATGGGGGTACTGAGCACGCATCTGAGCCTCCCGCTCCCAAGTGCTCTCCTGGAGGTTCCCGTGCTGCCATCTGATGCGCACAAGAGGAATCGACCGCCCACGTAGGACCCACTCCTGTCGATCCTTGATCTCCACTGGGACCTCCGCAAAAGTCGCCCCATCGTCCACGTCCAGCTCCCCAAAGTCGATGATGTGCGTCGGGTCGTGCACGTATCTCCTCAGCTGAGACACGTGGAAGACGTCGTGCACCCGGTGCAACTGAGGTGGTAGAGCCAGGCGATAAGCCACCTCTCCTATCCTGCTGAGGACCTGGAAAGGCCCGATGAAGCATGGAGACAACTTGCCTCCTCGGCCAAATCTCCGTAAACCACGTCGAGGTGAGACACGCAAAAAGACGTGGTCGCCATCCTCGAACTCTAGTGGCCTCCGCCTCCTGTCAGCATATGACTTCTGCTGGCTCTTAGCTGTCCTCATCCTCTCCTGGATGATCTGGACCTTCTCTGTCGTGGCTCGGACCATCTCTGGTCCCATGAGTGCTGACTCCCTAGGGTCTGTCCAGCACAACGGTGATCTGCAGGGTCTGTCGTACAACGCCTCGTATGGTGACATCCCGATGGTGGAGTGGTAGCTGTTGTTGTACGCGAACTCCACCAAGGGTAGGTGGTCCTCCCAGCTGCGACCAAAGTCGAGAACACATGCACGGAGCATGTCCTCGAGTGTCTGTATGGTCCTCTCCGTCTGACCATCCGTCTGAGGGTGGAAGGCTGTGCTCAGATGGAGCCGCGTCCCGAACGCCTCCTGCAACCCCTTCCAAAGCCGGGAAGTGAAACGAGCATCTCGATCGGAGACGATAGACGATGGCACACCGTGAAGCCGTACGATCTCCTGGACGTAAAGGCGTCCCAAGCTCTCCACTGAGCCCTTCTCTCTGATGGGTAAGAAGTGTGCCGACTTGGTGAGTCGGTCGACAATCACCCAAATGGAGTCGTGACCTCTGGAAGTGCGTGGAAGTCCAGTCACGAAGTCCATAGATATGCCGTCCCACTTCCACTCCGAGATCTCCAAGGGCTGTACCAAGCCTGCTGGTACCTGATGCTCTGCCTTCACCTGTTGGCAGGTGAGGCATCGTGAAACGAACTCTGCCACAGCTTTCTTCATGCCCGGCCACCAGTGCTGTCGTCTGATATCCTGGTACATCTTCGCCACTCCGGGATGCACCGCCAAGGGAGAAGTGTGAAACTCTCTTAGCACCTCCTCTTGTAAAGCGACTGGTACGAAGGTACGTCCTCTGAAAAGGATGTCGTGCTCTGCTCCAAGGGAGAAGCCATCAGGCGCCTGACCTGAGGATATCAGTGCACGCCGGGTCTCACAGTCAGCGTCCCCACGCTGAGCCTCTCTGACCCACTGTAGAAGTGGAGGAGAGACTGTGAGAGACTGAAGAAAGGCTGCTCTGTCCCTATCCACGAAGGATATGTGTAAGGAGGCTAGCTGCTCGGTCGCCTCCTCAAGTAGCTGAATGCCCGTCCTCCTGCTGAGGGCATCGGCTACCACGTTCCCCTTCCCAGGAGTATAGACTATCTCAAAGTCATAGTCCTGGAGGAACTCAAGCCATCTCCGCTGTCTCAGGTTCAGGTCCTTCTGAGAGAAGATATACCTGAGACTCTGGTGGTCAGAAAAGACTGTGAAGCGCTCGCCCATCAGATAGTGCCGCCAAGTCTTCAGAGCGAAGACCACTGCTGCTAACTCCAGGTCATGAGTGGCGTAGTTCTGCTCATGCGGCCTCAACTGACGTGATCCGTAGGCGATCACGGCCCGCTCCTACATCAGGACGCACCCAAGTCCAGTCCCTGATGCATCGCAGTAAACTACGTACCCAACTCCCTCCTCAGGAAACCTCAAGACAGGTGCACTGGTCAATCTCTGCCTCAGCTCCTGGAAGCTCTGCTGACATCTGTCTGACCACACGAAGGGTTTCCCCTTCTTCGTCAACGCTGAGAGTGGTGCCGCAACTCTGGAGAAGTCTGGCACGAATCTCCGATAGTATCCGGCTAGGCCCAAGAAGCTCCGCACCTCTGTCACGCTCCTGGGTGGCTCCCAAGCTAGCACTGCCTCGATCTTCGCGGGATCCACTGCAACTCCCGCCTCAGAGATGACGTGCCCCAAGAAATGGACCTCACGTTACCAGAACTGGAACTTTGAGATCTTTCCATAAAGCTGGTGCTCTCGGAGTGTGTCTAGCACAACTCGCAGGTGGTAGGCATGCTCCTCCTCAGTCGTCGAGTATACCAAAATGTCGTCAATGAAGACCACGACAAATCGGTCGAGGTATGGCTGGAAGATCCTGTTCATGAGGCTCATGAACACTGCTGGAGCATTGGTTACGCCGAATGGCATAACCAAGAACTCATAATGGCCATACCGACACCTGAAGGCCGTCTTCTGCACGTCCTCGTCTCGAACTCTGAGCTGATGATAGCTTGACCGGAGGTCTATCTTCGAGAACCACCGCGCTCCCTTGAGCTGATCGAAGAGGTCATCAATCTGTGGCAGCGGATACTTGTTCCTCACTGTCACCTGGTTCAGGCGATGATAGTCGACACACAGTCGCAAGCTCCCGTCCGCCTTCTTGGCGAACAAAATCGGGGAAGCCCAGGGTGAAACACTGGGTCGGATAAACCCCTTGCTCTGCAAGTCCTCCAACTGTACCTGCAGCTCTCGAAGCTCGGCGGGGGCCATCCGATATGCTGGAGTAGATATTGGGGCTGTCCCGGGGTACAAGTCGATGTAAAAATCTACCTCTCTACGAGGAGGTAGCCCTGGAACGTCGTCGGGAAAGACGTCCACGTACTGGTCCACCACTGCAGGAAAAACTGGACTCTGCACGTCCACTGCTCCTAGGATGAGGCTAGCCAACTGATGAGAGATGGGCTGCACTCTCCTCCGCGGAAGTCCATCCTGTGCTGCAAAGGTTCCCATCTCGCCGGTGAAGGTAAACCTGCTCCCGTCGGTGCGAACACATCGCACCTTGCGCCTAAAACAGTCGATCTGGGCATGAACCGTGGATAGCCAATCCATGCCCAAGATGACGTCGTAAGGCCTCGACGCCGCTACAAGGAGATCCCAGCCGAAGCTCTCGCCTCCTAGAGTAAGCTCACACTGCCGGCACCAGTGCGTAATCGTCGAGTCTGCTCCCGTAGGAGTCTCTAGCCGTAAGGATCGAGCCAACGGCTCAGTCGGAATCTCCGAGCTCCGAACAAGGGCAGAGGCTATGAAAGAGTGACTCGCTCCTGTGTCTATAAGTACTGCAGAAAGGGTGGAATAGACACAGATCGTACCTCGAATCATCTCTGGCATTTCGGGGTCGTAGGCCTCCACTGCCTGGAGCTGGGCCTGTCCCTGCGCGCCAGCTCCCTGTGGTCGAGGTGGCCCTCCTGGTGGTGGTGGGGGTAGAGCCTGGAAGTGTCGCCCACCACCCGCTGCTCGGCCAGCTCCTCTGCCTCATCCGCCTCCTCCCTGCGGACCGCCACGGTCGACCCTCTGCCTCTGCCTGGGTGGCCCCTCCACCGTCTGCTGCTCCTCTGGTCGGCGAGTCGGGCAGTCACGAGCCATGTGACCCTGCCCGCCGCAGGAGTAGCACAGCCTGCCTCTCGGAAGGCTGGCACTCTGCTGTGTGCCCCGCACCGCTGAGCCGGTGTCCTGAGGCCGTCTGCGTGGGGGTCTGGTCTGCCTGGATCCGAGAGTCATCCGTCGGCTACCTGCTGCCGAAGACTCAGCTACCTGCTGCCCTGCGCTAGGTCTCGCCGCTGAAGAAGGCTCTGCCAGGAAGCTCTCGATCAGGAGGGCTCGCTCCAGCACTCCCGCCTGGGTCGGAATGCTAAGGGAGATCAGCGAAGCCCGAATCTCCTGTCGCAAGCCCTGCTCGAAGGTCCGGGCCCGGAAGAAGGGGTCCCGTACCATGTCGGTCGAGTAGCGAGATAGGTCAGTGAACCTCGCCGCGTACTGAGCGACCGTCATGCTGCCCTGGCGCAGCTGGAGAAGCTCCTGGATGCGCACCGCTCGGAGGGTGGCCGGGACGAACTCAGAGCGGAAGAGGCTCTCGAAGTCCTTCCAGAGCAAGGATGCCTCATCGTGAACCTGGAGCATCAAGCTCCACCATCGTCCTGCCGCCGCCTGCAGGAGGCTCGCCGCGAGAATCACCATGAGATCCGCTGGTGTCCTCACTAGCCTAAAGATCCGTACCACCGCCTCTAGCCAGTCCTCGGCGGCCTGGGGGTCCGCCTCACCGCGAAACCTGGGCGGTCGCTGGCTCTGAAACTCATGCAGTGCCCTAAGGCGACGTGCATCCTCAGCGTTTGGTACTGGTAGCATCGGTGGCTCGGCGGGTAAAGCTACCGCCGGTGCCACTGCTGGCAAAGGGCCCTGCACCGAGGCCTCGTCGCTCGGTGGGCTGCCGTCGCGCCCTACACTCGGAACCCTAGCTGGCTGTCGTCGCGGGGCCATCCTGAAAAGGAGAACAAGAGCACCACAGTCAGAACAGTATACCTGGTGAGCTGGCACAAGTAATCATAAGGAAAACTTGAGACTTTCATGAAGCAGATCAGTATACCCGGTGAGCTGACACAAGTAATCACAAAGAAGACTTGAAACACACACGCAATCAATGTTTTCATGCATTAAGTCGGAAATCAGGAGTCAGGGTCCTGGTGTATGGATACGTCGGCCGCCGCACCAACACTGGGCTCCCTGAACTGATAACCACACTCAATACACTAAACACTATTGCTTCATAAAGAAAGAAAAGACGATCAGAGTCTGCGGTAGAACCGACCGCCTCTGATACCAATTTGTCATGACCCGACCTCGGGGCCCGTGCTGTGACTACCCCAAGCCCGCCTTCCATAGGCCAGGGGCTGGCGACTAGCACCAAGGCGTAAAATCCCGGTAAACAGGGAAGGCATTGCCTTTATAAGTAACAACCACCACAGAGTCAGCAAGCGGAAAGTAAAGTGCAGAAAAGTAAAGGGGGCCGGAATACAAGCCCAACTGAAAGTACAACTGAAAAAGTAAAGAACAGCAACTGAAGAAAAGACGGCGGCCTCGTGTCGTCCACTGGTAATCCCACCTGAAGGGTGGGTACATATAGCCTCCAGGCTCCTCGGGTCCCACGTCCGCTCCGAGCACGTCCCGCCCAGTGGTCCACCTCTAGGTACCGTCCTGCTCCACGCCCCAACAGTGATCAGCGCTGTCCGTCGTCTGCAACCAACACAACAAGGTGCGGGCATAGCCCGTGCAGGGGTGAGTACAAGCTACTCAGTAAGGACCCCGAGACCCCCGATGGTCTCCCGAAATCCACAAAGGATATAGCACAAAAGAAAGATGCAATCACGAAGTAACATCTGACTCGACTTAGGTATATGCCATACATATACCTAAGTCCCCAATTCTAGCTCTACTCACGAGCTCAAGAACAACTCAATCCACAAAGGAAAGCAAGACTCAAATCCAAAAGGAGAGTAAATAGTAAATCCACAAAGGATAGTTCAACACAATCCACAAAGGAGAGTAACATAAGATTCAGCTCAACCAGGTATACTTTTTCAGATGACGTCAAAGATGATCACTGATCCATCTAAGTCGTCGGACCCACGAAGGATCGATAGGTACTAACCCCCACAAAAGACCCACACAGGATCGGGCTCACACAGAACCTGTAGGCAGTGGCTCACACAGAACCGGTAGTAAGGACCCACATAGGATCGGGCTCACACAGAACCTGTAGCACTGATCCACGTAGGATCGCTGAGTGCAGTAGTCGACGCAGTCCACTGAGGATCTCTGCACAGTCGTCGCCGCAGTCCACAGAGGATCTCTGCTCTGCCGTCGTCGCAGTCCACTGAGAATCTCTGCTCTGTCGTCGTCGCAGTCCACGGAGGATCTCTGCTCTGTCGTCGAAGTCACAGCCAGCGCTAGGGTTACCGCACATAGCGAGCTCATTTAGGAGGGTCCGCTCCACGAGCCGAGAGGCTGATACATCAACTGACACGTAGTCCGAAGTTGATGTATCTAAAAGTTCCGTATCGACAACAGGATCTCAACGCAACAGACGGCGCGTCAATCGGACGCCCGGTCTGAGAGTTATTGGCATTTTCGTCCCAGGGGGCCCGGTTGGTTTTTAGGGAAAAACCAACCCGACCGTACTCCGCCTGTGTCCGGTCCTCGGGCGGAGTATGCCAAAAGTTCCGTCTCACTTAGAGGAAACTACCACAGCTGACGGTACGTCGATCGGACGTCCGTAGCTCAAGTTATGAGCGTTTCCGCTCCGAGGGCCCGGTTGGTTTCGTGTACGAACCAACCCGGCCGAACCCAAAGTCTTCCGAAACCTTGAGTGTAATATACCGAAACGACCGTCTCGATCCAAGGATTGCGTATCCGCTGACGGTTCGTCAATCGGAGGTCCCAGGCCCAAGATATGGGCGAAAGACTGAAGAAGGCCCGAAACAGGGGTTCTGGGCCCGGGGCGACCCGGCCCGAACCCCCCCTTGGGTCGGCCGGACCGGGTCGGCCTGACCCGGCCCGACCCGGCTCGGCTGGGTCCGGTCCGGCCTGGGCGCGGCCGGGCCGGCCGGACCGGCCGGCTCGGCTTCGGCCGAGCGGCCGAATGAGCCGCCGCGGGTTTGACCCGCGGCTTTGGAGAAACGCGGCCCGCGCGGGCCGCGTGCTGGGTGGCCGGACCGCGGACGCGGTCCGGCGGTTCGCCGCCGCCGCGGCCGTGCCGCGGCGGATCTTCCGGCGGTGCGCCGGGCGCCGCCGCGCCGGCGACCCGCGCCGCCGGAGTTGCTCCGGTGGCCCGTTTTGCCTCCCGTCTGCGCCCTTATTCCTCCCGGGACGCGTCCTTCACTGCGGAATCAACAATTGGCCCTTGCGTCGTGCTTTTTCCGTCGCCCGCCAAATCTGCACAAAAAGGAAGATCGGCGGAGGGTTGCCGGGTCTTGTTCGTTAGACCCGCACCCTCCGCGTTAGTCATAAACAACGGGAGAAACAAGAAATAACCAATCAACAATTTTAAATAAATTTAAAATTGTTCCGTGATCGGTTCTTTATTTTAAAAGAAATAAAATCACAGGAAAGGAAAATATTTCAAATCAACCCTTACCTTGTCGTCGTCGTCGGACGAGAGGTCGTCGCGGAATTGCTCGTCGCCGAAGAAGGAGAATCGTCGCGTCGTCGCGGTATCCGGCGTCGCGTCGCCAATCTCCAGATCAAGAGCAAACGGATTTAATTAATTAAATCCGTTGTCATCGAATTATAAAAAGGGAAGAATTAGAAGATTCGATTCTCACCTTTGTTGCCGAACGAGGATCGGTCGCGGAAGAAGAGGCGTCGCCGAAGAACGTCGCGGGTAGAGCTCGTCGACGTCGCAGATCTCGGTGTGCGTCGTCGAATTCCGGTCGCCGGCGTTCTTCGCGTTCTTCGCGTTCTTCGCGGGGAGATGAAGAAACAAGATCCTCTCAAATCCTTTCAAAGGATTTTTAGGTTGGTCTTATTTTATAAACATGCCAACAAATGCAAAAGCGTAAGTAACGACCCATAAGTTCGTTGAATTAATTCAACGAGCGAAACAACCCATTTAATTCACGAAAGAAACAGCCCATTTAATTCACGAAATAAACCGCCCAATTAAATGGTCTGTTAAGAATTAAAGAAAACGCGTCGGTTGACTTTTCAGTTACTTTGACGGGTTTTCGCGGGTGCGTTACTTAGCGAAAGAAACGGTGGGGCTCGTGCGGGCCCCACCGCACAAATTTCCTAACAAGGGGGTAGGATATTTCTGGATAGCATCCTATCCGCTTTAACTCAGTTCAAGTGGCTTCCAAGTGACTTCCAAGCAGCTTAAGTGAAATAAAATAAAGTTGTCGCACAAACATTATTTTATTTCTGACTTAAAGCCCCAATATTTAAAAACCACGTCTGAGCAAACGCAACTCCGGAAGAGGCGTTT
This sequence comes from Viscum album, assembly GCA_963277665.1. Taxonomy (NCBI): domain Eukaryota; kingdom Viridiplantae; phylum Streptophyta; class Magnoliopsida; order Santalales; family Viscaceae; genus Viscum; species Viscum album. The sequence continues at coordinate 939,167,679 of OY728141.1, forward strand.
CTAAGCAAATACCGGCGCTGCGATTTCATCGGTGCCCTCAGAATTCGATTCCGGGCACCGGTTCAAAAGATAGAAAAACTCGCTCGTCCGTTCACTGAACGTACCCGAGCAAAACTTCGGAAATTGATTCCGGGCACACCGGGCCTCGGAATCAGGTGTCGTCTGAAGCTGCGCTCTTGAAAAATTCCAAAGAAAATTAAGAAAAAAAATTTCCTTGAAATTTGCGGGTCTTTACATTGATTCTTTTACATTAGATTATGATTCTGGAAGAAAGTAAGATTGGACTGAGCTAAGGAAGAAAGTCAATTGGACTAAGCTGAAGAAGAAACTCAATCAGACTGAGCTGAGGGAGAATGTTTTATCGGACTGAGCTAAGGAAGAAAGTCATAATGTACTGAGCTAGAAAATAAACTCAAATCAGAGTGAGTTGAAGAAGAAGTTCAAGCTGAGGAAGAAAGTCATATCAGACTCATCTGAGGAATAAATTCAAATCAGACAGAGTTGGGGAAGAAAATCATATCGAATTAAGATGAGGAAGAAATTCAAATCGGACTGATAAGTTTTGACAAACTTAGTCTTTCAGACTATAGTTTTTGATAGTTTATTTAGAATTTGATAAGTTGTTCTGTACAATTCAAGAAGTTTCAAGAAGATACTATAATAGATGAGAATGTTTGAAATAGTTAATGGTGAAGTTCAAATAGACATAAAATTCATATTTATGAATTTGAGTGAGAGGGTAATGGTTTTAGTTTTACCACCTTTACTATTCTAGGTCACTTATAAATAAAAAAATACCTTCGTACTCGGTAATTATTCACATTTGTGAAATGTTTATGTTCTAAAGAGTTTGTGTTAGTGAGGATTTTCGAACCGAGATCTCTTTAGAAGATCGGAAAAATGATTGTTCTGTTTATCAGACCAAGGAAATTTGGAATGAGTAAGATCAGTTTGAGTGGTTGACCAGAGTTTGTAAGGTGAATGTTTTTTTGACAGAAGAAATGTTTCTTTAGGTGTAGGTTGAGAAAAGGTGAATCAAACTGAGGTCATAGAACTGAGTATATGGGACTAAGTTTATCGGACAAAGAAAATCAGACTCAGACACATTAGACTGAGGATCTAGACAAATCTTTTATGGAGAAAAGAGCATTGATGTTAATTTTATTTTTTTTCTCAAATCACTATAAAAAAACATTCTAACTAAAGGGAGTCAATATAATTATTCCTATCAGGAGATATAAGGTGTATAACAGAACTTAACCCAAGTTATATTCATTTCTTCATAATAATGAATTTTCATAGACCTGTGGAAGCGGCTATGACAAGGATGTAGGCTCTCACACTGAGGTCAAAAATTGTTAATCTCATATGCTTTAATTAATTTTCTAATTTTCAATGCATGATAATTTACTAAAAGATGATAAAGTAATGAAATTTAATAGGTTTTAGGGATTACATTTCTAAAGGTTTGAAATTTATAAAAAGTTAACAACTAATTCAATACCCCATTCTCAGTTGTTATTTGATCTTTTGAAACATCAATTAGTATTAGAGATAGGTCCCTTATTGATTCCTTATCATAGATAATCTCAATTCTATAAATAGTAGTGGAATTCCAACATTTGATGAAAAAAATTATTATTGTTGAAAAAATAAGATGATTCCATATCTCCTATCTCTTTTCTAAGAAGTTTTTGATGCAACTACAATTTGTTTTCCATATATCGGGAAAGATGACAATTGTTGATAAGAGAAATGTTGAAGTCTATGGAAAGGCTAGAAAAGTTATCCTTATATCTTTATCATAAATTATTTATATGAAGGTAATGGGTTTCAAAACATCAAAGAGTATGTCGAACAAGTTGGAAAGTATTTTTAAGGGAATACTAAACCGAAGGAAGAAAAACTACAAATTTTACATAGCGAGATTTAAGAAATAAGAATGAGAGATGAAGAAACGATTGAAAAATACCTCACCAGAGAAAATGATTTTATTTATAACATCAGAGGTTACAGATATATCTTATAAGATTCTACAATTATGAAGAAACTCCTAAGAAATTTTCTGGAAAATATTGTTTCTAAAATTTTAGCTTTATAATAAAATGATGATTTATCTGCTGATGAATTACATAACATTCTTATTTCTTATTAAATTAAATAATATCTAGTATTCAAAAAGAATATTAAATATTAAATGACTTTTGAAGCAATGAGAAATATTAAAATCCAAGATGTTGAATATGTAGATCATTGTGATTCCAAATATAATGAGGATGCTGAGTTGAATGATAAAATCATGTCTCTTATTTCCAAGATTTATAGAAGAGGAAGAGGAAAGTCTGGAGGGAAAATTCCTCTCAAATGTTCCAAGTGTGGCGGAATTGGTCACTTTTCTATGAATTTCTCTAATAATAAAATTAGATAATATTTATATGATTCGGATGAAAAATATTTATGGATGAAGTGAAACAAATGTTCTATAAAATAAAAGTCATATAACAAATGTAAGAAGAAGTTTATTAGGAGAAAGAAAAGTATGTTAAGAAAGAAAAAAGAATCAAACTCAACTGACTACAATCCTTCAGATGTTGAAAGGTCAGAAATGGTTAGAACATTCATTTCAAATGTTGAGAAGACATGATACTCCTCAAATAGAAAAGAAGGAGGTGAAGAATCTTATATAGTTTCATATCAGAACAAAACTTTTTGCATGTATTGAGAAAAATAAATCTATTAATAAATAAATTATAATGATAAATAAGGATAGTGAAAAAGTTATTGAAGGTGAAAAATATGTTTTCAAGAAAGAAGAATAATTCATCCATGTAATCTTAAGTTACAAAATTAGAATTTTTGAATATGGAAATAGGGTTGAAGATCTCAGTAAGAAGTTGGATGCTAAGGAAGTGGAAGTTAACAAGCCTTAATCAAAACTTCTTATGGCCAAGAGTAATTTAATAAAGATGAATTAAAACTTCAACAAAGCTTCCTAAGTAAAATATGAGACTTTTAAAGCTGTTGAGAAAACCCAAATCAATAATCAAATGAAATTCTCACCCACTAAAAATAATGTTTTATCTGATTTTTTAAACAATTCAGGTGATACGAAAAACTCTAGAAAAACATGGGTTGAGAAGGGATGAAATAAACTATCACATATAAAAAATTTGAAAACTCCCTCAGTAGGAAATATGGTCCATGCCTAGACTATGTTAGAGCAGAAAGAAGTTATCAACCTCAACAATGTTTCTATAGAGAAAGATCTTACTTCAATTGAAATTTGACATTTGATGGTTTTTTATAGTGTTGTGGAATATATAGAAAAAAGTCATATAATTATTTCCATAACATGTCATGTCATGGAATAAGGTTTGAATAGAGTGGAAGTAATGGTGGAAGAAGAATGACTAATTTTACAAAATATAGAGAGTTGGAAAGGTAAAAGCTCAATATGTTGGAAAACACCCAATAGAAAAAAATTTCAATTTCTGGAAGAATTATTTCAAAGATGTGAGTTGGCTTGTAACATTCCAAATAAATATATGACACACCTTCCAGAACAAGTTTCTTATAGTAGAAAATAAAAGTAAGTTGAAAAGAAGAAAGTTGAGGAAAGAGATTTTGTTGTTGAGAAAACATTGAAAGAAAGTAAAAAATAACAAACCATGGATACTTGTTGGTGGTTGTTCTTTAAAAATTACTTGTGATATAAAAATCATGAAACATGTTGAAAATTAGGATTGAGGAGTAGTTACTTTTGAAAATTATAGTTCCTTGAAAATCAAGGTAATATGAACTACTGAGATGGATCCTCAAAAACATAAATCAAAAGAAGTTTTTTTTGTTACTGTGATCAAACACAACTTACTCAGTGTGATTAGACTTTGTGATGATGGAAAAGATGATGTTTTTAGAATATATTCTCATATCATTGGAACTATTGAAGGTGAAAAAGTTATACAAATTGGGAAAGAACTAGAAGAAACCTTTTTCCTTTTGGATAACCTAATAAATCTTGTTATATAAGTGTTGAAGATGAGAATAATATGTGGCACTGGAGACTTGGCCCCCATGGATATAAAATCATGAACAATATTTCCAAATTTGATATTGTATGAAATTTACCCGAATTCAATAAAGGATAAGAATATGAATACATAACTTGTTAGAAAGGGAAAATAACTAATAAAAGTCATATTAAAGTTGATATTCATTCTAAAATATCTATTGAACTTATTCATTTTGATTTCTATGGGCCAATGATACATCAATCAAAAAAGGGAATTTGTACTTTATTACTTTCAATGATTATTTCACTCAAATAACTAACATCATGTTTATGAAGCAAAAGTTAGAGACAAAAGAAATTTTTATAGTTTTCAGAAGAGAATTTGAGGGAGAAACGAAGGTTTATATAAAGAAGTTGAGAATAGATAATTGAATTGAATTCACATGCAATGCCTTTGAATATTATATAAAAAATCATGAAATAAAACATTAGTATAATGCTCCCTACACCCCACAAAAAAATAGAGTATTAGAAATGTAGAATAAAAGTTTGGTGGAAATGGATAGAAGCATGTTAGCAGAACACAAAATTTAAAATTTTTATTAGAGGGAAGCTTTTAGTACTATTGTACAAGTATAAAATTGATTTTTGATGAATTAGGCATCTAACATGACTTTTTTTTTGAAATGTGGTATAACAAAAAACCTCTATTTAAGTTCATGTTTACTAAAAATAAAAAAAGATCTTGAAAATTTTGATGAGAAAGATGAAGAAGAAATTTTCATGGGATATTCATCCAATAGAAGAAGTTAAAATTTTTGGAATAAATTTTTAAAAAATTTTGTGGATTCATATGATGTAAATGTTATTGAAAATCCAATCTCCTTAACAAAATATGTTGATAATGTTGAGGAAGATAAAGTAAACATTTCCAACAGAAATGAAACTGATTCAAAACAGAAATATCAATATTCACAAGAATCATGTTATGAAGAAAGTAAATTTGGAAGACAAATTATGAAATATCCAACTTTAAAAAAACATGTTGAGACTGAAAATATTCTTGGGAATCAGAAGGCTTCGGTTTAGACAATAATAAGGATTAGATTAGAAAATCAAAATTCACTCATCTAAAAATATGAATCAAAATCAGTTTCAAAATCTATTCAACATAAAGAATGGGTAATTGATATTAATGAAGTGTTGAACTAGATTGAGGAAAATAACACTTGAGAACTTACTGCACATCCAACAAATAAAAACATTTTTGGAACATAGTGGGTTTACACAAACAAGGTGATTAAATAGGGAGAAGTTTCAAGAAAAAAATAAGACTTGTTTGAATAGACTATACAAAGGTGGAAGGTGTGGATTTTGAAGAAGACTTTTCCCCAGTTGCATGATTATAAATTTTTAGAATATTTCTAGCAGTTTCTGCACATTGAAATTAAAATTTTTATTAGATGGATGTACATTTATCCTTTCTAAATGGTGATATTGAAGAACAAGTTTACATTGAGAAACCTTGTGGTTTTTTTACTTGATGAAGATGAAATAAAAAATTTTAATTAAAAAAAGGATTTGTACGGGGTGAAATAATACCCACATTTATGGTATTCTAAACTTGAATTTTTTTTTGAGAATGTTGATTTTTTATAAAAGAAAAATTGATAGTAACTTGTATGTGAGAGAATTTAACTCATTCAGCTTTATTGTAATTGTGTATGTGGATAATAAAATTTTTTTGGGGGATAGAGACGATGTTTGTAAACCATTTTCTAAAGAAATGAAGATATTTGAGATGTCAATATTGGGATAATTAACTTTCTTCATTGGTTTACAAGTTCAACAAAAGTAAAAATACATTTTCCTATCTCAAGAAAAGTATTCCATAGAATTGTTACAAAAGTTTGGTATGGAGGAACCCAAATAAGTTTCTAGTACTATTTTAGTTGGTATGAATAGGATTAAAGATGAATCAAGAATATTTTTGAATCAAAAAAAATTAGAAGATAATAGGAAGTTCTCTTTAGCTCATGGCCTCGAGACATGATATTGTTAATGTTGTAACTTTGTGTACCAGATATCAAAGTGATCTGAAATAATATCACATGTTATAAGAAAATAGAATTCTAATATATGTAAAATCAATAACATAAAATGGGATTTTATACAAAGGAAGTTTTGAAATGAACTGTCATGGTTATACTGATGTTGATTGAGTTAGAGATTATAATGATAGAAAATCAACTTCTGGAGGAACATTTTTCTTGGGTAAATGTTGTATGAGTTGAAAAAGTAAGAAACAAAGTTTATTAACATTGTTCATAAAATAATTAGAATATGTTTCATCTACTTTGGATTTTACTCAGATGTTTTGGATGAAAGTTTAGATGGAATATTTGAAGGTGGAAGTTTGTAAACCATTGAATATTCTTTGTGGTAATCAGAGTGCAATTGATCTTTATAAAAATCATGGATGACAGTCAATATCAAAACACAGTGATATAAAGTTTCTTTTTTTAAAAGATAAATTTTTTTAGAGATGTTTTACTGGAATATATCTAAATGAAGTATCAAATTGTTGATATCTTCACAAAAGTAATGCCTAATGAATGATTTTGGGAATTGAGGTTGCAACTACTTGTTCAGACTCTACCAAATCCTTCCAAATGATCTTAAATAAACCCCCCACCATGCTTTGGATTATGTTGACAAAGTGGTATGTTATGTACAACCTTATCCTTCAAGGGAAAGAGAAGTAATTTTATTCTTAAATGAATATGAATCTATGGTTATCATAAAATGGGGGAGAGAAATGGAAAAGTGAGAGGAAAATAAATATGTGAGGGGGGGTTTATCTTAACATGAACATAAAATTTTCTTATCATCAAGGGATGAAATTCCTTAAAAACATTACATTCTATAGTAGTGTGGTGTTAGGACACTCTCTTTTTATAAAGGTAGTATTTTTTTAAAGTTAAAAACACGAGTTGTGAAAAAGTCTGTAGGTTTGAAAAATGGTAAGTTAAAAAAGTTGTTAACAAAATTTGTCAGTAAATCCAAAGTGGGGATTGAAGATCCTTTGTGATGTTTTTTTCAATGTTTTTTATTTTTTTACAAATAATTTTTTTGTAAAATAATGTTCTTGCACATCAAGTGTGAGATGTGTTGCTAAAAGTTTATAATTTTATTACTCTTAAGTTGATGGAATTTCATATGAATAAGTTGTTCTACAAGCTAGTGATCAGGAAAAAGGGATCAAAACCAGTTCATTAGATTGATTTTTTATATGAAATTCATAACTGGATGAATATATCATTCAAAAAGATTTCTATTTTTCTATGTAAATAATTTAGAAAAGTTGTTTTGATAGTAGTTTTTGGGAATTTAGAGTACTTTAGAAAAAAAAATATGAGGATGCTTTTCCATTATTTCAAGTCTCTATAATATCATGAAGAATTAGTGATGAAAGAAATAATTTATAGGAGTTTAAGAAACTGATACATTGGAAGGAAGTTAATTCCTTTACATCATATTCAATTTATAGAAGAAAGTCAGATCAAACTGAGTTGTAGAAGAAAGTCAGATAGGACTAAGCTGAGGAAAAAAGTCAATCGGACTGAGCTGAGGAAGAATGTCAATTAGACTAAGCTAAGGAATAAATTCAATCAGACTGATCTAAGGGATAAATTCAGATCAGATAATGATTATGAAGGAAGTAAAATCATACTGAGAAGTTCCAATGAACTGAGTTTTTAGAATATAGTTTCTGATATTTTGTTGAGAATTCGAGAAGATTTTCTCGAGAATTCAAGAAGTTATAAGAAGATATCAAAAGAGATTAGATGGTTTTAAGTGTTCAAAGATGAATTTAAAATGAATGTAAAATTTATATTTATGAGTTTGAATGAGTGGTAAATGGTTTCGGTTTTCCCACCTTTGCTATTCTAGGTCGCTTATAAATAGAGAGAACAATACATTCATACATGGTAACTATTCACATTTTTGAAAATATGATGTGCTGCAAAGTTCATGTTAGAGAGGATTTATAGACCGAGATCTCCTCAGAATACTAGAAAACTAAAATTTCTTTTTATTAGACTGGGTATGATCATACCGAGGAAGTTCAGTCTAAGTAGTTGAGTAGAGTTTTTAAGGCACACGTTTTTTTTTGACAAAAAAAGGTTCTTCAGACACTGATTGAGAAAAGTAAAACCAAACTGATTATATTGGACTAATTTTATCATATTGAGATAATTGGACCTAGACACATCATACTAAGGTTCCAGAAAAATAATTTTTAGAGAAAAGAGTTTTGATGTTCATTCTAGTTTGTTGCTCAAATTGTTGTAATAAAACTTTGTAATTGGCAGGAGTCAGTATAATCATTCCCATCAGGAGATAGAAGGTGTTTAATGGGAGTTTACACAATTTTTATTTAGTTATTTATAATATTATATATCTATATACCCATGATAGGGACTATTGAAAGGATATAGGTTCTCACATTGAGGCTAAACCTTGTAAACCTCATGTGATTTACTTACTTTCTGAAATTGTCATGCATTGGTATTTACTATAAGATGATAAGAATGAACTTTAATAGGTTACAAGGGTCATTTGAATTTTTTTGAAACTTATAAAAAGTTAATAGCTGATTCAACCCCCACCCCCCCTCTCAGTTGTTATTCGATCCTTCAGAACTTCAAAAACAACCACAATGACCCACCAGCCTACAATTCCATAAAACTCAACCACTTTCCTAGAAACAACAATATTTTACACAATAAAAATAAGAATCTCGGCCCTCTTTTGAGTAGATAGTCAAAAAAGACATTAAAAATGACCAACAGCTTGTCCAAGTCAAGATCACCATACAAAATCATGAAAAATATTTAGCAAATAATATAGTATTATTGTGGAACATTGAGACATAGCTTTGGTGTAGTGATTTCGAATTTACATGTATTATTTTTGGATATTGTATGAATTATTTTTGAGATCAAGAATTGAGATGGTGTTTGATTTTGAGGCCTACTGTGTCTAGAATAAATGTTTGAAAAATATTAATTATATTAATATCAATCACATGAAGTTTTCCTAAAAAAGTGAAATAAATGATAAATGAAGACTTGGATCAAAAATTCAAAGGAACTATTTAGTTCAAAGCATGAATTTTACCCTAAGCATGATATAACCTTGGAACATTTCAGACATCTAGGTTGAGGCATGATATTGGAAGGATGTTTATGAAAATTGAATAAATTAATAAATTTTTTTATTTTATTTCCCAACATAAAAAGAGTTATATAAATATACAGTTATGGTGGATTCTTATGTTTAGCTACTAAACCCTAGAGTTAAAGAGAACCAATGGATAGATGTTGGTGGAACATTCATTAACAAACAATGACTAAATCATATATCGACAACCAATGTAAAACAAAACCAGAGGATCTCACAAATGACAATTATGTAGCCTCATTATTCATTATAGGTTGATTCAAAGTAAGGTAGGAAGATGTTTTGTTAGTATTTATACTCTTTTCATGGATTCTATAACAAACGTGAATCAGTAAACCAATAGATTGATTTATGGATAAATCATATTATGGGATGGGTTTACCTATGGGGATTTATTGTGAGAATGTTTTATGTTATTATGGTTGTTCTTCATCGTTATAATGGAAAAGTATTGATGCCAATCGAAAATGATTTAGTGTTCATTAATCTCTTGCATGTTTCTTGGTTTTCTCCCATTTTTCTACATGCATTCATCACCAGGGTTTTTTTGACCAGTGGTTTGACCTAAATATAGAGGAATCGAATGTTGTGTACCTATTTCTTGGCACAATTATTTCATATCATAGACTTGAAATTAGTATGTCATGGGGATTTTGCAATGATGACAGTGATGACTGAATCAGACTGGATTGGAGGCCTATTGGTTCAAGCAGTGCATGCGATGGTGACAAGAATAGAGGATAACTGATTCTTGTGTGAATTAGCTGACTAGAATCCGATGAGCGGTGATAGAAAGGATTTATTATAGTATATTTATGATTCTCTATGTGATTCATGGAAGATCTAAAGGTTAGAGGAATGGATGGATATGTAGAGAAGAAACCCATTAGATATGTGAAATCCCATGGTACACAGCGTGTGTTCTGAAGGAACACAACACATGGGACCCCTGGTGTGGAAGCTTCGGTTTTTGTGATGGAATTAAATATCACACGGTGGGTGACTTTACGTGGAATCTCGACATGTAACTCGGAGAGAACACATACACTTCTAAGAGTACATGGTCATGGAAACATTGTGTACTCCTACACGGACATGACTAGGCCAGGCTTACATGGGATGATCCATGTAATTGGACACATTCATATATACATGGTCATAGACATGCCATGTACTTTGACATGGACACGACCGTGATCTGTGATACATGGGAAGGACCTGATGAAGGTACATGCCATGTACTATTAGTACATGTCATGTACTCCTTCATAGTTCTCTTGGAGGCCTTGTCTACTTCATCTTATACATGGTTCATTATGGTGTGTTCCCTATATCCATTCTTTGATGGTTAGTATGGAATCACATCCTACAAATAGGATAATAATCCCTTCAGTATTAGTTCTTGGATAGAGTTATTGTAATACTTCAATGAGGCCCGAAGTGAGATCTTATATCATCTTCATTCCCTAGGTGTAGTTATTTGTATTGTTTCAACCAACACTATGTGGGCATTGATCCTCTACTTAGTAGGTTATTCTGAATTGAGTTGTTGGTATACCCCATGGACTTGGGAATGAACCTCATGTGTGTATCATCCCCTTTAGACTTCTATCATATACTTATTAAAGAGAGATCTTACTAGCATGACACATCGGAGGGATGACATTAGTGCTATGTGACTCATTCAGCGTGTACGCCTGGAAGAGTGCTATGTGGAACCTTCGAGCAGGAATCCTAGACTGGCATTACAATTTTGAATTTACCTTGATACTATGCATATTTATTGAGTATATTTGTATATTCTTGTTATATATGTTGTATAAATATACCTGTACAAAGATATCTATTATTCTTGTTGTTATATGCTTAGTGTTTTGGGGTTTCCTACTGGGTATTGTTATACTCACCCCTGCGTGGGCTTTGGTCATAAGTGTTGTGTCTTTTATAGAAAATCAACCTTTTGATGGGGTCATAGAGGGACTAGGACTAGGTGGTGCTTATTAAGTCAGATATATCAAGATGTGTTCTTACATTTGTCTTGACAGTAGTCTTTATCTTTACTTTTAGGTTGGAGTTTTTTTCAGACTCTTTTGGTCGACTTGTATTTGTCCATGTTTACTTTCCATTACTTATTATCATACACTGTTTTTGTAATTTATATATATGCATGCATGTTTTATCAGTTGTTTTATATTTCAACATTGAATGGGATTATAGATGTGTGTGTGGGTGTGTACATGTGCAATAGGCTAAGGCCTCCCATATTAGTGATATACCTACTAGGCGCTAGTCACCAGCCCCTATCCTATTACAGGTGGGATTGGGTAGTTTCTCCATGCCCCCCTTTGGGATGGGTTGTGATAGAGTGGTATCAAAGGATTTAGTTCTACTTTAGGAGTAGAGTTTGTGAGATTGGTTTGGGGAAACCATGTTAAGATATTTGAGTTCCGATTTTAGGCCAGAGACTCTAGTGTTGGTGTGGTGGTCGATGTATCCATACACCACAACTCTGATCACCTACTTTTTGACTTAGTACATGTATACACTGGTTGTAGGAAAAATAATGGTACATGCATCATATAGGAATGGGTTGTGGTTTCCATGTCCTTCTTGAGCCATCTATCTATAAATACTCATTGACTGTGGTATATCTTGTCTATTTCAGGATTCCTCCACAATGAATGTTAGCTAGTATTCAACATCAGGATCATGGGGATGATCCCCTTCATGACAAGGAATTGATATAGGGGTTGGTTCCAAAGGTGCTACCTCCAAGTGGTGCACCAACCATACCACCACCTATTGAGTAGATGATGGTACCCAATAGATGAGGTGCATAGGCTGAGCACACTTCATGAGTTTCAGTGATAGTGACCCCTCAAGTTCTGAAGAGATCCCAACCCATAGGTGGATGAGGACTGGATTGAGGATTTGATGAGAGTTTTTCTCCTCATTAGGATGTCGAAAAATCTAATGGTGGATCTAGTAGTGAGCCTTGTCTATGGCTCTGTAGGGTGATGGTGGGGTTTAGTAACCCAGTCATATGATGAGGAGACTATAGCATGGTCATAGTTTAATCACCTTTTTAGATAGGAGTTCACTCTAGATACATGGATGGGTGTACACATCCAAAAGATTCTATAGCTTGATGAGGGTAGTAAGACTGTGGATGAGTATTCATCGAGGTTCAATAACCTAACCCGGTACTTGATTGATATGGTTCGTGATCAGTTGTCACAAGATCAGACCTTCGAGGGAGGATTGTGTAGAGAAATATGAGACAACATTGTACCTATAATAATTCCTACCTATTTTGGGGTTCTAGAGTGAGCTTTAGTGGTTGAGAGTTTTCTGGCTGAGTAGATGCATACAATGGTTTTCGGTAGTGGGAACACAAGTGCAGAGACTTTGGAAGCAGGGAGTCGACGTTAGTCTCAGAGATCTAAATGTGAGATACATTTCAAAATTAAGTCCTAGGATATATGTTTTTTAGTTAATATATCATAGGATAAGTCGATTCATCATAATAATAGGCAATGATAATCATGTTATGATAGTGGACATCTTGTATGAGATTGTCTGACCTGCCATATGGCTGATAGGGAGATAGTGGATGGGCTTCTGAGGAAGCAGTAATGACAGTAGTAGATAGGTCCACTAGGAAATAGACATGGAATAGAAGCTGGGATTGTATCTAGAGGTGGTATACTCTTCAACTTGTTACCACCACCACCCCAATGTAGTCCACGCCAGGCTCAGGAAGCTGGATGACAGGGATGGGGGGCAGCTGCAGGCGGTTGAGGATTATGACCCAGAGGCTCTAGGGATGATTCAAGGTATGATATATGTCATTTTTATATTATATTTTTTACTAATAGACACATGTTCTATTAACTCCTTTACTTCCACTTATCTAATTTGAAACAAATATTCTAGTTGACCCCTTGGATGGGACCTTGCGCTTGGAGACTTCTACTAGAGATGACTCTGTGATCACACACTTGTGCTGACAGTGTGACCCGACTATTGGAGGTGAGAGTTTCTATTGGGATATTTTTTAGCAGCAATGAGGCCTTATTCCATCATATAAGGTATGGACTGGTTATCTACATTTCATGCCTAGATATACTATTTTAGGTGGAGGATGCGGTGTGTCAACAACAAAGGGACTAGGTTTTCCTTTATTGGTGAAAAGGAAACCCTAACAGCAAAGGATTGACTCATGCATTTGGGGGTGCAACTAATTAATCATAAATTGGATAGCATGACCCTTGTTGTAGTGGATTCTATGAGTTTCAAGTTCCTTGTAGTGGTGGTGGAGTATGAGGATGTCATTCCCAAGGAGGTTCCATGTTTAACTCTCCATCGAGAGATAGACGTATGCATTGATATACACTCAAGGATGGCCCCAATATATTTTATAGCATATCATATGGTTCCCACAGAGCTTCCATAGTTGAGGATGCAGTTGTAGGACTTGTAGAGGAAGGGATTCTTTAGACCCAGTGTTTCACACTGGGTAGCCCCAGTGTTTTCCGCTAAGTAGGTGGAAGGATCTTGAGGTTGTGTGTGGATTACCATCACCTAAAATAGGTGAACATAAAGAATAAGTATCTAATATTGAGGTTCCATGACTTCTGTGATCAGTTGAGAGAGGCACAATTGTTCTTGAAGATTGACCTCAGTGCATGTTATCACCAGTTGAGAGTACGGGACGAGGGTATACCGAAGACAAAGTTCAGATTCTACTACAGTCACTATTAGTACTTCGTGACACCCTTTGGCATGATGAAGGTTCCAATAGTGTTCATGAGACTCATGAACAATTTCTTTCATCCTTTCTTATAGGAGTTCATGGTAGTCCTCATTGATGATATCCTAGTGTAATCGACATCCGAGTATAAGCATGCGTGTAATAAACTAACATTTTATAAAGATGTCTTGAGCTCATTTATAGGTACTCTTTTCAAAAGTTTTGAGTATTTTTTTCTGGATTATTTCATGTGGAGTTTTTGGGCGAATTTGAGAAAATTGAAAGGGATAATGATTGGGCATGATTGGTGCATGGTTTTCCTTAGTTATGCACCCTATCCTAGAAAACCATGAAAACCTAGGTAGAGAGGATTCACATAGCTAGCACATGACTTATCAAATCGTGTGCTCTATTAGGAGAAACCATGTATCCCCTATAGAAGAAGTTCATTACTAAGGAACATGGTTAGGGTAAACTATGCACCTTGAGCACAAAATCATGCGAATGAGAATTAAATCCTCATAAAATTAGATTTAAAAATACCCAATCCCGCAAAACTCAGCCAAATCAACCCTATCTTGGAAAAGTTCACATTCTCTAATTTTTAGAGCCTCTTAGACAAATTATAAATTCTTATAACCTCCATTATTTATGATTTGAATTTCGGATTGAAGATATGAACCTTTCCTGGTAAATGAATCCTATCTGGAATAATATCCTATATATTCCCCATTATTCTCCCATTCGTTGAAGAGATGTTTTCCTTTATTGGATTTAGATTTGGTTCTAGAGATACTATATCTTATTTTGATTGATCTTAGATCTAGGGTTTAATTCAAGATCTCTTTCTTCAACGTGATTAGGTTTGTTTCTCTCAAACCAAGGATATCCATTGGTGAGTATTCATCACCATTTCTAAGATAGGTGGTCTAAATTTCAAATCCCACAGTCTTGATTTCAATTACATGCATGTAATTATAGAATTTCTATTGAATGTTTAGCAATTGAATTTCCCAAATTGAATTAATTAATTGGGTAAAATAATTAATTTAGGGATTGTTGAATTGGTTGAATAATGGGGTTATGGTTTTGGTTAATTAATGGATTAATGAGATTAGAGAATTAAAATAATTAATTATTAATTAATTATGGTATATTGGGATAGTGAATTGAATAATTATTTACTGAATTAATTATGGGGATAACCGGATTGTGATATTGGATTAATTAATTTTTTAATTAATTAATAAAGTTGGTTTTGATTATGTAATTAATGTGAATAATTAATAGTGGGGTTAATTAATAGAATTTATTTGATTAATTAATTTGTTAATTAATTAGTGGAATTGATTTGACCAACTAATTAGTGAATTAATTGAAGTGATTGAAGTGATTGATTAATAGTTGAATTAATTAATGGAATGATGTGGTTATGAAATTATTTAATTGGGTCAATTAATTGGTAAATCAATTAATGAGATATTGTGATACATGTGATATTGAGATACATGTGATACATGTGATTGATTGACATATGAGTGTGGGACATGAACTGATTCTCCAAATACCCATATGGGATTGATTGAGAAATGAGTGTGGGACGCATACTAATGTTTCAAATACCTATGGGGTCCTAGCCATAATGCTTTAGGACCCAAGGAATGCATGTAAACTATATAGAACAACAAATGATGATCTAAATACCCATGAGGTGTGAGATAGGGACTAATGCTCCAAATACCCATGGGGTGGTAAACAGGAAGATCTATGCCCAAAATGTTGGCATTAGACTGTGGTTCCAATTATTCATAATATAAATTTAAATAAAATGGGTTATGAAATCCCATTTGTTATAATTAATTGTGATTTACACATGTGATATGGTTCATGTTGAAATAGTGGGTTCCCTAGACCCAACTATGTTGTACTTTTGATTACCATATCATTTCCATAGTTACTTATACACGATGTCATCATACCATTATATTATAGACTTTTTTGCATCCACTATATAATGGTAATGTCCATATATTAATTTTTGTGTTGAGAGGTTATAGTAGATCCCAAGATATAATGAGAACCTCGAGAAACTATGACATTAATCTTTAATATATATTCTATGTTCGAGATACATCTTAATGAATGGACATAGTAAATGTTTTATTATCAGGTACTGGGGGCTCATAAGCTTTGATACTTCTTCTCATGAAGTTCGCACTTCGTGATCTCTAGGAGTGAGATCATGAGGACAGACCACCAATAGAAACACCACATGATTAGGGTTTCAATGGTCATTCATATCTATGGACATGTTTATTGGTCTCCTGACTTGAGACCATTACCAATGTGTATCATTTGATTGCGTACTTTGATGCAAGAAAAAACCCATGGTATTGAAATCGTGGAGAGGTAGCTTGTGTTGGGTGTGTCATTGATGGTATGCCATTGGTTGAATTTTCAAGAAAATATTTGTCTCTTACAAGTTTAGGAAGTTGTATATCTCAGACCTAGTTGATCATGATGGTGCTACATTTATAAGTCTTTGTCCAAAATAGTTTAAAGGTAAATACATCCGGATAGATCAACAAATAATAAAACAAGAAAAGGGTGATGAAACTACTGTGCATCTTGCTTTATGAGATATTTAATGACAAATAGATTATAGTTCACAGTTAGTTTTCGTAGGTTGGTTGTTTTTACTATGACAATCCTTATCTCTTTAGGGTCCATGATGGGTTTCTAGTCTCTACTCTTAGTCTATGGATTTTATTCGCTACAATTGAGAAAAGGGCCTATAGGGTCACACATAATAGAATATCCAAGAATCCACCCTATTCAATTGAATAGGTATATGGACATAGTAGGACCCACCACAGGGTCCGAGTGTTGTCCAAGTTTTCGATCACCAAAATAATTAAATAAATTCATTAATATTAATGTTATGAATATTTATGATTGAATTTATTTAATGTATTTAAAACTTTAGTCAATACAAGATAATATTAATCGAATGAATATTATTTTAATATTCAAGGTTCATTTAATATTAAGCGGGACATTGAGTCAAGTTAAATGTCTTGGTTTTTATCACATAATATATTTTATATATATTACATGTGATAAAATAATAAATAATATTGACGTAGTTTATTTCCTCAAAATTATTTATTTAGTGGATGTTGAAATAAATGGGGGATGGAAAACCCAACCGGGTATCTATCAACTCCACTATAAATAAATGAGGAGGCCCTCTCTCTTGTGTGCCTATTCTAACTATTCATTCATTCCATGGAATGAAAAATGAGAGGTTCTCTCTCTTCCCACTTCCTTAAGAGAGAAGCAGTTGATCCAAGTGTATGGATCAAGATCTTCCTCAAGCATCGAAGGGATCTTGATGAGGTGATCATCGGGATGTTGAATACATCATTAGATCACCGTGATAGCACCATAAATTTGATTTTTAACATTCTAGTGGATTTTTGAAGTGCGTGTGGATGTTCTAGAGGGATCCAGCTATTGATTCTTCAAGAAACGATCACCGACGACAAGTTACAGTTGAGCATGCCATCAGATTTGAAACAGTGTTCTTTTCTATTGAATTTTGTTCTATTTACAATTTACGTGAGATCATCAGACCTCACAGGGGATTGCATAATCAGTGTCGTCAAGTTCTATCGACCCATTGATGAAAATTGTAAAATCCCCAGCACATCGGCTTCCGCTGCGGGCCCCAAAACCTTCCAGTGGTATCATAGGGATCGCATAAAATTTCTGAGCCTAGAAAATTAAATTTTCATTACAATTAAGAAGAGGGTACGAATTAGGTCCCAATGGTTCAAACCATGCACTGTTCTGATGTCGAATGAATATGTTATGGTCATTTTAAATTTTTGGATTGCATCAAATATGTGGTTTGATCTCAGGTTCTAAAAATTTATTTCATCGAGCAGAACTAATCAAGTTTTGATCGGTTCATCAAAAATAATCTTAATTGTGAAAATTATAATTTTATAATTTAATAATATATATATTAATTTTATTATTATAATAATATTTATTTTATTATTATAATGATATAATAATAATAAGTTATTATTTTATTATAATAATATTTTTACATTTTAAAGGCTAAGTAGCCTTTAGAAAAAAAGTGGTGTAGAAAATATTTTTGGGGAGAACTTGACTCAAAAAATAAAAAAAAAGGAGGAAGAAGAGACTTCAAAAAGAAGTCATGTAAAAGAATAAACAAAAATAAAAGAGGGAAAATTATGGGGTGGGGTGAGTCTTGTGGAAAAGAGAAAAAAAACTAAAAGGGGGACCGCATGAAAGTTTAAAAAAAGGTGTGAGAAAGGTGGTCTGCGCGGACCCCCACCATCTTCCTTGTTATGCCACCGGAGGGCACCGTGCACAGGCGAACCGCAGTAAGCAGGACGTTGTCTCCTTCCCTAATCGCTACCCTCGGCCCGCGCCCTTAGCCACCATCCAACCTCACCAGGTTATCGCGGCTCCGCCTCTGGCCTCCTCCTCCTCCCACACTTCACCGCCACACTGACTGGTCTACCCAGTCGCTGCCCTCGTCTATCGGCAGATTTTATTTTTACGTTTTAAAAAAATTATTTTTTTGAAAACGCTTAGGGAATTTTTTTTAAAAAAAATGCACCTCAAAGGCGGCATCCCAGATGTCGCCTTTACATTTCAGGGGCAAGGCGGCATCTGCGATTCCGCCTTTGCACTGCGGGTGTAAGGCGGAATCCAGGATGCCTCCTTTCTCCTAAAAAAATCTTTTTTTTGAAAATTTTAATTGTAATTTTTTTTGTTTTTTTTTTGTTTATATATATAAACAAAACATAAAATTTCGGCAGAATTTCTCTGCTGTTGAAGACCCAGCGCTACACCCACTACAACAGTCTGGATTCTAACAGAAACTCTTACCCAGGGCTCCCTTTTATAAGAGGGTTTCTCCTGAAAATCATTCTGCATTTTCAATGTGGGATTCAGGTTCTACCTTTACTGCGCAGTACATTCTGCATTTCCGATGTGGGATTTTGTTTCAAGTATGTGACTTTGAAATACAATAAAATATAAACTATAAGGCCAATATAAATGAAATTTTAAACATTGATTAAACATATAATAAATAGTTGAAAACAAAAAGAATTTCCTCAAAAATGTTGATGAAAAATAATATATAACCTTTCAAAACCGCCTACTTGAAACATAAAAATGTTTCAAGTACGTGGATTTGAAAGACTGTAAAATATAAACTATAAAACGAATATCATTGAAACTTTAAACATTGATTAAACATATAATAAATAGTTGAAAACAAAAGAAATTTCAAAAAAAATGTTGATGAAAAGTAATTTATAAGCTTTCAAAACCGCCTACTTGAAACTTAAATTTTTTCAAGTGTGTGAATTGGAAAGACCATAAAACATAAAATAGAATATCCATATAAATGAAACATTAAACATTGACTAAACATATAAGAAATAGTTGAAAATAAAAGAAATTTCCAAATCAATATTAATGAAAAATAATTTATAATCTTTCAAAACCGCCTACTTGAAACTTAAAAATGTTTCAAGTACGTGACTTTGAAAGATTATAATTATATTACTAATTAACTAATAAATTATTATATAATTAATAGTTATCTTAATAATTAACTAATTAATTATTATATAAGTAATAATTAATGAGTAATAGTTAATAATTAATAATTTAATGAATAGTTATAATTAATATTTATATTACTAATTAACTAATTAATAATTACTAATTACTTATTAATAATTATTAATTACTAATTACTAATTATAATGAATAATTATAATAAATATTTATATTACTAATTAACTAATTAATAATTAATAATTAATAATTAATTTGTTATAATTATTAATTGTATTTCTAACTAACTAAATATTTATTATATTTGTAATAATTATATTACTAATTAATTATTATATAATTAATGATAATATTACTAATTAACTAATTAATTATGACATATTTAATTATTAATAATTAATAATTAAAAATTATAATAATTATATTTTATAATTATATTACTAATTAACTAATTAACTATTATATAAATAATAATTATATTACTAATTAACTGATTAACTATTATATAATTAATAGTTATATTAATAATTAACTAAATAATTATTGTATAAGTAATAATTAATAAGTAATAATTAATAAGTAATAATTAATAATTAATACGTAATATTTATAATTAATATTTATATTACAAATTAATAATTAATAACTACTAATTACTAATTACTAATTACTAATTAACAAATAAAAATTATAATGAATAAATGTAATTAAAAATTATATTACTAATTTACTAATTAATTGTTATATAATTAATAATTATATAACTAATGAACTAAATAACTATTATATAATTAATTATTAATAATTAAAAATTAAAAATTATAATGACTAAATGTAATTAAAAATTATATTACTATTTTAGTAATTTATTATTATATAATTAATAATAATATTACAAATTAACTACCTAATTTTTATATATTTAATTATGTTTAATTACTAATTAATAATTATAATGAATAATTATAATTAAAAATCATATTAAAAATTTACTAATTAATTTTTATAATGAATAATTATAATTAAAAATCATATTAAAAATTTACTAATTAATTATTATATAATTAATAATAATATTACTAATTAACTAATTAATTTTTACATAATTATTTATTAATAATTACTAATTAATAATTATAATTACTTATTATAATTACTTTTCATATTTATAATTAACTAATTAATTATTATATAATTAATAATTATATTACAATTTAAATAATTATTTATTATATAGTTAATAACTATCTAATTAATCATTATATTACTAAGTAAGTATTATATAAATAATAATTAATAATTAATAGTTATAATGAATAATTATAATGAATAATTATATTACTAATTAACTACTTATTTATTATATAATAATTTTTAATAATTACTAATGAATAATTGTATTACTAATTAACTATTATATAATTGATTATTAATAATATTAATTTAATAATTAAATAAATTATTATATGTTTAATCCTTGTTTTAACTTTAAATTATATCGGCCTTATAGTTTTTATTTTAGTCTTTCAAAACCGCATACTTTAATCATTTTAAGTTTCAAGTAGGTGGTTTTGAAAGATTATAAATTATTTTTCATGAACATTTTTTACGAAATTCTTTTTATTTTCGAGTATTTGTTATATGTTTAATTCGTGTTTTATGTTTCATTTATATCGGTATTATAGTTTATATTTTATAGGATTTCAAAGTCACATGCTTGAATCATTTTTAATTTTCATGTTGGTCGATTTGAAAGCTTATAAATTATATTTCATCAATATTTTTTTACGAAATTCTTTTTATTTTCAAATATTTGTTTTATGTTTAATTCATGTATTAAGTTTCATTTATATTTGTCATATAATTTATATTTTATAAGCTTTCAAAATCACGTATTTCAAACTTCTTATGTTTCATGTTAGTGGTTTTGAAAGCTTATAAATTATTTTTTATCGTCATTTTTTATGATTTTTTTTGTTTTCAACTATTTTTTATATGTTTAATCCATGTTTTAAGATTCATTTATATTGGCCTTATAGATTATATTTTATAGTCTTTCAAAGTCACATACTTGAAACAGAATCCCACATCGGAAATGCAGAATGTTCTGTGCAGGAAATGGAGAACCAGAATCCCACATCGGAAATGTAGAATGATTTTCAGGGTAAGCTCCTTTATAAAAAGGAGCCTGGGTGAGAGCTTCTGTCAGAATCCAGATTGCTGTAATGGCAGTACTGCGGGATTTTTAATAGCGAATAAATTCTTCGGAAAATTTTATTTTTGTTTATTTTTTGTTTTTTTGTTTATATATATATATATATATATATAACAAAACAGAACAAAAAAATATAAATAAAAAGAAAAACAATTCTAGAAAAATTAATTTTTTTTCTGTTTTAGGGGAAAGGCGGCATCCTGGATGCCGCCTCTCACCCGTGCCCAAAGGCGGCATCGTGGATGCCGCCTTTGGGGCGTATTTTTGAAAAAAAATTTAACGTAGCCTGTTTAAAAAAATTGAAAAAAATATTTAAAAAAAACTCTCTATCGGCGCGCTGCCACCTCTAGAGCTCGATGCTCCACCCTCCATCCAATCTGTCTCCCTAGATTTGTGGCCACCCTCACCGGTACCAGCGGCCTCCTCCATCACTCCTAGTGCCGCACCGGCCTACCCGGCATAATGCCTTGCCAAGGAGAACCCACAACCTTCCAACGGACCTCTGGCAGGATCTTGGGTGACCGACGGCTCCCCAACGCAGCAGGCCCACCACCCGGCTCCCGGCGCACCATCCCGCCTCCCTAGCCCCTCTGTCGTGATTGGCTTTGGCCACCCCGACGGGTCGCTCCAGATAGATCCATTCGGACACCTTCACATCCCATCGCATCATCCTCCGGCCTTCCCTACTGGTTCATCTAAATGTCTTGTGCCGCCATGGATGAACCCTATGTACAGGTAATCCTTGAAACCTTTCTGTGGGGTCTTTTTCGTCTAGAAACATGACCAAGTAGATCTGCCTAACCATGTTTGGGTCTAGGTGGACATGCATGACCCAAATAAGCCATATACAGGCCTTGCCCAACCCGTTACGGGTCTGCACAAGTTTAACATGACCCACGATGGGCTAGATAAAGGTTTCGATACCCGAGTTTTAATTTCATTTAATATAATTAATTATTTTAATTAAAAAATTTAATTAAATTAATTTTTATATTAATTGTCATTGGAAATAACTAAATTTTAATACCCGGAGGAAAATTAATTCAATTTGATTATTAAATTTAATTATTTTAAATTAATTTAGTTTTGATATTAAAATTAAATTAATTAGAGGACCGATAATTAATTAAATTATTTGAATTTATTAATTCATTTAATTTAATTTATAACCCTCATACTTATTTAATGCATTTTAATTTTATCGTGCATTATTTACCCACATTCTTGTCTTGAGCATCGACCCGTGTATGTTGCATTTGTTTAATTATTTTTTTAACTGTGTGCGATGGATGTAATTAAATAAATAGACGGTCTGTGCATCATCTTTCTTTTTGGTAAAAATGTATAAGGGGCTACGCACCTAATTTTACCCAATATACATTTATACCCCTAGTCCCCCTCGCATGTGCACGAGTATCTTTGTAATTTGGATGATGACGGTGAACGATGTGGACCCCGCCAAGATGAGGTGGTGTATGTTGATCAAGACAGTGCAAGATTTCATGTGGATCTGGCTAAGATGCGGTGGTACTCTAAGATGGGATGTGGACCCCGCCAAGATGAGGCAATACTCCATATGAAAAGTGAACATACAAGAAGGGGAAAACAACATTAAGAGTCATGCTTCGACTCAGGTAAGATGCCCTTAGGTCATTTAGATGCGCAAGACTAGTCAGGCAATAGTTTTCCTTTATACATTTATTTATTATTTTATGCATTTATAAACAGCGGGTGAAATACATAAAATAATAGATAATAAAATGCATAAAAAAGTGGCATATGTTTCTCTATTAATGTTCAATTGTGAGCAAAAAAACATATATGAACAAGATTAATAGAAATGTATTACATTCATCAAGAGAAAAAAACCCTAAAATTAATATTATGTCACAACAGCCTTCCATCATTCAAGTTTATACAAAACCGGGTGTTTGATGTAACACCCCTAGATTTTATGAAAAATAATTTTTTTAATTTCATTAATATCTTGTGTTGTATGCTACACCAAAAGGATCTTGCACAACATGCATCTTTGACTTTCCTTGCATTACACGCAATCACGACCTTCCTCGATAGCGTGTGTAGTACGCAATACCGAGTTTCACTAAACAACGATATACTTTTAAAATATTATTAAAACTAGCCATTATGAATAGTAATAACCACCTTTTAAAATTTTAGAAATTTTATCCCTCAAAATGGACTTCATTTTTGGATTCAAAATATCGAAATTAGCTTAGGGTGAAATTTTGGTACTTTTCGGATAACTTTCATATTCTGATGAATAGTGAAAATTACTAAATTTTAATTAAAAAAAATTTTTTAATCGAAATAATTAACAGTCATAAATTTTTTATTTGAGTGGTTTTAAAGTATATTTAGAATATATTTTCATAATTTAATACAATGTTGGTCATTGGATGTAATTACACATTTAAACCAGACATAAACAAGTGTCAATCTTTTGATAGTTATTATCTCTTAAAAACACGCTATTTGTTTTGACGACGGGAATTAATTTTTAAATTAATTAATGTAACCAATATGTTTTTAATTTGGTAAAATAGACATAATTTTTTAATTCATAATATCAAATATATCTTAGGCCTAATTTTTTGTATTTTTCTGGAAATGTTCATTTTTTTGATTAATAGTGAAACCACTAAGTGGTAGTTAAAAAACTGAATTTTTCATAAAACTTAATTTTACCGCTTCTGTGATTGGAATTTCGGATATCCGAGAGACACGGTTAATATCAAGCACTAAAATGTGGTTCAATGAGATGAAAATAATTTTTGGTGAATAGTAACTTTTTACTTTTTTTTACCACAGTTAAAAGTAAATAGGGTAATTAAGGGAAAAAATGATATTATTACTACCCTAACACATGTAATAATTCTATTGGATAAGTTTAATTCGTCAAAAAACAACCTTAGGAATAAATTATGACCATTTAAGCCCACTTGGATTAGATTAGGACATTTATTATTAATTTATTTAAAGAAGGGTTAAAATAGTTAAAATCAAGGTTTAATAACTATAGAATTTTTAATATAGGGTTATACATAAGAAAAATTTGACTATAAATATTCATTAGAAAGCTAAAATGATTTCCTAAATAATGATATTTTATTTGTAATTTTTAGACTTTATATAAGTTCATTTATTTATGACACAAATATGATGTAGTAATTATCTTATTAATGAAATATTGACATAATTGATGTTAAAAATACCCAAATAAATGTAATTTGAGACTTTTTATGAATTAAACTAATTTTCTAGGATAATATGACATGTTAGTATTGATTTAAGTAACTTTAATTGAACTAATAATTCTGTTAGGATTTTCAAAAAAAAAACAATTACTAAATAGTGTCAAAATTGACATAAAATAGTTTTTAAAACAAATATTATATTATTAATTGTTATTTTATTCCTAAAAATATAATGTTCAGCCAAATGAATTATATAAGGTTATATATATTAATAATAAACAACTTGGGGTTCGTTTGTCTTGTTATAGTATGTTTATTAACCTTATAGTGTAAGAACACAAGAAGACACGGTAAAAGTTAAATTATTAAACTTAATGTTAAAACTAACTGATAAGGTTAAAATAGGAACCTAAACTTGTCTAAATTCTATTGGATGAGAATATTTCGACCCTTACCCACCTTATCTTCGAAATAAATCAATTTGGAGATATTTGAAACCGAATTTGGCTTTATAATAAAATAATATTTTTAGTTTTCCAAAGGTGCCCCTCTCCTCCCTTATAAAAGGGCACCTCCTCCCTCTCTTCCTCACACCACTTTGAGCCTTAAAGCTCGGAAAACCCCTGCCAAATTCTCTTCTCCACTTCCCTAGAAACATCCTAGAGGTTCAGGTATTCCTCAAAGACCAATTTTAGTGCCCTAAAAGGAGATCTCAAAGATGCGTTTCAAAGAAGAGGTAATGTCCGTTACCGATTCTTTCAAATTTATTTCTTCTTACACTTCTTATTCATAGGTTGTTTCATTATGAAGTAATAAAATCAGTATCAATCATATACTGATATGTTATTATAAGTATGAAACAACCCTATTTCACCATATATCCATCCTACGGAAAAAGGAATCACCGCGCGTGCGTACGTACGGAATACCGTCTCCACGCCGTGGTGTAATCTACTTTCCACCACCACCTTTCTTGGATGGGTATAATGGTGTACATAATAACTATATATGATTATTTTAAAGTGATATTGATTCTGAAATAGTATACATACACTCCAATACAATTCCATGATCATGAGAACGATATCATCGCTCGTGCGTACGTACGGACTACCATCTCCACGACGCGATGAGATTCATTCTCCACGTTAACCATTCATGAATAATTATACAGTATATATAATAAGTAATCATGAAATAAATGAAATAATAATGATACTGGATTTATGTGTATATATATGTATGTCATCTACTTAATTCCATTCAACTCAATAAGGAAACGAAAACAGCGTTCATGCGTACGTACGACCTACCGTCTCCATGAACGGTGTTTTTCTTTCCATTTACTGATCTATTATATATATGTATATTCTGAATATATATTATATATAAATCATGTTTTATATTCTGTAATTATGTTATGATGATCTAAGTAATCATGTTAATAATTACAAGTCAAACCACGAACGACAAATGAAACGATTTTACCCAAAACGCTCTTTAACATGGAATTTACAAAAGAACGAGTAAAATAAAGTCATAAGTGAACCATATATGATATCATAACAATGAGTATGATTCTGGAATAAGTCAATGACTTGATTTAAATCATTATACAGGAGGTTCGGACACTTACGAAGCAAATCGAACATAAGGTAATAGAAGATATCACAATCTCATTTTATTCGAGATTGTTTATATTTTGGTATTTACTGGGGTGTATTTTATCATCAAAATCCATGTTTCCTCAATATGTAATATTATTTCCATCCACCTACAGTTGTTTAAATCCATTTTTACCCTTTTTTGTTTTATAGTAAAAGATATGAAAGGAATCTTTTGTCGTTTTTTGTACAAGGTACTTTTTGACTTTTCCGACAAAAGTACGAGAAGAATGTTTTTTTAACTTATACGACATGAATGGATTTTTAAAAAATTATTTAAAAGAATCTTCCTTTACAATTTTTCAAGTTTATTTTTAATCAACTTCTTTTAGTTTAAAATTTTAAGTCATTTTAAGAAAGGAAAATGTTTTTGAAGTAGAAAGGATATTTTCCTCAAGAATGGTGTTCAAGTGTTTTATCAAAATTATTTTCCATCTAAGATAATATAGGGTTATTTTTCTGTCCCTATTATTACATTGATTTGATTATGTTGTGATGGAATTATTTTTATGAATTCCTTTATCTTATATGAGTTGTTTTATGATGTCATGTTGTTTAAGAATCCCATTTTTATTACATTGGTTATGCAACGATGTATGATTTATGATTTTGTGGCACACATAAGAATGGTATCATTATGGGATGGGTGGGACCTATATCTCCCTTCAATGCATTGGGTAATGATTTTATATCTCATGAGATAGACATGGATGGAACGATAGGTTATACAGGTTCAGTGAAACAGGACTGAAACGAGGAATGAACTCAGTTCAAAAATGGACTTTGTCCACTAAGATAATCTTGGCATTGAGTCTTGACTAATAAGAAATGATTCTCTATGATTATGTGTGTATGCCACAAATTTTCATGTTTTACATTATGATTATTGGGATTACATTTCACTACTATGATTTATCCCATGTTATGAAATTATGATCTCTTTTGCAGGTTAATATTTCCAAAAGATATGTTCTTATGAATATGATGTGATTGATATTTCTTTTGTTAACCCTTACTGAGCATTTGAGCTCACCCTTTTATGTTTTCTTTTCCCTAGGATATAAAGAAAGGATTTATGTTTAAAAAAAATAATATCTTTATGGGAGATGTTGAAGATCTTTCACCACGATTATAAGATTATATTCCGAGTTTCCAAAGACACTAAACTATTACGGTCCCTGTGTGTGTGTTTTTGTTGTTTACTAAGTATTCTGCAAAAGTAATGTAATGTCTATATACGTTAAGCTTCGGGTCTCTACAGTTGGTATCAGAGGAAAGGTTTAGTCAACCTTTGGAAACTATGATGCAAAAACATTAGTGAGATCCCTAGAGATATTTCTGAGGTATGTCTAGGGATGTCCCTAAGGATAAGTATATGTATAGGATACAGTCCTAGAACTACAGTAACGATCATAGAATTTAACCTAAGATGTTAGATATTGAGGATACTCCCCCTTGATTATGTTATTTTCCTTGTATGATTTTTGCCTCTCACAGAATTATTTTTGTGTTTTTTTCAATAGAGGGAACCAAAAAGAATTCGGTTAGCATTGAATCCAATGGAAAAATTGGTGACTATGAGAAACAAAATTGCGTAATTCCAAGAGAGAAAGATATTGTGATTATGCCAAATCAGTCATCGTGATATATGATTAACAAGGTGAAATTTAGTGGTATGCATAATTCATCAAATAAGAGGAAGATAGACTTTTATGCATGTTCGCATGTTGAGGAGCATAAAGAAAGAAAGATTGAGATTTCTAAAGAAGGGAAGAATAACCTTGAGGAATACCTCAAATGGAGGGACAAATGTTATCTGTGTGGAGAAAAGGGACTTAGAGTGACAAACTATTATGGAGTTCAATGTCTTATTTGTTGAGAACATGGGCGTTACCCAACTCAATTCCCTGACCTAAAAAGTTACTTCTAATTAAGGAAGGACTTATTCTAGGACAATCATTTAAGATGATGGTTTGAAGTGTTTATGTATTGGTATTCAGGAATAATGTTATTGAGGTACTTTTATGGTATATTGGAATATCTATGTATTGGTCCATTGTGGTTTTCTATAAGAATATGACATCAGTAACCATGAAAAGTGATTGAAATATTTTTGGAAAGCAGATGATATGCACATAATGAAGGGATAAAGAGAATCTAATATGTTTGATAGTATTCATGAGCTCATGATTGATATAAAGACTAAGTGATATCATGGTTTGAGTATATAGAATTTTGAGGATTTTGGTATGTGGAAAGTGTTACTTTTTACTGCATTCATGTTTTCACTAAGGTTCAATGGGTATTCATTTTTCAAGAGAATAAATGATTAAGGCCTTAGAATGTTTGGAATGTGACCAACAAGACATATCTTATGATATATGGGGATCAACGATGGTATTAAATCTCTGGTAATCGTGTTCACTATATTATGAGAGTGGACTATAGTATTATGGGTAAGCCTAAAGATTGGAATGGATTATGTTGGACATAAGTTATTATTGTTTAAGTATAGAATTTTTTTCGATATTATTGATGGGATGTTATAGTAATATAGTTTTAGAAAAAGCACAACCTGCAGGACGAGCGACAACCCATCGCGTTGGACAAGGCTGTGGGAATCGAACCCACAACCGAAGTGCGGCTGGCCTTTATCGCCTACCACTGGCCTACAGGAAGTCCTTGTTTAGTAGAAACTAGTTTTATTATATTAAGTAGTATGATATCTGAAGTATAAGTCCATTTTAGGAACCATATATGATTAATCTCACTATAGATGGACTTATGTATTTTTTGATAACTCTTTTAACCTTTTGTTTGAGATAGATGGAATGACCCATCATTCTATCACATGATCTGCTAACACATCACGAATGACAAATTCAACTTCATTTCATTAAGAGATGATGTGGATATTGTCCAAAGAACGACCAATGGTGAGACTATACCAAAATAATGAAAGTATTTCTTATAATTCCAATTTCATCAACTTTATGGAAATGATCTTGAAAACAAAAAATGTAGTCATAGTGCTCTTATATCTGATGAATTAGATGGTACCTTAGATCGTCACAAATTTATGGCTTTGTGATTTCTGGCTTTTCCATATCCATGTTCTCTACCACTCTCCATTAGAACATGATGGTTAGATTTCTCTTCCATATCCTATTTTCACCTATGTGGAAACCCAGTGATTAGTTTATTTGGGTAACCTTTACGTTTCATACTTTTGTTTATAAAGATTGGTTTTGGTATTCCTTTTTATGATGTGGGTTTCTATTAAAGAAACTTTCGAGTAGTAAACCATTTATAACCCCGACGAATTTCGAGGGCAAAATTCATTTTAAGGGGGGTAGAATGTAACACCCCGAGATTTTATGAAAAATATTCTTTTTAATTTCATTAATGTCTTGTGTTGTATGCTACACCAAAAGGATCTTGCACAACACGCATCTTTGACTTTCCTTGCATTACACGCAATCACGACCTTCCTCGATAGCGTGTGTAATACGCAATACCAAGTTTCACTAAACAATGATATGCTATTAAAATATTATTAAAACTAGCCGTTATGAATAGTAATAACCACCTTTTAAAATTTTATAAATTTTATCTCTCAAAATGGACTTCATTTTTGGATTCGGAATATCGAAATTAGCTTAGGGTGAAATTTTGGTACTTTTCGGGTAACTTTCATATTCTGATGAATAGTGAAAATTACTAAATTTTAATTAAAAACAATTTTTTTAATCGAAATAATTAACATTGATAAATTATTTATTTGAGTGGTTCTAAAGTATATTTAGAATATATTTTTACAATTTAATACAATGTTGGTCATTGGATGTAATTTCACATTTAAACCAGACATAAACAAGTGTCAATCTTTTGATAGTTATTATCTCTTAAAAACACGCTATTTGTTTTGACGACGGGAATTAATTTTTAAATTAATTAATGTAACTGATATGTTTTGAATTTGGTAAAACAGATATCATTTTTTAATTCATAATATCAAATATATCTTAGGCCTAATTTTTTGTATTTTTCTGGAAACGTTCATTTTTTTTATGAATAGTGAAACCACTAAGTGGTAGTTAAAAAAACTGAATTTTTCATAAAACTTAATTTTACCGCTTCTGTGATTGGAATTTCGAAAATCTGAGAGACACGGTTAATATCAAGGACTAAAATGTCGTTCAATGAGATGAAAATAATTTTTGGTGAATAGTAACTTTTAACTTTTTTTTAACACGGTTAATAGTAAATATGGTAATTAAGGGTAAAAATGATATTATTATTACCCTAACACATGTCCTAATTCTATTGGATAAGTGTAATTCGACCAAAAACAACCTTAGGAATAAAATATGACCATTTAAGCCCACTTGGATTAGATTAGGAAATTTATTATTAATTTATTTAAAGAAGGGTTAAAATAGTTAAAATCAAGGTTTAATAACTAAAGAATTTTTAATATAGGGTTATAAAAAAGATAAATTAGACTATATATATTCATTAGAAGTATAAATAGATTTCCTAAATAATGATATTTTATTAGTAATTTTTAGACTTTAAATAAGTTAATTTATTTATGACACAAATATGATGCAGTAATTATCTTATTAATGAAATATTGACATAATTGATGTTAAAAATACCCAAATAAATGTAATTTGAGACTTTTTATGAATTCCACTAGTTTTCTAGGATACTATGACATGTTAGTATTGATTTAAGTAACTGTTTTAGAACTAATCTTTCTGTTACGATTTTCACAAAAAATCAATTACTAAATAGTGTCAAAATTGACATAAAATAGTTTTTAAAACAAATATTATATTATTAATTGTTATTTTATTCCTAAAAATCTAATGTTCTGCCAAATTACTTAGATAAGGTTATATATATTAATAATAAACAACTTGGGGTTCGTTTGGCTTGTTATAGTAAGTTTATTAACCTTATAGTGTAAGAACACAAGAAGACACGGTAAAAGTAAAATTATTTAACTTAATGTTAAAACTAAATGATAAGGTTAAAATAGGAACCTAAACTTTTCTAAATTATATTGGATGAAATTATTTCGAGCCATCCCCCCCTTAGATTCGAAATAATTCAATTTGGAGCTATTTAAAATCGAATTTGGCTTTATAATAAAATAATATTTTTAGTTTTCCAAAGCTGCCCCTCTCCTCCCTTATAAAAATGCACCTCCCCCTCTCTTCCTCACACCACTTTGAGCCTTAAATCTAGGTCAAACCCTGCCAAATTCTCTTCTCCACTTCCCTATAAACATCCTAGAGGTTCTGGTCTTCCTCAAAGACCAATTTTAGTTCCCTAAAAGGAGATCTCAAAGAGGCGTTTCAAAGAAGAGGTAATGTCTGTTACCGATTCTTTCAAATTTATTTCTTATTCCACTTCTTCTTATTAGGTTGTTTCATTATGAAGTAATAAAATCAGTATCACTCATATACTTATATGTTATTATAAGTATGAAACAACCCTATTTAACCATCTATCTATCCTACGGAAAACGGAATCACCACGCGTGCGTACGTACGGAATACCGTCTCCACGCCGTGGTGTAATCTATTTTCAACCACCACCTTGATTGGATGGGTATAATGGTGTACATAATAACTATATATGATTATTGTAAAGTGATATTGATTCTGAAATAGTATACATACACTCCAATACAATTCCACAATCATGCGAACGATATCATCGCTCGTGCGTACGTACGGACTACCGTCTCCACGACGCGATGAGATTCATTCTCCACGTTAACCATTCATGAATAATTATACAGTATATATAATAAGTAATCATGAAAAAAATGACATAATAATGATACTGTATTTATGTTTATATATATGTATTTCATCTACTTAATTCCATTCAACTCAATAAGGAAACGAAAACAGTGTTCATGCGTACGTACGGCCTACTGTCTCCATGAACGGTGTATTTCATTCCATTTACTGATCTATTATATATATATGTATATTCTGAATATATATTATATATAAATTATGTTATATATTCTGTAAGTAAGTAATCATGATCTATGTAATCAAATGAATAATTACAAGTCAAAACACGGACGACAAATGAAACGATTTTACCCAAAACGCTCTTTAACATGGAATTTACAAAAGAACGAGTAAAATAAAGTCATAAGTGAACCATATATGATATCATAACAATGTGTATGATTCTGGAATATGTCAATGACATGATTTAAATCACTATACAGGAGGTTCGGACACTTACGAAGCAAATTGGACCTAAGGTAAGGGAAAATATCACAATCTCATTTTATCCGAGATTGTTTATACTTTGGTACTTACTGGGGTGTATTTTATCATCCACATCCATGTTTTCTCAATATGTAATATTATTTCCATGCACCTACAGTTGTTTAAATCCATTTTTACCCTTTGGTGTGTTTATAGTAAAATATATGAAAGGATTCTTTTGTCATTTTTCGTACGAGGTTCTTTTTGACTTTTCCGACAAAAGTATGAGAAGAATGTTTTTTTTAACTTATACGGAATGAATGGATTTTTAAAACATTATTTCCAAGAAACTTCCTTTACATGTTTTCATGTTTATTTTTAATCAACTTCTTTTAGTTTAAAATTGTAAGACATGTTAAGAAAGGAAAATGTTTTTGAAGTAGAAAGGATATTTTCCTCAAGAATGGAGTTCAAGTGTTTTATCAAAATTATTTTCCATATAAGATAATATAGGGTTATGTTTATATCCCTATTATTACATTGATTTGATTATGTTGTGATGGAATTATTTTTATGAATTCTTTTATCTTATATGAATTGTTTTATGATGTCATGTTGTTTAAGAATCCCATTTTTATTACATGGGTTATGCAATGATGTATGATTTATGATTTTGTGGCACACATAAGAATGGTATCATTATGAGATGGGTGGGACCTATATCTCCCTCCAATGCATTGGGTAATGATTTTATATCTCATGAGATAGACATGGCTGGAACGGTAGGTTATACCGGTTCAGTGAAACAGGACTGAAACGAGGAATGAACTCGGTTCAGAAATGGACTTTATCCACTAAGATAGTCTTGGCAATGAGTCTTGACTAATAAGAAATTATTCTCTATGATTATGTGTGTATGCCAAAAAGTTTCATGTTTTAAGTTATGATTATTGGGATTACATTTCACTACTATGATTTATCCCATGTTATGAAATTATGATCTCTTTTTCAGGTTAAGATTTCCAAAATATATGTTCTTATGAATATGATGTGATTGATATTTCTTTTGTTTACCCTTACTGAGCATTTGAGATTACCCTTTTATGTTTTCTTTTCCCCAGGATATAAATAAAGGATTTAGGTTTAAAAAAAATAAGATCTTTATGGGAGATGTTGAAGATCTTTCACCACGATTAGAAGATTGTATTCCAAGTTTCCAAAGACACTAAACTATTACGGTCCTTGTGTGTGTGTTTTTGTTATGTACTATGTATTCCGAAAAAGTAATGTAATGTCTATGTACGTTAAGCTTCAGGTCTCTACATTTGAGGTGTCGATTATGCCATATCTGAGGGCTCCTCTTACTACTGAGGAGTTCTTATTAGGGTGGTGGGGTGACTTAACTTAAATTGCAGCAAATAAATATCCATAGCTATCTTGTTGTAGTTTTAGAGGCAATTGTTGAGTAAATGAAGTTACGATTTATGAAGCTAGTATTTCACTCAACAGATCAAAGAATTGTGAGTTAATGCGATTGGCCAGCCACAATCCTACCTCGAACCCTCCTTGTAGTGGTGTAGCCATATCTTTTAAATTGTGATGATCATTTAGGGATCCTTTCCACTAGAATACACAAATGATATATTTTTTCTATTCTAGTATACAGGGTTCTTAGAATTAGATAAATTAGTGGGATACATTTAATGATTAAATTAATCGGTAATGTCAAATTCGGTAATCAACATAAAAAGTAATAATCTGCTAAAGTATATTTCTAGAGAATAGAAATTAATACCACAAAATACTAAAATAAATAATGGAAAAAATTAATGTCTAAACATGTATGAAATTATAAGTGTAGTATTGGCACTTGCATACATTAATACTATATTAGAAATTCAATGTTCTTGTGTCACAACCTATTAAGCCTCCTTAGGAAGCGAGTGTGTAAAGCTGCTTACAGGAGACTCATGAATCAAACATATGATGGTTCTGTCATAATTATATCATCAATGTCTAATGTTATTTGTGGTCTCTACATCATGACTTGGATGATTATTACATATAGTATCATCTCCAAGAATTTTCCAAGGAGAAAGATAAGAAAGATATGAATGCGATGATTGAACTCGGTTTGTGTAAAGTGAAAGATAGTTCACAATATTTCATTTTATCCCATTATTGTACCTTTTACACCTAATTACTCTATTTTTTATTATAGATAAAAATGAATGGTATAGAGTAAGAGCTTCATTACCTTTAAGGTAACATTATCCAAGTAATAAGAGTATTAAATATAGCACCATCTTTTGTTCTTATGGAGAATATATACTGAATGACAAGGTGAAAAGGCCTATGTACAGTTATGCCAAAGGAACCTTCATTATGTACTTCAAATAAAAGTGGTTTTTTATTTAACATGAGGTTATTTGCATCACATATTGAAATAAATTTATGGATGTTTAAAAATACAGTGAACTGAAATACAGGAAGTAAGTACCCACTTCTAATTCAGTTTATATTCATCAAAATAAAAGTATTGTTTTCTCACATACTTCTTTGGTATTAAAAACAATATGCTTTTCACATATATGTGTTGAAATAAAGTAACCAAGTAATGAAACATTACTAGGAGTAAGATTTCTTCTCCATGTAGTTTACAAAGGGTGATTCCTAAGTCGGTGGTGAGAAACACATAACTTTTATTTTCCAAGTGATTGATTCAAATTGGAAAAGATGTTGAGTATAACCAAAAAATTAATCTCACATTAACATTTTCTAATAATGAGATGTTATTCCAAGTTCCAGAATGAATGTTGTTTGTGGTGTAATATACTCAACAAATAGCTCAGACATACTTGAATCAAAGGCAATACATGATGAATATAAAAATGTAAGATTTATCCAGTTGTGTAAAGATGATTATTTGTCAAGTAAAACTAAAAGTGGACATTAAGAATTTACCTAGTATGGTATTTATTCATGGAATATCTAAACACCTATGGTATTACTGACGTCTTTAGTTTAGATAAAGAAACATTTAGAAATAAAGGTATGCCACCAAGCTTTCGAGGTTAGTTCAATAAGAGAGTGTTAACTATTCCAACGGAAAGATAGAGGTAAAGATACTTCATAAGATTCCTTTATGTTATTAAGGAATTTAGTAGTGAAGTATATGAATGGTTAGAAGATATGAGTTTCTTCGGATTAGCGTGCTAATGAATATCTTGACCAAGTATTCATCGATCATGATAATGTAGCGTGGAGTAATTATTAAACGCATGTTACCTTATCTATATCATGATATTGATATTCATAAAGAGGATCGATGATGAATCTTAAATATTAACATTTATCAACAAAATTTGGTGTGGAACAATTCCTAAACACACATTTTATACATTAGAGTTATGATTTAAGTAGTGTCAATGTTACCACATGTAGTAACTTCCATCATATTTCAAGATGTGGTTTGAAAATAACAGCTTAAAACCAAAACCAATATTCCAACTAAAATGAAAAATGGATATCATATGAGTCCTAGTATGATAAAAATACATTAATTTATTGGACATGTGTTAAAGATGAAAATTGGTTTGTTTAGGATTTAAAAAAACATGCATCAAGTTAAACACGTTGTTCATCTAAGGTAATTATCCTAACGGTTCATAAAGATATTACATAAATCCCTAATATAGAAAAGATTTAGTCATTTATTTGACTACAATTATATATAAGGGTATACATCTCTATTAAAGATAGTGGGATATGAATTGACTTGGACTTAGTTAATGATTGAGATGCATAAATGGTTGGCATAAGAACAAGTTCCACAAGTACATGTGGAATAGAAATGTTCTAGTGACACATACTGCGTTGGAGGAATGAAACCATGATGATGGTTTTATATTCATAGCGGCCTGTGATAAGTTATTCATTAATAAAAATATGTCCTACAAGTAAGCAGTATATGGATATTAGCTAATACTGATAGGACAAATTAAAATTTAGTAATGGATTCTATGTATCAATATGCAAAGGGGCTTATAATTGAATACTGCGGTGGGTAGTCAAATAAGATGATACATGGATGGTCCAAGCCTGGTACCAATATGGCTTGATTGGTTATACCACGTCTGTATGCCTACATCCATAAGAATTTTACTTGTCATAGCTAAACTTCTAAGATAATTCTATTGGTCATTGGATGTCAAGATCATCTTTCTTGGATGGTGTCTATATGACGCAACCAAAAAGGGATGATGACACCATCAAATGTAAATGAAGTTTTCAAGTTACTAAAATCCAGTTTAGGATTAAATTAAGCAACAAGATCTTAGAGCATTCATTTCAAATGAATCTGTTCCTTGTGTCTACCAAAGCTTAGTGGGAGCGCCAAAGTTTTCCAAGAGATATATGTTTGGAAAAATATGGAATACAGATCTCGATCTTATAGTTAGATAAGAATAGGATAAAAGCAATACTCCAATGGTTGACTTAAATTAGCAACCTAAGTTCTAGGAGATAGGATCTACCGAGGTAGATCTAAAAGTTTCTTGGACCTAGTCAATCATACATAACGTGACATTGTATTGAAAAATTGAAGTTGGAACAATTCAAGTTCAAAATTGTTTCCAATGTAACATGGAATAATCTCTCCAGATTAACATGTTCGAAACATGGTAAAATATTAATGTTTTCAGTTGAGTTCCATATGCTTTAGCGATGGATCAATCATGTATGCCATAATATGTACAACAATTTATACTTCTATGATATACTTTATTTTTGGCAGATATCAGTTGTTTCCAGGAGCACTGCAAGTGAAGTAGTCTGAACTATTATCATGTACGTAGACAAGTGCAAATGATATATAAATAGTAAGTGGAGAACAATGTATTCTAGTTTTTTTATACAAAAAGTAGTAATCCTTAGATCAATTTGATCTAGTATCACAGTTAGGATAAGGTGATGAGCGAGTCAAGCTCATAAAAGCCAATGGTAGCCATACCTACAAAAACCGAGTATGTTGTAGCTTCTAAGGCAGCTAAGAAGTTGTTATCAATCACAAAGATTTGTTCCAGTTCTTGGATTCACACATAGTGATAAACTTATTATCATAATGAAAATTATGATATTCTTAATAGCAAAGCTTTCAAGTCATGACAATGGACAAAAGTGATATACTCAGGGATACCATCTCCTAAGAATTTTTACTCAAGAAGATGAAGTTTCATACATCAGATATGCCACGCGGCAAAAATGTGGCAGGCCCAACAGTTAAATCCATTACTCAGAAGAAGCATGATCTTTATAATATGATTACATAAAAAGTTTGGTTAGCAAGTTGGCTCTAGTGAAAGTGGGAGTGTTGAAATAGTGGGTTCCCTAGACCCAACTATGTCATACTTTTGATTTACATATCATGTGTACAATTAGTTATACATGATTTCATCTTATCATTATAGTGTAGACTTTTCTGCATCCACTATATGACAGTAATGTCCATCGATTAATTATCATGTCGAGAGTTTATAGCAGATCACAAGATATAATGAGAACCTCGATATACTATAACATTAATCTAAAATATATGTTCTATGGTCTAGAAGCATCTTACTATCTAAACACGAAAAATGTTTAACTATCAGGTGTTGGGGGCTCAAAAGCATTGAGACTTCTTCTCATGAAGTTCACACTTGGTGATATCTAGTAGTGAGATCATGAGGACAAACCCACTAATATAAACACCACATGTTTTGGGTGTCATTGGTCATTTCTATCTACAGACATGTGTATTTATCTCCTAAATTGAGACCATTACCAATGTGTATCATTTGATTGTTTGCTTTGATGTAAGGAAAAAATCCTGGTATTGAAATCGTGGAGAGGTAGCATGTGATGGGTACGTCGTTGGTGGTATGACATTGGTTGAATGGTCATGAAAGGATTTGTTGCTTCCAAGTTTAGGAAGTTGTATATCTCAGGCCTGGTTGATTAGGATGGTGATACCTTTATAAGTCTTTCTCCAATGTAGTTGAAAGGTAAATCCATCTGGATAGATCAATAAATAATAAATAAATAAAAGGGCAATGACACTAGTGTGTCTCCTACTTTATGAGATATTTAATGATAAAGAGATTATAGTACATAGTCAGTGTTCGTATGTTGGTTGTCATTGCTATGACAATCCTTATCTCTTTAGGGGCCACGATGGGTTGATAGACTCTACTCCTGGTCTATGTATATTATTCACTGCTATTGAGATAATGTCTTAGAGGTTCACACACAATAGCGTATTCAAGAATCTTCCCTATTCATTTGAATAACTATATAGACATAGTGGGCCCCACCATGGGGTCCAAGTGTTATCCAAGTTTTCGATCACCAAAAGAATGAAATAAATTCATTAATATTAAAGTTATGAGTTTTTGGGATTGAATTTATTTAATTTATTTACATTTTTAGTAAATACAATATAATATTAATCAAATGAATAATATTTTAATATTCAAGGTTCGTTTAATATTATGCAGGACAACGAGTCGAATAAAATGGCACAGTTTTTATCACGTAATATATTTTATATATATTACCTGTGATAAAACAATAAATAATATTGACGCAGTTTAGTTTTTCAAAATTATTTATTTAGTGGACATTGAAATAAACAGGGGTCGGGGAACCAAACCATGTATTTATCAACTCCACTATAAATAAAGGAGGATGCTCTCTATCTTGTGTGTCTACTCTAACTATTCATTCATTTCATGGAATGAAAAATGAGAGCTTTTCTCTCTTCCCTCTTAGTAGAGAGAGAAGCAGTTGATCCAAGTGCATGGATCAATATCTTCTTCAAGCATCGAAGAGATCTCAATGTGGTGATTTTCGGGATGTCGAAGACATTGTCGAATCTTAACACTAGCACCAAGATTTCAATGATAGACATTCCAACAGATAACTGAAGAACATGTGGATGACCTAGAGGGATCCTTTTATTGATTATTCAAGCGACGATCACCAGCAACAAGTTTCAGTCGAGCACACCTTCAGATCTATAATGGTATGATTTTCAGTTTAATTTTGTGTTCTTTACAATTTAGGCAAGATCCTCAGACCTCACCGGGGCTCAGATTGTCAGCATCCACAAGTTCCGTCAACCTATCAATAAATTTTTTAAAATACCTAGCTTATCAAATTTCGTTGTGGGACCCAAAACCTTTCATTTTAGACTCCGAAATGGGCTGGAGTAGGTGTTGTGGTTTAGGTTTCCTTGGGAACCTAGTGGTCTATGCGGTTAAATAAAGGATAATTGAATAAATGTAAACTATTACTTTATTGCATATATTTTATTCTTTAAAAAACTACATACATTTTATTGACATTATTTGTTTTAGAAGCCATTGGTGGTGGCCTACTAAGTTGTTCTCACACCCTACTCGGACAGCCTGATCGGTACTCGAAAATATTTCATGGCTAGAGGATAGGATAAGGGAAAGAACCATTGTTAGATGGTTATGTCAGGGTGGAGCATAAATGAGGGAACCCGATGTGATTCAGAAACCGCTTAGAAGTTATCAGTTTCATTATTTACTTGGGTTTTGTATATTGAAACATGACACAAACTTTGAATTACATATCAACCACATTGATTTTATTATTGTATTCATTTTTTCTTCATCATGTGATATTGGTTTTGTCTGGTTATATGGTTATTTTATAATGTTATTATTTCCTTATTTTCCATTGTTGTATTACTCTAATAAATACTGTATAGTCTTCCCATGATCGATATTACACCATTTCTACTAGTTGGTAGCTTCTAGCATACGGGAAGGCACGTTAGAGGTCACATAACTGACCGACTCAAGGCATAGTGTGTGGCACAATAATGATCCAGAATTCGATCAATGAAATTTTCTATTCTTATAATAATTTCATATAGTTTAAATCACCTGAAATTACTTATAGAATAAAATAAAAAATTTATAAATGAAGAATGACTCAAATAAGTGGTATTTATAGAAATTAATGATCCTAAACCAATGGAATAGTAACTTGACCTTTGTAATAGTAATACGATCATTATGAATAGTAAACTAGCCAATAGAATAGTAACTTGACCCATGAATGTGTAAATAAAAATTTTACACCTTATAAATGAAATTATGATATAATTATATCACAGTATAAGTAATTAAATGTTTTAAAAAGAATAAAGTAAGTGTTGGTATTTTTATAAAACATAAAGGTTTATTTAAAATTTTATAAATGATATAATGACTTAAAAGAAAATTTATTTTCATAAAATAACTTTTAAAATTTATATTTTTTTATCTTATGATTATAATATATTTTTATGAGACCTAAATTGATTTTTCAAAGTGTTATAAAATCAGTTATAATTTTAAAATTGGTATTTTTGATTAAATTATGATTTTAATTAAAAACAATTTCTCATATTTTGAAAATTGATTTCATAAAATGAAGTTTTTTTTTGAATTCTACACATGGAAAAAAATTTAGGGATAATTTTTGTGATTTTTCTAAAATAGTTCAATTTTTTGTGAATGGGGAAATACGGTAATTTAAGGTATAAGATAAATACATGAATTATGGAGTCATGGTTAATGTATGTCTAATTTAAGAACCTTTGGTTATAACTAACATGGATTCGTTATTGTATTTAGTCAAAAAAAATTCACAGTATTTATAGTCTTGATCTAAAATAATAAACAAATGAATAAAATAATAAAAAACACATCTATCCTCCACTATAAATATCACCCCATGCCACATCTTCTTCTCACACCTCAAAAGAATGAAGCTTTTCCAAATTCTACCAAATCCTATTCATAACTCTCCACTCACATCGATGATCCTTTATTATCAACATAAACCAAACCCAATTCCACTAAGTAGGTTCTCAAGGAGAAGAATTCAAGAGGTAGAAACCTATTTCTTTTTCTTTTATTTTTTTTTCAATTTTGTTTTCTTTTCTTTTCTTTTCTTTTCCTCTCCTCCCATTATAAAAGTGACATTAAAATTATAGTATCTTTTATATACTCGAATTTTATTCTATAAATGGAACAACCGATCATCATTTCTCTTCCCCTCCCATTTTTCTCTAAAAATGAATACATTGTCTGTGATGTGTCAATTTATAACATTCAAGGACAATGAGTTTTCAATTTCCATTACCACCTTCAAGGCAAGTCATAAATATTTCTTTGGTTAAAATATATTATTATATATTTATTACATCTTATTTAATGTTTTGGAAATAGTATATATATATAATCTTAATTAATTGAAAAAAATAAGTTTGTGAGGATCAAAAAAATTCCAAAATAATCTAAATGGTTATCATTAGTGTTTATCTAATGAATCCTCCTAAAACCTTAAAAAATGATATATAAGATAATTTAATATTATTTAATTTCATTAATAACATATAATTTCATTTATGTACAACTATTCTCATTTTACATGATCATTCATACATTTTAACAAGTGAACCAATAATGAAAACCAAGGAAACGAACCCTCCCAAAATGATGAAATTGATTCTTATAAATCATTAAAAAGGCCATAAATGAAATTAATAAAATTATACTAAATCAAGTACATGTATAAAAGGTTCTTAATTAATTAATTAATTGATTTAATTTTATTATCCATAACATTATATTCAAGTATAAAACACTTTCATACATAAGGTATGATATTCTTTTTGAACCTTTATTTTTATTTTAGGTTACGTTTTCTCTCTATTTAACCCAATATAATTAATATTTATTTTTATATAATTCTTCTATATTATAATCGTATTTTCAAAACTCATGTATCCAGATCATTTTATCCTTATTTTATGGGGAAATAAATTTTTTAAAAAGGTTTCATTCTTAACTCTTCCTGAAAAGCATGCCCAATTAAAGGGAACTTCTTGTTTTCTTCCCCATTTTCAAGTGAACTAAATAATCTATTTGAAGCCAAAATTATTTTTATAAAGTCACTAATTTTATAAATAAAAACTATCTTGGTTCATTTTAGGTTTTATGAAGACAAATATTCCTTTTCTTCTTTAAATTCTCTTTAATATCTCCCTTGAACCCCACTAAAATGTTTCATTTCTAACATTTATTAGGTACTATTTTCATATGTTTACAATTAAATTGGACTTCATATATAATTTTATATGCCTATTTTCCCTTATGAATATCCATTTATTTTTTAAATAAATTATTTCATGGACACTTTTATGATACACCCATTTGTTATGTTCTAGGACATGATTACAATACTCATCTCTTTCCATGGGTAACCATTATGTTTATGTTTGATTCTTCATGTGACACACATATTCATGAACATGTTACGATGGGTGCACCTCTATAGTGATCCAATGAATTGGGTAAAGTCTCATGATAAGTCATGTGAAATGGTATTGTTGGTTAGCCTTGACTCATGCTCCTCTATGTGAAATAGTATTTTTGGTTAG
The DNA here is from genome assembly GCA_963277665.1 of Viscum album. Classification (NCBI taxonomy): domain Eukaryota; kingdom Viridiplantae; phylum Streptophyta; class Magnoliopsida; order Santalales; family Viscaceae; genus Viscum; species Viscum album. The sequence goes on from OY728141.1 coordinate 939,211,168, forward strand.
CCTTAACTCATGCTCTTCCATGTGAAATGGTCTTGGTGGTTAGCCTTGACTAATTCTTCCCCATGAGAAATGGTCGTATCTATTAGCCTTAAATCATACATATTTCATGTTGTAAGTCATTTCCACATTTCTATGATTCCATGATCACATGATCCCATGTTATATATGTTATTATTCTATATGTTTATTCAAGTTTTGTGCCTTTTTATTTCATCATATTATTCCTTCTATCCCACATTCCATGATTTATTCATATAATTATTCCTTACTGGGATTTTTAGATCATCCCTTTGTTAATGTATTCCACATGTTATCCTATGAAGATGTAAGAGATCAAAATATGTTAGGATCTCATTATGAAGATTAAATAAAAGATTTTTTTGTTTCATGTTTTTAGTTTTATGTACCTAATCTTCCAAACACACTAGACATTTCGATCCATGGTTTGTATTTTAAGTATAGTTTTGTTTAAAATAACATATTACCATTTGTAAAAGGCCAGGTCCATTAATGTTCAAATTTATCTATTTATATTTCTATTATATAAGTATTCAATCCCCCCTAATTGTAATTTATTTTTCTTAGGTAATGGATGGAAATAGGAGAACCCGTGACAACAATCAATGTGATAGGAAATGTGATGATTTCCCTAATGAAATTACAAATATAATAGGAATACAATCTCAAAAACATGTGACAATACTTTCTCATCTAGATCAAGTCATGAATAATAACATGAATCAGATGGAACACCATCATTCTCCGAGAAAAGAGAAATTTTTTTTCAAATCCTTTATATGGAAAAGGCCTCCCATGTTTAGTGGATCTTTTAATCACCTCCTCACATAACAATATATTAACTCTATTGAGAATATATTCTCTAACTTACAGTGCTGCGAATAAGAGAAATTTAATCCAGCGGTCTATTATATTGATGGGGAATATGATCAATGGTGAACATTAATCAAGAACACAATGTCTAAGAATGAAATTTATTCCATGATTTGGGAGGAATTCAAGGAAAAAAATTTCAATAAATATTTTCCCCAAACCCTCCATGTAGAGACCCGAAGCTTATCGTACATGGACATTACATTACTTTTGCGGAATACTTAGTACATTACAAAAACACACACACAAGGATCGTAATAGTTTAGTGTCTTTGGAAACTCGGAACGTAATCTTCTAATCGTGGTGAAAGATCTTCAATATCTCCCATAAAGATCTTCCCTTTTTTTTACCTAAAAACCTTTCTTTATATCCTGGGGAAAATAAAACATAAAAGGGTGAGCTCAAATGCTCAGTAAGGGTAAACAAAAGAAATATCAATCACATCATATACATAAGAACATAGCTTTTGGAAATCTTAACCTGCAAAAGAGCTCATAATATCATAACATGGGATAAATCATAGAAGTGAAAATGAGATCCCCATAATCATAACATAAAACTTGAAACTTTGTGTCATGCACACATAATCATGGAAAATCATTTCTTGTTAGTCATGACTCATTGCCAGGACTATCTTAGTGGAAAAAGTCCCTTTCTGAACCGAGTTCACTCCTCGTTTCAGTCCTGTATCACTGAACCGAAATAACCTTCCGTTCCAGCCATGTCTATCTCATGAGATATAAAGTCTTTACCCAATGCATTGGAGGGAGATATAGGTCCCACCCATATTATAATGAATCCTTTCTTATGTGTGCCACATAATCATAAATCATACATCATCGCATAACCCATGTAATAAAAATGGGATTCTTAAACAACATGACATCATAAAACAATTCATATAAGATAAAGGAATTCATAAAAATGTTTCCATCACAACATAATCAAATCCTTGTAATAATAGGGATAAAAACAGAACCCTTTTATTATCTTAGATGGAAAATAATTTTGATAAAATACTTGAACTTCATTCTTGAGGAAAATATCCTTTCTACTTCAAAAACACTTTTCCTTTCATAACATGTCATACAATTTTAAAATAAAAGAAGTTGATTAAAAATAAACTTGAATACTTATAAGGGAAGCTTCTTGGAAATAATTTTTTAGAAATCCATTCATGCCGTATAAGTTAAAAAAAACATTCTTCATACTTTTGTCAGAAAAGTCAAAAAGTACCTCGTATGAAAAACGACAAAAGATTCCTTTCATACATATTAATAAAAACTCACCGAAGGGTAAAAATGGATTTAAAAAATTGTAGGTGGATGGAAATAATATTACATATTGAGGGAACATGGATGTGGATGATAAAATACACCCCAGTAAATACTTATGAATAAACAATCTCGGATAAAAATGAGATTGTGATATTTCCCTTACCTTAGGTCCGATTTTCTTTGTTCGTGTCCGAAGATCCTGTATAATGGTTTAAATAATGTTATTGACTTATTCCAGAATCATACATATTGATATGAGATCATATATGGTCATATTATTAGCTTCTTGTTAGTAATATTTCATTGTTACTTGTTACTCGGGTCTTTATAACTTTTTGTTATTATGCGTGTTTTGTCGAATAAATTCTTATTCTTATCTTTAGCTTATAGATAATTCATTTCCAGAATGGTATTAGTGTAGTATATACCATATTCATTCATTCAATTCATTTATATAATCATTATGAAATGAAGATCATGTAGAACGAGTCGCATCACATCGTGGAGACGGTATTCCGTATGTACGCACGAGTGATGATATCGTTCCTATGATCGTGGAATTGTATTGGAGTATATATATATTATTTCAGTATCAATATTACATCATAATAATCATATATAGTTACTCATTACACCACTATACCCATCCTTGTAAGGTGATGGTGGAAAATAGATTATACCACGGCGTGGAGACGGTATTCCGTACGTACGCACGCGCGGTGATTTCATTTTTCCGTAGGATGGATAGAAGGTGAATTAGGGTTGTTTCATATTTATAATAACATATCAGTATGTAAGTAATACTGATGTTATTACTTTATCATGAAACAACTAAATAAGAAGAAGTTGAAGAAGAAAGAAATTGAAAAGATCGGTAATTGATATTACCTCTTATTTGGAACGCTTCTTTGAATCCTCCACTTAGGGAACTAATATTGGACTTTGAAGAAGACCAGGACCTCTAGGATTATTCTAGGGAAGTGGAGAGGAGAAAATGGCAGGGGTTGGGCGAGCTTGAGTGCTCAAATTGGTGTGAGGAGGAGGGGGAGGAGGTGTCCTTTTATAAGGGAGGAGAGGGGCACCTTAGGAATATCTCAAAGTATTATTTTATATTAAAGTCAAAATCATTTTATAATGGTTCCAAAGGGTCTTATCTCGAAGCTAAAGTGGGGATGGGTCGAACTCCTATCAACCAATAAGATTTAGACAAGTTTAGGGTATTATTTTAATGTTATCAATTAGATTTAACTCTAAGTTAAATAATTTAACTTTTACCATGTCTTTTTGTTTTCTTTCACTATATGGTTAATAAACTTACTATAACATGCCAAACGAACCCCAAATTGTTTATTATTAATATATATATCCTTATCTAAGTAATTTGGCCGAACCTTAGATTTTTAGGAATAAAATAACAATTAATAATATAATATTTGATTTAAAAACCATTTTGTGTCAATTTTGACACTATTTGATATATGATTTTTGTGAAAGTCATAACAGAATTATATGTTCGAACCAAGTTGATTAAATCAACATTAATATATCATAGTAACCTATAAAATTAGTGGAATTCATAAAAAGTCTCAAATTACATTTATTTTGGTGTTTATAACATCAATTATGTCAATATTTCATTAATAAGATAATTACTGCATCATCATTTTGTCATAAATAAATTAAATTATTTAATATCTAAAAATTACAAATAAAATACCATTATGTAGGAAATCGTTTTAGCTTTCTAATGAATATTTACAATCGAATTTATCTTATGTATAACCCTATATTAAAAATGTTTTAGTAAATAAATTTTGATTTTAACTCTTTTAACTCTTCTTTGAATTAAATAATAATAAATGTCCTAATCTAATTCAAGTGGGCCTAAATGATAATATTTTACACTTAAGGTTGTTTTTGGTCGAGATACACTTGTCCAATATAATTAGGACATGTGTTAGGGTAATATTAATATCATTCTTACCCTTAATTACCCTATTTACTTTTAACCGTGGTAAATAAAAGTAAAAAGTTACTATTCACCAAAAATTATTTTCATCTCATTGAACCACATTTTACTTACTGACATCAACCGTGTCTCCCGGATTTTTGAAATTCCATTCACAGAAGCAGTAAAATTAAGTTTTATGAAAAATTCAGTTTTTTAACTACCACTTAGTAGTTTCACTATTTATCAAAATTTGATGTTTTTCAGAACAATGCCAAAATTTCATCCTAAGCTATATTTCATATTCCGAATTCAAAAATGAAGTCTATTTTACCAAATTCATAACATAAAAGTTGCATTAATTAATTTTATAATTAAATCCCGCTGTTAAAACAAATAGCGTGTTTTTAAGAATCAATATCTATCAAAAGATTGACACTTGATTATGTCTGGTTTAAATGTGAAATTACATCCAATGACCGACATTGTATTAAATTGTAAAAATATATTCTAAATATACTTTAAAACCACTCAAATTAATGATTTATCACTATTAATTATTTCGATTAAAAATGTTGTTTTTAATTATAATTTAGTAATTTTCACTATTCCTCAGAATATGAAAGTTATCCGAAAAGTACCAAAATTTCACCTTAGGCTAAATTCGATGCTCCGAATCCAAAAATGAAGTTCATTTTGAGAGCTAAAATTTCTAAAATTTAAAAAGTGGTTATTACTATTCATAGCGGCTAGTTTTAATAATATTTTAATAGCATATCATTGTTTCGTGAAACTCAGTATTACGTACTACACACGCTATCGAGGAAGGTTGCTATTGCGTGTAATGCAAGGCAAGTCAAGGATGCCTGTTGTGCAAGCTCCTTTTGGTGTAGCGTACAACACAAGACATTAATAAAATTAAAAATAATTGTTTTCATAAAATCTCGGGTTGTTACATTCTACCCCCATTAAAATGAATTTCGCCCTCGAAATTCGTCGGGGTTATAAATGGTTTACTATTTGAAAGTTTCTTTAATAGAAACCCACATTGTAAAAAGGAATATCAAAACCAATCATTAAAAACAAATGTATGAAACATAACGGTTACCCAAATAAACTAATCACTGGGTTTCCACATAGGTGAAAATATGGATATGGAAGAGAAATCTAACCATCATGTTCTGATGGAGAGTGGTAGAGAACATGGCTATGAAATAGCCAACAATCACAAAGCCATAGATTTGTGACGATCTAAGGTACCATCTGATTCATCAGATATAAGAGCACTAGGACAACATTTTTGGTTTTCAAGATCGTTTCCCTAAAGTTAAAGAATTTGAATTAGAATAAATACTTACTTTATTTTGGTACAATCTCACTGTTGTTCGTGCCTTTAACAATTTCCACTTCACCTCTTAAATAAATGAAGTTGAATTTGTTATTCGTGAAGTGTTAGCAGATCATGTGATAGAATGACGGGTCATTCCATCTGTCTCAAACAAAAGGTTAGCAAAAATTATATACATAAGTCGATCAATAGTGAGATTAATCACATATGGTTCCTAAAATGGACTTATACTTCATATATCATACTGCTTAATATAATAAAACTAGTTTCTACTAAACAGGGACTTCCTGTAGGCCAGTGGTAGGCGATAAAGGCCAGTCGCACTTCGGTTGTGGGTTCGATTCCTACAGCCTTGTCCGACGCGATGGGCTGTCGCCCGTCCTGCAGGTTGTCCTTTTTCTAAAACTATATTACTATAACATCCCATCAATAATATCGAATAAACTTCTATCCTTAAACAATACTAACTTATGTCCATCATAATCCATTCCAATCTTTAGGCTTATCCATAATACTGCAGTCCATTCTCATAACATAGTGAAAACGATTACCAGAGATTTAATACTGTCGTTGATCCCCACATATCATAAGATATGTCTTGTTGGTCACATTCCAAACATTCAAAGTCCTTAATCGTGTATTCTCTTGAATACCTTATTGAAAACATGAGTGCAGTTAAAAGTTAACACTTTCCACATACCAAAATCCTCAAAATTCTATATACTCAAACCATGATATCACTTAGTCCTTATGAGCTCATGAATACTATTAAACATTTCATTTTCTCATCTTCATTATGCGCATATCATCTTATTTCCAAAAAAAATCTCAATCACTTTGAATACCACATCAATAAATATTGCAATACTCAATGATACAACATTATTTTGGAATCCCATTACATAAACACTTAATCATTCCACCACATCGTTGTCATATTCAACATTGCCAATAGTGATCGCATGTGATTTCCCTTTGTCCTTTGCCTTCAGTGGTTGCTCATGTTGATCATCACTAACCCTTGGATTAGGGAAATTATTAGCATAATGCCCCATTTCCTTGCACTTGAAGCATTGAAGTGTTGGTGGTGCGTTCTCTGCAGTGTTTGCTTTATTCACATCATTAGAAACCCTTTTTCCATTACTTCGACACTCAGCCGCTCGATGACCTTCTTTTCCACACTTAAAACATTTTCTAGTCCCTTTAAGACAATCTCCACCATGCTTCTTTCCACACTTTGTGCATAAGGAAACATTCATCTTCTTTTCATCATTATTCTGAGATTTCTCCTTGAAATCCATCTTTTGTTTCTTGTCAAAACCATGAGATGGATATGTAACACCAACTTCCATTTCTACCTTGATAGCACAACGCACAATTTCTTCATAGCTACTGAAGTCTCTTATAGCTAATGCCCTTTGAAGACTTGGTTTTAAGCCACTGAAAAATCGATCAACTTTACTTTCAGGTTGGATGATAATACCAGAAGCATACCTTGCAAGTCTTGTAAAATTTGCTTCATAGGTACCAACAGATTCATCGTCCCTTTGCTTCAGTTCAAGAAACTCTTTCTCCATCTTTGTTCGAAGAATATGAGGGAAGTACTTACTGAAAAACAAGTTCTTGAACTCGTCCCATTCCATGGACTCAATTTCATCTCTTGGCCTCGTATTCTTGATAAGATTCCACCATTGATCAGCTTCACCTTCCAAACGATATTCTGCTAAGATGACTTTATCATGTTCAGAACATTGAAGAACTGAAAATATCTTTTCAGTAGTACTGATCCATTGTTCAGCCACAAGTGGATCAGAAGACCCACTGAAAGAAGGTGGACGTTGCCTCATGAAGGACTCAACAGAATATTGTTCCCTTCTCTGCTCATTTGGAAGTCCAGAATGATTCATAGCTTGTGTAAGTATAGCAATAAGATTTTGCACTCCATCTCCCATAACATTTGTTTGTTCAGGAGGGCAATCATTGCATTGTCCATTGCATTGATCAACACGGTTCCTTCAGGTTCCAGCCATCGTCTAAAACCCAAAAAGAATAGTGTGAGAGGCAAAAATCATGCTAGGGAAAACAACATAGTAAAGGGGGAGTACCTTCAATATCCAACATCTTAGGTTTAATTCTATGATTGTTAGCGTAATTCTATTACTATAACCTATACCTATACTTATCCCTAGGGACATCCCTAGACATACCTTAGAAATATCTCTAGGGATCTCACTAACGTTTTCGCATCCTAGTTTCCAAAGGTTGACTAAACCTTTCCTCTGATACCAACTGTAGAGACCCGAAGCTTATCGTACATGGACATTACATTACTTTTGCGGAATACTTAGTACATAACAAAAACACACACACAAGGATCATAATAGTTTAGTGTCTTTGGAAACTCGGAACGTAATCTTCTAATCGTGGTGAAAGATCTTCAATATCTCCCATAAAGATCTTCCCTTTTTTTACCTAAAAACCTTTCTTTATATCCTGGGGAAAAGAAAACATAAAAGGGTGAGCTCAAATGCTCTGTAAGGGTAAACAAAAGAAATATCAATCACATCATATACATAAGAACATAGCTTTTGGAAATCTTAACCTGCAAAAGAGCTCATAATATCATAACATGGGATAAATCATAGAAGTGAAAATGAGATCCCCACAATCATAACATAAAACTTGAAACTTTGTGGCATGCACACATAATCATGGAAAATCATTTCTTGTTAGTCATGACTCATTGCCAAGACTATCTTAGTGGACAAAGTCCCTTTCTGAACCGAGTTCACTCCTCGTTTCAGTCCTGTATCACTGAACCGAAGTAACCTTCCGTTCCAGCCATGTCTATCTCATGAGATAAAAAGTCTTTACCCAATGCATTGGAGTTAGATATAGGTCCCACCCATCTTATAATGAATCCTTTCTTATGTGTGCCACATAATCATAAATCATACATCATCGCATAACCCATGTAATAAAAATGGGATTCTTAAACAACATGACATCATAAAACAATTCATATAAGATAAAGGAATTCATAAAAATGTTTCCATCACAACATAATCAAATCCATGTAATAATAGGGATAAAAACAGAACCCTTTTATTATCTTAGATGGAAAATAATTTTGATAAAATACTTGAACTTCATTCTTGAGGAAAATATCCTTTCTACTTCAAAAACACTTTTCCTTTCTTAACATGTCATACAATTTTAAAATAAAAGAAGTTGATTAAAAATAAACTTGAATACTTATAAGGGAAGCTTCTTGGAAATAATTTTTTAGAAATCCATTCATGCCGTATAAGTTAAAAAAAACATTCTTCGTACTTTTGTCGGAAAAGTCAAAAAGTACCTCGTACGAAAAACGAAAAAAGATTCCTTTCATACATATTACTAAAAACTCACCGAAGGGTAAAAATGGATTTAAACAATTGTAGGTGGATGGAAATAATATTACATATTGAGGGAACATGGATGTGGATGATAAAATACACCCCAGTAATTACTTACGAATAAACAATCTCGGATAAAAATGAGATTGTGATATTTCCCTTACCTTAGGTCCGATTTGCTTTGTTCGTGTCCGAAGCTCCTGTATAATGGTTTAAATAATGTTATTGACTTATTCCAGAATCATACATATTGATATGAGATCATATATGGTCATATTATTAGCTTCTTGTCAGTAATATTTCATTGTTACTTGTTACTCGGGTCTTTATAACTTTTTGTTCTTATGCGTGTTTTGTCGAATAAATTCTTATTCTTATCTTTAGGTTATAGATAATTCATTTCCAGAATGGTATTAGTGTATTATATACCATATTCATTCATTCAATTCATTTATATAATCATTATGAAATGAAGATCATGTAGAACGAGTCGCATCACATCGTGGAGACGGTATTCCGTACGTACGCACGAGTGATGATATCGTTCCTATGATCGTGGAATTGTATTTGAGTATATATATATTATTTCAGTATCAATATTACTTCATAATAATCATATATAGTTACTCATTACACCATTATACCCATCCTTGTAAGGTGATGGTGGAAAATAGATTATACCACGGCGTGGAGACGGTATTCCGTACGTACGCACGCGCGGTGATTTCATTTTTCCGTAGGATGGATAGAAGGTGAATTAGGGTTGTTTCATATTTATAATAACATATCAGTATGTAAGTAATACTGATGTTATTACTTTATCATGAAACAACTAGAGAAGAAGAAGTTGAAGAAGAAAGAAATTGAAAAGATCGGTAATTGATATTACCTCTTATTTGGAACGCTTCTTTGAATCCTCCACTTAGGGAACTAATATTGGTCTTTGAAGAAGACCAGGACCTCTAGGATTATTCTAGGGAAGTGGAGAGGAGAAAATGGCAGGGGTTGGCCGAGCTTGAGTGCTCAAATTGGTGTGAGGAGGAGGGGGGAGGAGGTGTCCTTTTATAAGGGAGGAGAGGGGCACCTTAGGAATATCTCAAAATATTATTTTATATTAAAGTCAAAATCAGTTTATAATGGTTCCAAAGGGTCTTATTTCGAAGCTAAAGTGGGGATGGGTCGAAATCCTATCAACCAATAAGATTTAGACAATTTTAGGGTATTATTTTAACCTTATCAATTAGATTTAACTCTAAGTTAAATAATTTAACTTTTACCATGTCTTTTTGTTTTCTTTCACTATATGGTTAATACACTTACTATAACATGCCAAACGAACCCCAAATTGTTTATTATTAATATATATATCCTTATCTAAGTCATTTGGCCGAACCTTAGATTTTTAGGAATAAAATAACAATTAATAATATAATATTTGATTTAAAAACTATTTTGTGTCAATTTTGACACTATTTGATATATGATTTTTGTGAAAGTCATAACAGAATTATATGTTCGAACCAAGTTGATTAAATCAACATTAATATATAATAGTAACCTATAAAATTAGTGGAATTCTTAAAAAGTCTCAAATTACATTTATTTTGGTGTTTATAACATCAATTATGTCAATATTTCATTAATAAGATAATTACTGCATCATCATTGTGTCATAAATAAATTAAATTATTTAATGTCTAAAAATTACAAATAAAATACCATTATGTATGAAATCTTTTTAGATTTCTAATGAATATTTACAATCGAATTTATCTTATGTATAACCCTATATTAAAAATGTTTTAGTAAATAAACTTTGATTTAAACTCTTTTAACTCTTCTTTGAATTAAATAATAATAAATGTCCTAATCTAATCCAAGTGGGCCTAAATGATAATATTTTACACTTAAGGTTGTTTTTGGTCGAGATAAACTTGTCCAATAGAATTAGGACATGTGTTAGGGTAATATTAATATCATTCTTACCCTTAATTACCCTATTTACTTTTAACCGTGGTAAATAAAAGTAAAAAGTTACTATTCACCAAAAATTATTTTCATCTCATTGAACCACATTTTACTTACTGACATCAACCGTGTCTCTCGGATTTTTGAAATTCCATTCACAGAAGCGGTAAAATTAAGTTTTATGAAAAATTCAGTTTTTTAACTACCACTTAGTAGTTTCACTATTCATCAAAATTTGATGTTTTTCAGAACAATGCCAAAATTTCATCCTAAGCTATATTTCATATTCCGAATTCAAAAATGCAGTCTATTTTACCAAATTCATAACATAAAAGTTGCATTAATTAATTTTATAATTAAATCCCGCTGTTAAAACAAATAGCGTGTTTTTAAGAATCAATATCTATCAAAAGATTGACACTTGATTATGTCTGGTTTAAATGTGAAATTACATCCAATGACCGACATTGTATTAAATTGTAAAAATATATTCTAAATATACTTTAAAACCACTCAAATTAATGATTTGTCACTATTAATTATTTCGATTAAAAAAGTTGTTTTTAATTATAATTTAGTAATTTTCACTATTCCTCAGAATATGAAAGTTATCCGAAAAGTACCAAAATTTCACCTTAGGCTAAATTCGATGCTCCGAATCCAAAAATGAAGTTCATTTTGAGAGCTAAAATTTCTAAAATTTAAAAAGTGGTTATTACTATTCATAGCGGCTAGTTTTAATAATATTTTAATAGCATATCATTGTTTCGTGAAACTCAGTATTACGTACTACACACGCTATCGAGGAAGGTTGCTATTGCGTGTAATGCAAGGCAAGTCAAGGATGCCTGTTGTGCAAGCTCCTTTTGGTGTAGCGTACAACACAAGACATTTATAAAATTAAAAAGAATAGTTTTCATAAAATCTCGGGTTGTTACATTCTACCCCCATTAAAATGAATTTCGCCCTCGAAATTCGTCGGGGTTATAAATGGTTTACTATTTGAAAGTTTCTTTAATAGAAACCCACATTGTAAAAAGGAATATCAAAACCAATCATTAAAAACAAATGTATGAAACATAACGGTTACCCAAATAAACTAATCACGGGGTTTCCACATAGGTGAAAATATGGATATGGAAGAGAAATCTAACCATCATGTTCTGATGGAGAGTGGTAGAGAACATGGCTATGAAATAGCCAACAATCACAAAGCCATAGATTTGTGACGATCTAAGGTACCATCTGATTCATCAGATATAAGAGCACTAGGACAACATTTTTGGTTTTCAAGATCGTTTCCCTAAAGTTAAAGAATTTGAATTAGAATAAATACTTACATTATTTTGGTACAATCTCACTGTTGTTCCTGCCTTTAACAATTTCCACTTCATCTCTTAAATAAATGAAGTTGAATTTGTTATTCGTGAAGTGTTAGCAGATCATGTGATAGAATGACGGGTCATTCCATCTGTCTCAAACAAAAGGTTAGCAAAAATTATATACATAAGTCGATCAATAGTGATATTAATCACATATGGTTCCTAAAATGGACTTATACTTCATATATCATACTGCTTAATATAATAAAACAAGTTTCTACTAAACAGGGACTTCCTGTAGGCCAGTGGTAGGCGATAAAGGCCAGTCGAACTTCGGTTGTGGGTTCGATTTCTACAGCCTTGTCCGACGCGATGGGCTGTCGCCCGTCCTGCAGGTTGTCCTTTTTCTAAAACTATATTACTATAACATCCCATCAATAATATCGAAAAAACTTCTATCCTTAAACAATACTAACTTATGTCCAACATAATCCATTCCAATCTTTAGGCTTATCCATAATACTGCAGCCCATTCTCATAACATAGTGAAAACGATTACCAGAGATTTAATACTGTCGTTGATCCCCACATATCATAAGATATGTCTTGTTGGTCACATTCCAAACATTCAAAGTCCTTAATCGTGTATTCTCTTGAATACCTTAGTGAAAACATGAGTGCAGTTAAAAGTTAACACTTTCCACATACCAAAATCCTCAAAATTCTATATACTCAAACCATGATATCACTTAGTCCTTATGAGCTCATGAATACTATTAAACATTTCATTTTCTCGTCTTCATTATGCGCATATCATCTTATTTCCAAAAAATATCTCAATCACTTTGAATACCACATCAATAAATATTGCAATACTCAATGATACAACATTATTTTGGAATCCCATTACATAAACACTTAATCATTCCACCACATCGTTGTCATATTCAACATTGCCAATAGTGATCGCATGTGATTTCCCTTTGTCCTTTTCCTTCAGTGGTTGCTCATGTTGATCATCACTAACCCTTGGATTAGGGCAATTATTAGCATAATGCCCCATTTCCTTGCACTTGAAGCATTGAAGTGTTGGTGGTGCGTTCTCTGCAGTGTTTGCTTTATTCACATCATTAGAAACCCTTTTTCCATTACTTCGACACTCAGCTGCTCGATGACCTTCTTTTCCACACTTAAAATATTTTCTAGTCCCTTTAAGACAATCTCCACCATGCTTCTTTCCACACTTTGTGCATAAGGAAACATTCATCTTCTTTTCACCATTATTCTGAGATTTCTCCTTGAACTCCATCTTTCGTTTCTTGTCAAAACCATGAGATGGATATGTAACACCAACTTCCATTTCTACCTTGATAGCAGAACGCACAATTTCTTCATAGCAACTGAAGTCTCTTATAGCTAATGCCCTTTGAAGACTTGGTTTTAAGCCACTGAAAAATCGATCAACTTTACTTTCAGGTTGGATGATAATACCAGAAGCATACCTTGAAAGTCTTGTAAAATTTGCTTCATAGGTACCAACAGATTCATCGTCCCTTTGCTTCAGTTCAAGAAACTCTTTCTCCATCTTTGTTCGAAGAATACGAGGGAAGTACTTACTGAAAAACAAGTTCTTGAACTCGTCCCATTCCATGGACTCAATTTCATCTCTTGGCCTCGTATTCTTGATAAGATTCCACCATTGATCAGCTTCACCTTCCAAACAATATACTGCTAAGATGACTTTATCATGTTCAGAACATTGAAGAACTGAAAATATCTTTTCAGTAGTACTGATCCATTGTTCATCCACAAGTGGATCAGAAGACCCACTGAAAGAAGGTGGACGTTGCCTCATGAAGGACTCAATAGAATATTGTTCCCTTCTCTGCTCATTTGGAAGTCCAGAATGATTCATAGCTTGTGTAAGTATAGCAATAAGATTTTGCACTCCATCTCCCATAACATTTGTTTGTTCAGGAGGGAAATCATTGCATTGTCCATTGCATTGATCAACACGGTTCCTTCGGGTTCCATCCATCGTCTAAAACCCAAAAAGAATAGTGTGAGAGGCAAAAATCATGCTAGGGAAAACAACATAATAAAGGGGGAGTACCTTCAATATCCAACATCTTAGGTTTAATTCTATGATCGTTAGCGTAATTCTATTACTATAACCTATACGTATACTTATCCCTAGGGACATCCCTAGACATACCTTAGAAATATCTCTAGGGATCTCACTAACGTTTTCGCATCCTAGTTTCCAAAGGTTGACTAAACCTTTCCTCTGATACCAACTGTAGAGACCCGAAGCTTATCGTACATGGACATTACATTACTTTTGCGGAATACTTAGTACATAACAAAAACACACACACAAGGATCGTAATAGTTTAGTGTCTTTGGAAACTCGGAACATAATCTTCTAATCGTGGTGAAAGATCTTCAATATCTCCCATAAAGATCTTCCCTTTTTTTTACCTAAAAACCTTTCTTTATATCCTGGGGAAAAGAAAACATAAAAGGGTGAGATCAAATGCTCTGTAAGGGTAAACAAAATAAATATCAATCACATCATATACATAAGAACATAGCTTTTGGAAATCTTAACCTGCAAAAGAGCTCATAATATCATAACATGGGATAAATCATAGAAGTGAAAATGAGATCCCCACAATCATAACATAAAACTTGAAACTTTGTGGCATGCACACATAATCATGGAAAATCATTTCTTGTTAGTCATGACTCATTGCCAAGACTATCTTAGTGGACAAAGTCCCTTTCTGAACCGAGTTCACTCCTCGTTTCAGTCCTGTATCACTGAACTGAAATAACCTTCCGTTCCAGCCATGTCTATCTCATGAGATATAAAGTCTTTACCCAATGCATTGGAGGGAGATATAGGTCCCACCCATCTTATAATGAATCCTTTCTTATGTGTGCCACATAATCATAAATCATACATTATCGCATAACCCATGTAATAAAAATGGGATTCTTAAACAACATGACATCATAAAACAATTCATATAAGATAAAGGAATTCATAAAAATGTTTCCATCACAACATAATCAAATCCATGTAATAATAGGGATAAAAACAGAACCCTTTTATTATCTTAGATGGAAAATAATTTTGATAAAATACTTGAACTTCATTCTTGAGGAAAATATCCTTTCTACTTCAAAAACACTTTTCCTTTCTTAACATGTCATACAATTTTAAAATAAAAGAAGTTGATTAAAAATAAACTTGAATACTTATAAGGGAAGCTTCTTGGAAATAATTTTTTAGAAATCCATTCATGCCGTATAAGTTAAAAAAAACATTCTTCGTACTTTTGTCGGAAAAGTCAAAAAGTACCTCGTATGAAAAACGACAAAAGATTCCTTTCATACATATTACTAAAAACTCACCGAAGGGTAAAAATGGATTTAAACAATTGTAGGTGGATGGAAATAATATTACATATTGAGGGAACATGGATGTGGATGATAAAATACACCCCAGTAATTACTTACGAATAAACAATCTCGGATAAAAATGAGATTGTGATATTTCCCTTACCTTAGGTCCGATTTGCTTTGTTCGTGTCCGAAGCTCCTGTATAATGGTTTAAATAATGTTATTGACTTAATCCAGAATCATACATATTGATATGAGATCATATATGGTCATATTATTAGCTTCTTGTTAGTAATATTTCATTGTTACTTGTTACTCGGGTCTTTATAACTTTTTGTTCTTATGCGTGTTTTGTCGAATAAATTCTTATTCTTATCTTTTGGTTATAGATAATTCATTTGCAGAATGGTATTAGTGTATTATATACCATATTCATTCATTCAATTCATTTATATAATCATTATGAAATGAAGATCATGTAGAACGAGTCGCATCACATCGTGGAGACGGTATTCCGTACGTACGCACGAGTGATGATATCGTTCCTATGATCGTGGAATTGTATTGGAGTATATATATATTATTTCAGTATCAATATTACTTCATAATAATCATATATAGTTACTCAGTACACCATTATACCCATCCTTGTAAGGTGATGGTGGAAAATAGATTATACCACGGCGTGGAGACGGTATTCCGTACGTACGCACGCGCGGTGATTTCATTTTTCCGTAGGATGGATAGAAGGTGAATTAGGGTTGTTTCATATTTATAATAACATATCAGTATGTAAGTAATACTGATGTTATTACTTTATCATGAAACAACTAGAGAAGAAGAAGTTGAAGAAGAAAGAAATTGAAAATATCGGTAATTGATATTACCTCTTCTTTGGAACGCTTCTTTGAATCCTCCACTTAGGGAACTAATATTGGTCTTTGAAGAAGACCAGGACCTCTAGGATTATTCTAGGGAAGTGGAGAGGATAAAATGGCAGGGGTTGGCCGAGCTTGAGTGCTCAAATTGGTGTGAGGAGGAGGGGGAGGAGGTGTCCTTTTATAAGGGAGGAGAGGGGCACCTTAGGAATATCTCAAAATATTATTTTATATTAAAGTCAAAATCAGTTTGTAATGGTTCCAAAGGGTCTTATTTCGAAGCTAAAGTGGGGATAGGTCGAAATACTATCAACCAATAAGATTTAGACAAGTTTAGGGTATTATTTTAACCTTATCAATTAGATTTAACTCTAAGTTAAATAATTTAACTTTTACCATGTCTTTTTGTTTTCTTTCACTATATGGTTAATACACTTACTATAACATGCCAAACGAACCCCAAATTGTTTATTATTAATATATATATCATTATCTAAGTCATTTGGCCGAACCTTAGATTTTTAGGAATAAAATAACAATTAATAATATAATATTTGATTTAAAAACTATTTTGTGTCAATTTTGACACTATTTGATATATGATTTTTGTGAAAGTCATAACAGAATTATATGTTCGAACCAAGTTGATTAAATCAACATTAATATATCATAGTAACCTATAAAATTAGTTGAATTCATAAAAAGTCTCAAATTACATTTATTTTGGTGTTTATAACATCAATTATGTCAATATTTCATTAATAAGATAATTACTGCATCATCATTGTGTCAGAAATATATTAAATTATTTAATGTCTAAAAATTACAAATAAAATACCATTATGTAGGAAATCTTTTTAGCTTTCTAATGAATATTTAAAATCGAATTTATCTTATGTATAACCCTATATTAAAAATGTTTTAGTAAATAAACTTTGATTTTAACTCTTTTAACTCTTCTTTGAATTAAATAATAATAAATGTCCTAATCTAATCCAAGTGGGCCTAAATGATAATATTTTACACTTAAGGTTGTTTTTGGTCGAGATACACTTGTCCAATTGAATTAGGACATGTGTTAGGGTAATATTAATATCATTCTTACCCTTAATTACCCTATTTACTTTTAACCGTGGTAAATAAAAGTAAAAAGTTACTATTCACCAAAAATTATTTTCATCTCATTGAACCACATTTTACTTACTGACATCAATCGTGTCTCTCGGATTTTTGAAATTCCATTCACAGAAGCGGTAAAATTAAGTTTTATGAAAAATTCAGTTTTTTAACTACCACTTAGTAGTTTCACTATTCATCAAAATTTGATGTTTTTCAGAACAATGCCAAAATTTCATCCTAAGCTATATTTCATATTCTGAATTCAAAAATGCAGTCTATTTTACCAAATTCATAACATAAAAGTTGCATTAATTAATTTTATAATTAAATCCCGCTGTTAAAACAAATAGCGTGTTTTTAAGAAACAATATCTATCAAAAGATTGACACTTGATTATGTCTGGTTTAAATGTGAAATTACATCCAATGACCGACATTGTATTAAATTGTAAAAATATATTCTAAATATACTTTAAAACCACTCAAATTAATGATTTATCACTATTAATTATTTCGATTAAAAAAGTTGTTTTTAATTATAATTTAGTAATTTTCACTATTCCTTAGAATATGAAAGTTATCCGAAAAGTACCAAAATTTCACCTTAGGCTAAATTCGATGCTCCGAATCCAAAAATGAAGTTCATTTTGAGAGATAAAATTTCTAAAATTTAAAAAGTGGTTATTACTATTCATAACGGCTAGTTTTAATAATATTTTAATAGCATATCATTGTTTCGTGAAACTCAGTATTACGTACTACACACGCTATCGAGGAAGGTTGTGATTGCGTGTAATGCAAGGCAAGTCAAGGATGCCTATTGTGCAAGCTCCTTTTGGTGTAGCGTACAACACAAGACATTAATAAAATTAAAAAGAATAGTTTTCATAAAATCTCGGGTTGTTACACTCCATTTCTAGATGAAAAGATATTTCCTGAAACTAAAGAAAAAGGAAGTTGATTCTATTAGAGTGTATGAACAAAACAACAAAATACATGCACAATATGCCTCTTTCTTTACAATGAACACCAGAAGTATGGTGGATGGATTCTTTAGCGGACTAAAGATGAGACTACGAAATACATTGGTAATTTTTCACTTTTATAACTATGAATATTTTTTTCATTGTTCCATTAAGGTTGAAATAGAGAATGGAGACTCTCAGTGGTCTCATGGGTATGGAGAAAAAAAAGCATAAATTGAGTTAATATGGGAGGATTAGTAGATAAATCCCATAATGGAAAGAAAACCTAACATCCCACGTGTCAAAATTGTGGGAAGAAGAATTTTGGAAACTGGTTAAAGGGAACTAGGAAATGCTTCAAAAGTGTAAGAATAGTGAATCTGGATAATAACTTCTGAAGGGATATGAAGAATCCCACTAATTTGGAAGAATAAAGGAAGGTTTAGATCAACACTCATTCTATATTGAAGTGTTTTAAATTCAAGGAACATGATCATTATGTGAACCATTTACCTAATCTAAGTGTTGTTGGGGGAAATCAACAACAACAATCTCCAATGTTGAAAGGAAGGGAATATGCTATCACTATTTCCGAGATAGAACCTAAAAATGATGTGGTGAAAGGTAAATTGGTTATTAATTTTAGAATAGTGAATATAATATTTTATTTTAGTTCTACACATTCTTTTATATCTTTCATGTTTAGTAGAACTATTCAAACACCACCTAGAAATATGGAGGTTGAGTTATCCGTGAGAACAAAAAATGGGGAAATTATTTCATCCAATGTATATAACTCCTCCCTGGTTAATTTTTGTGAAATAAAACTCCTAGAAAATATTGTCCTACTTTTTTTTGGTGGAGTCTAATGTTGTATTGGATATGGATTGACTATCTTTACACAAATCCAGCATTGACTATCGGGAAAGGGAGATAACTCTTCACATATTGAGGTATCCTCTAACTTTGTACAAGTTTATAGAGGTGGATGAATAAATATCGTAATAATTATCTCAATTATGGATATCATTTACTTAGGAGAAATCATATCTTTGTAAAATGATTGAGACAAAGGATAGGATCATCCTCGAAGACATTCCCATTGTGAGGGACTACACTAGTGTGTTCCCCAAAGATATTCTTGGTCTTCCTCCTGAACAAGAAGTTTATTTCTCAATTGAAGTTATTCCTCGATATCTACCTATATCAAAGACATCTTATAGAATGACCACCATTGAGTTGGAAGAATTGAAAAGGAAGTTACCAAAGAATCAGGATAGGGGTTTTATACACCTGAGTGTTTCACCATGGGGTGCACTAGTACTCTTTGTCAAAAAGAAGGATGGATCAATGTGCCTCTTCATTGATTATCATGATCTCAAAAAAATCAAGACAAAGAAAAATTATCCCCTACCATAGATATATGAATTGTTCGATCAACTATGTGGGACCAAGTATTTCTCTAAGGAGAAACATTGATCAGGATATCACCAATTAAAGGTGAGGAAGGAAGATATTACCAAGACTACCCTTCAAACAAGGTATAGACACTAGGAGTTCATAGTGATTCCCTTCAGACTCATGAATACTCTAGTAATTTTTATGTATATAATGAATAGAGTCTTTAAATATTACCTCGAAAAATTTGTGGTAGTCTTTATTGATGATATTCTGATATACTCTAAGAGTAAGGAGGAACACGAGGAGCATTTGAATATTGTATTGAAGACTTTGTGAAGGGAGAAAATTAATGTAAAGTATAGTAAATGTGAGTTTTGGATAGAGGAACTATCTTTATTAAGGCATTTTATCAATAGTAAATAAATAGATTTAGACCCTTCCAAGACTAAGGAAATTAATGAGTGTCCCAGACCAACATTTTTAATGGATATACATAGTTTCCTTGGTCTATTTGTGTATTGATGAATATTCAGAAAGAAATTATCAAAATTTTCGAACCCAATGACCATGAAGACTCATAAGGGAGTGACGTTTTTCTAGACCAGTGAATGTGAAGATTTCTTTAAAGAGTTTAAGAAGAGGCTTATCACTGCATCAGTCCTCACACTATCGACAAGTAAGGAACTCTTTTTGGTGTGTAGTGATTCTTCCAAGAAGGTATTAGGATATGTACTAATGAAAAATGATAAATTGATAGCCTACACCTTAATTCATTTGAAAATTCAGGAGAAAAACTATCCCATGCATGATATAGAGTTGGCGGCTATGATATTTGCATTGGAAATATAGCGGCATTATCTCTATGGTTAGAAGTGAGAGCTACATACTGATCATAAGAGACTCAAATATATACTCACATAGAAAAAGATTAATATGCACCAACAAATATGGTTAGAGCTCATCAAAGAATATGAATTCTCAATCTACTACCATCTGGGTAAAGTAAATAAGGTGGTAGATTCTCTAAGTAGAAAGGATCCAACATCTTTATCAAGGATGAGAATTGAGATGGAATGAATTTTATTAGACCTTTAAAGGATGGACATGAGAATCAAAAGGAAATAACATCATAAATACTTTCTCAAATGATTTCTCAACTATACCTTCTAGAGAGAGTAAAGGATACTTCAAGAAATGATTTGGAAATTTAGAAAAAAGGTGGAAGCTATCAGAAATGGGAAATCCTCAGAGTTCAAAATGGATGATTAAGAAGTTGTGAGATTTGGGTCACGATGATGTGTACCATCTAATCCAGAGATTAATAAAGATATTTTGAATGACACACATATCATAACCTTCTCTATTCACCATGTGATCACAATGATGTATCAAGATCTCCGAGAGCACTATTGGTGGGAAAATATGAAGAAGGAGATAGTTGAATATACATCAAAGTACCTGGTATGTCAGTAAGTGATGTCCAAAAGACAATATTATAAGGGTATGATGAAACCATTAACCATACCAACATAGAAATGGTAAAAAATCACCATGGACTTTGTCACTTTAATTCCAAATACATCCAGAGGAAAAAAGGATATATGGGTTGTTGTGGATCATCTTACAAAGATAGATCGCTTTATAGAAATTCAAAAGGACTTATCACTAGATCAAATTTCATGGATATCCACTAGATAAGTGGTAATAATTCATAGAGAATCACTATCAATTGTATATGATCAAGATCGAAGATTCACCTCCAAGTTTGGAAAAAACATCTAACATGCTCTAAAAACTGAGCTAAACATCAGTATGGTTTATCATCCTCAAACTAATGGTCAAATTGAATGGACTATTCAAACACTGGAAGACATGTTGAGATCATGTTATATGGACTTCAAAAATGTATGGGACCAATATCATCCTCTGGTTGAGTTCTCTTACAACAATAATTTACACTGAAGTATCCAAATGGATCTGTATGATTACCTTTATGGGAAAATATTCAAAAAACCGACATGATCAGATTAAGTTAGTGAAAGTAAGCTAATCATACCTAAAATGGTTAAAGAAATTGTTGAAAAGATGAAAGACATTCAACAGCACATGAAGGAAGCTTACAGTCGACAGAAGAGCTGTGAAGATAATCATCAAAGAGACCTTGTGTTTAAGTTTGGATACATGGTATTTTTTCACATATATACATGAAAGAGGATCATGAGGTTCAAGAAGAAAGTAAAGTTCATTCCTAGGTACACTGGCCCCTTTGAGATTCATGATCGCGCCAGAGCTATGGCCTATCAACTAGAACTTTCACCAACCATGTCTCAAGTACACAAGGTATTCCACGTATCCCTAGTGAGGCAGTACGTACCATATCCCTCACATGTGTTGAATTTAAAGGTGGTATAGTCAGAAAATGATATCTCTTACGAGGAGTATCCATTGAAGATTTTGGATCGTAGTGATAAAGTTCTACACAACAAGACTACTCACCTGGTCAAAGTACTATGGTCGAACCATAAGTATGAAGAGGAAACATGAGAACCGGAGGAATAAATGAAGGAGAAGTACCCTCACCTGTTTTCCCCTTTTGTTTGTAAAATGAAATTTTGAGGGAGAAATTTCATAAGGGGGGAAATTTAAAGACCCGGACTTCTATCAATGAAATTTTCCCTTCTTATAATTATGTCATATAATATAAATCACATAAAATTACATATAGAACACAATAAAAACTTTATAAATAAAGAATGAATGAAATAAGTGGAATTTATAGAAATTAAAAAATCCAAACAAATTTAATAGTAACTTTACCTTTGAAATAGTAATATGACCCTTATGAATAGTAAATCAACCAACAGAATAATAAATTCACCCATGATATTATAAATAAAATTTATTGATCTTATAAATGAAAATATGATATAATTATATCATAGTATAAGTAATTATATGTTTTAGAAATGATAAATTAAGTGTTGGTATTTTTAAAAAACATAAATGTTTATTTATAATTTTACAATTAATATAATGATTTAAAATAAAATTTATTTTCATAAAATATATTCTTAAATTAATATTTTTTTATTATTATTATAATATAATTTTACGAGACCTTAATTAATTTTTCAAAGTGTTATCAAATTAGTTATAATTTTAAAATTGGTATTTTTTGAGTAAATTATGATTATAATTAAAAATTAAAATTCTCATATTTAGAAAATTATTTTAACAAAGTTGAGTTTATTTTTTGAATTCTATAAGTTGAAAAATGGTTTGGGTGAATTTTTATGATTTTTTAAAAATAGTTGAATTTTTGTGAACAGTGAAATACAATAATTTACGGTATAAAATATCCAATACCATAATCTTGATTTCAGTTATGTATATGTAATTGATGAATTTAAATTTAATGTTTAGAAATTATATTTCCCAAATTAAATTAATTAATTTGGTAAATTAATGAAGTTTAGGGATTGTGGAATTGAAATAATTAATTACTGAATTCATAATAGGATTTTGGGATAGTGAATTTAATAATTAATTGTTGATTAATTACGGGGATAACATGATTGTGATATTGGATTAATTAATTGTTTAATTAATTAATAAAGATTGATTTTATTATCTAATTAATGTAATTAATTAATTATGGGATTAATTAATTGAACATGTGTGATTAATTATTTGTTGAATTAATTAATGGAATTGAAGTGACCAATTAATTGGTGAATTAATTAAAGTGATTAGCATGATTAATTAATTATTGAATTAATTAATGGAATTATGTTATTAGAAATTTTTTTAATTGGATTAATTAATTGGTAAATTAATTAATAAGATATTGTGGTACATGTGATATTTTGAAACATTTGATATATGTGATTGATTGATATATGTGTGTGGGAAATAAAATGATGCTCTAAATACACATATGTGGTTGATTAAGAAACTAGTATGGGACACAGACTAATGCTCCAAGTACCCACAGGGTCCTAGTCCTGACATTCTAGGACCCAAGGCATGTAAGAAAATTGTATGGGATAGAGATTGATGCTCTAAATACACATGAGTTTTGAGATAGGGACTGATGCTCCAAATACTCACGGGGTGGTAGACATGATGATCAATGCACAAAATAATGGCATTGGACGACGGTTACAATTAGTCGTAATATAAATTTAAATGAAATTCATAATGAAATCCCATTTATTATAATGAATTTTGAATTAAGCATGTGATATAGTTCAGATTCTGGCATGGGCCGAAGTAGGTATTGTTGTTCAGGTGTCCTCAGAAACCCAAAATAAATTATAATTTAATATATGTAAACTATTACTTTATTTATTAAATTTTATTCTTTATACAACTATATACACTATATTGATTGGATTTGTTTAAGGTACCATTGGTGGTGGCCTACTGAGTTGTACTCACACCCTAATCAGGATGCCAGGTCACTACCTGAATATATTTCATTGTTTCATGATAGGATAAGGGAAAAAGCCTTTGTTAGATGGATGAGACGGGATGGAGCATGGATGAGGGAACTAGATGTGATTTAGGACCCACTTGGGATTTGTCAGTGTCTTTATTTACTTTGGTTTTTGCATATCAACAGTTGACACATACTTTTCATTACATATCTACTACCAGTTCTGATTATTGTATTCATGTTCTAGTCATCATGGGATACTGATTTTTTGGTTATATGGTTATGTTATTATGTTATTGTTTCCTTATTTTCAATTGTTGTATTAATCTAATAAAGAGGGTATAGTCTCCCCATGATTGATATTAGACCCTCACTACTAGTCGACAGCCTCTGGCATACGGGGAGGCATGTTTGAGGTCATGTAACTGATCAGATCAGGGCACCAGTGTGTGGCACCCAGGTTAGGACATTGAAACACAAGACACTTGAGGATCATCCTATACATACTTCGAGAGAACCATATTTGGAGGAAGATCTCAAAGTTCTAGTTCGGAATTTAGGAGGTCCACTTTTTGGGATATGTTATCTCAGAAGATGGTGTGGGAGTGGACCCATCAAAGTTCAAGGCAGTGATATCTTAAGAACCACCCAATAGAGTGGCAGAGGTGCAGAACTTCCTTGGATTGGAAGGCTACTATTAGAGATTAATACTTTCTTTCTCTAGGATATCAGCTCCCATGATAGATTTTACCTAAATGGGGAAGCCTTTCATGTGGAAAGAGAGGTTCCAAGATACTTTTTAGGAGTCGAGGCAGCTATTGATGAGTGCTCCCATCTTGAGATTACCATAGAAGGGTGTCAAGTATATAGTGTTCTAAGATGCATCAATAACCAGGTTTGGTTGTTTTGTAATGTAGAGGTAGGTATTTATTACCTATGGTTCAAATTAGTTGAACTACATAACCTATGATCTTGATTTATTAGGAGTTGTCTTCACATTAAATATGTAGAGACACTATATTATGGGTGAGAAATTTATTGTATATTCTCACCATAAGAGTCTTACGTATATATTCTCTTAGAAGGATATTAATTTTTTATAGAGGTGATGGCTAGATTTCCTCCATGATTATAAATTCCAGATTTTATATACTCATGTTAAGGGGAACATAGTAGCAAATTATCTCAGTAAGAGATCTTGTTTGCAGATGTTGAGTGAGGCATCATAGAAGTTGGCCTCATTATAGTTATACTTTGTGAATGTAGATGGAGCACATTACCTCCAGTCAATGGTTTTCCCATCTTATTTTACAAAAAGTCAGGGTGCTACACCTTCGGGATGTTGACTGTGAGACCCTACATACTCAGATATCCACTGAAGATGCTTTTGATGGATTTTCTAAAGGTGGATAGCATGTCATTATTTTTAGAGGATGCATAATTGTTCCAGTGACATTATGAGAGGAGGTTCTAATAGAGCTTCATAAATATCTATTAGTGATACGTTTAGGTGTGGAAAAATTGTACCAGGACCTCCAATGTCAATTTTGGTGGTCAAGGATAAAGAATAGAGTTTCAGAGTTTATCTTTCGATGCCTTGTCAGCAAGTTAAGGCTAATCACCAAGTTCCAGCAGGTTTATCTCAACCCCTTAAGGTTCCATAGTGGAAGTGTGACGAGATATCCATGGAATTCATGATGGGATTCCCAATTACATCCAGGGTACATGATATCATCAGTTTGATTATATACTGACTCACTAAGTCAGACTATTTCCTAGTTATTTGGGAGAATATTTTAGTAGAGAGATTGAGGCGCCTCTATGTGAAGGAGATAGTCTGACACCATGGAGTTCCCTTGACGATCATTTATGTCTCTGATTCTCATCTCACATATCAATTATGGAAGGTAATGTTGGAGAATTTTGGGAATAATCTATGTTTGATAACAACTTTTCACCCCCAAACTGATGACCATACTGAGCAGATCATTCTGGTTGTAGAGAACATGTTGCGATATTGCATGTTGGACTTTGGTTATATTTGGGATGATCATCTAACATTGGTGGAGTTTATACAGAACAATAGTTACTATTCCACCATTGGCATAGAACCATTCGAGGCCTTGTATGGGTGACCCTATAGGTCACGACTTTGTTGGACCGATCTAGGAGAGTCAGTACTTATCAGCCTAGATTTGGTGTGAGCCACTAAAGAGAAGGTAAAGATCATCCAAGTGTGAATGAGGAATAAACATAGACGTCAAAAGTCTAATGTGGATAGAATAAATAGGCTTCTATATTTTGATAAAGGAGACCATGTGTTCCAATGAGTTTCACCTCAATGTGGATTATAGAGACCTGGATGGGTTGAGAATCTATATCTAAGATTCATTTTCCCTTTACATAAACTTTGTTGATTTGGTGAGGTGGAATACTACTTAGATGTACCAAAATAGTTCTATCGGATACACAAAGTCTTCCACATGTCATGGTTGAGGATGTACGTGCATGTTCCACTGCACGTTATCAACTAGGGAAAGTTGGACATCAAGGATGTAACTACCTTTATAGAGTACTCGGTAGAGATTGAGGATCGACAAGAGAGGATCCTTTATAGGTGATTGATTCCTTTCATGACTTAGATTTTCTAGGAATAAATTCTGGATATTTTATGGATTAATTTTGAGACCATTCACTAAGAAAATGTGTGACTCAAATGCCCAGTGTGCCTAAAATAAATGTTTGAAAAATAATAAATATATAAATATCACACACACATAGTTTTCTTGAAAAAGTTGAATAAAATCTAAACTAAGGTCCATATCATAAATCTAAGGGAACCATTGAGTTTAGATCATGATTTTTACACTAAATGCAATATAACATTTCAATGCATTGAGAATTTTTTGCAGAAATGTTGGGAGTTACATAAATAAATAGGTTTACAGGTGAAGAAAAGTGTGAAGCAAAGAATAATATGAATAGCATGGGTATAGAGATTTACGTGGCTCAAGAGTAATCCCTTTTTCCATGGACAGGAAGAATCACTTCAATAAAATTGGGATCACAAATTATAGGGAGGTTTCATATTTTCTCACACACATAAACCCAATCTCAATATGACTTAATAAGGAGGATGAAACATTATTCCACCAACCTCATAGAAAGTATACTATGATACAGTGAAAGGTGGATGGAAGTCCACACTGCTATAGTGTAGTGACCACCCAAGTCCAAGATTCTATATTGGATGGTAGTAAGAAGTTAGTAGAGCTATAATACCAATGTATCAAAACTATGAGATGCTATAATAATCATTCCAAAGTCCACACTTCTATAGTTCCCTTTCAGTGTCGGCTGGTCAACTCCTCTACAGTTGCGAAAATTTTCTATAGTGCCCCAAAATCTGGTTTAGGGTCCAAAGGCCCCCAGACCCCTATACCAGGGGGGGATTTCCTCTGAAACCCACAAGAAGCTCACCATAGAGTTAGAATTGTGTAGTTATGGCCTGGTGAGCAGTATGGGCTGCAATCATTTGAAAAAACATCATCCAAAATGGATCGAGCTACACTAATCCAACAATCTCCAACTTGTATCTTGATCTACTATGTTGACCCGCTATGATGCCAGTGACTTAAAAAACATTCTTAATTTGAGATCCCCCTCCTATTCACTCATTAGTATGTGATTTCCCTTCATAGTTTCAATTTCAAGATGATAGCTCATGAAATACTAGCTATTTTCCCTTTTGTGCTCCCAAATTCTTCCTCTCATCCTCTATTCATCAGTGGGGCCCAATAGAGGCACAACATTGCCTCAAATTCTATATTACTATCATCTTCATCAACATGTCTAATGGATTTTTTGTTCCACAAATCTTATGTAATGTAAGTAATACATCCTATATCAATCCTATAATAAAATGGTAATTCTACTAAATGTGCTTTTTTGTGCATGAAACATAGGGTTCCTTTCATGATTTATAGCACTACCACTATTATAGTGAAATAGAATTTCCTATCACTTTCTACCCAACTCATCTAAGAATTTATTCAGACAAAACATCTAATTTCTAACTTCTTTTACATGAATTTATTCTAACTCTATGGTGGATAAATCCACCACCATCTTCAATTGTGATATATAGCTTACTACAGTTCCTCCACAAGTAAATACATAACTTGCGGTACATCTTTTATCGTTTACGTCACCTCTACGTTCAGTATCCACATAAACTTGTAATGAATTTACTTTTCCAAAGCATAAAGATACCTCCTTTCTTCCCTTCAGATACCTCAATATCCACCTTATAGCTTCCCAATGTTTCTTTCCAGGGTTATCCATGTACCTACTCACGAATACCACTACAAGATCAATGTCAAATCGAGTACATACCATGACATACATTAAAATTCCAATTTTTGATGTGTGAGGAACCTTTTCCATGTAATCCACCTCTTATTTCATCTTTGGTTATTTCTCCTTTTATTATTTGAAATAACCTACCAGGGGAATAGAGACAAGATTTTCTTCAAACATACTGAATCTTCTCTGAACCTTTATCTTCCCCATCTCTCTTGATTATCACCTCCAAAATATTACGATCTTCTCCAAGAAATTTCATTTCAAACTCCTTATCTAACTTCCCATTCAACTCATTAATCCTCTGCATACATGATCCTAGAATAATCATGTCATCCACATATAGAAGTAGTATAATATATTCATCACCAAAATACTTGATTTAGAATTATTGATCCATGAAAAATTATTTGTATTAATTTTTATTCATGAATGCATCAAAAAAAATTTTCCACTTCCTTGGTGTTTGATTCTATCCATATAAGATATTTTGGAGTTTACATGCCAAGTCTTCCGTCCCAGACTTAACATATCCCTATAGCTGCTGAATATAGATCTCCTTCTCTTGATATCCTTGAAGGAATTCCATATTCACATCAAGCTTATCAAGATACAAGTATTCTGATTCCACAATGATGAGAACCACCTAGATGGTGGTAACATTTACTACAGGTGAGAAAATTTCAGTGAAGTCCACTCCATCCTTATATTGAAAACCTTTCACAACTAGCGTTTCCTTGTACCTACTCTTTACATCATGTTCTTACTTGACCCAGTATACCCACTTATTATGCAATTATTTCATTCCTTGTGGTTGAGGTGTCACATCCCTAGTATTGTTATCATGAAATGAGTAAATATACTCCTTCACAGCCAACCCCCATATTCTCAAATCCTTCAACTGTATTATTTATTATGAAAATTATATTTTTCCATCATCTTTTAGTATCAAACTATGTAAGGATTATGAAAAACTATACACAAGAATTATCACACTTTTTAATCACCTAAACTCCACTAGATGAGTAGGATCCCCTAGATTCAGTGTCACTTTCTTAGGAACAACTTCAAGATCCACTTTTTCATGGTTGTCTAATTCTTCATTTCCACTATCAAATTCTGCTATATGATGGTCCTTGTACATTAATGTTGGAGCTGAATTTTATTTTGAGCCACAAACAGTCACCTTTGAGGAAACTTAAGACACATTTCAGCTCATCGAGAGGTTCTGATACTGAAAAGGTAGCCACATGAAAGATTCAAGGACTGTGAATAAGATGGAAAAGAGATAATAAGTCTATTATGTTCCTAGTGGGGTGTAAAAGGAATTATTTCACCCCAGCCTCCTGAAAATCTTCAAGGCAGCTATATTTAATTTTTTAGGGCTATGTGCAAGATGGAAAATCGTATGTAAAACCCTTACGCTCCCAATGCGATGTCAACCAATCACTTCTACACTATCCTTCTTACACTCTCTCCCTAATAATTTCACCTATAAATAGAGGGTCACCCCATCCCTTTTGGGGTAATGCTTCGAATGTCAAAAATTCACTCTCGTGCTTGTAATACAAACCCTTATGCAATAGCGCACAAGACATAAAGATAAGGTACATGATCTTGCATGATAGATCTCATATGGTCCCCCCTTCAGGTGGGACCTCAAGGTCTTAACCATCATCCATCTCTTTTTTCCCAAGACAAGTGCACACAAAAGACCCTTCTTGTATGTAAAACTTTCCCATGTTCATTACCACTTCCACTCACCCCCTTCATTTTTCATGTAAGATTCCAATCATTCATGTACCCCTTCTTATAGGCTCCATGGGTTGTCTTTACCCCAAAGCACCATGTTTGAGCACATCATGTGTGAAACTCCCACATCTTATGTGAACCTCCTCCATACGGCCCTCCAGGCATACACACAGTGATTTCTTAGTCCCTCGTGTGATGTCTCGTGTTGTGTTTATATACCTAATGATTCTCCGCATATGTACACTAATATATATTGATTCTTTTCATATCTATGCTAAGGAGGACCCCTTAGCAGAGCAGTCCTCCACCCCAAGACTACATGACATTGCTGGTTTCATCCCTTCACCATGGGTTAAAGAGAACCAGTCATGTAAGTCCAAGGGGTGAAAAGTGAATCCCCGTCGTCCATGATTTAGGATGTTAAACTGTCAAGAATCATCATCCTCAGTACATGATGTTAAATTGTAGACTCACCCCATGAAATGCACTTGGGGTTCCGCACCTCGGGAATTGTCCATGCCCTCATGTCTCCATAGAAGTGAGATCTCCTTACCCTCCTGGTAGGAAATGAAACCCTCATTACATGGAATGAGATCCTCTTTGGGAGTCCCTCCTAGAGTAATCCCAAATCTCTATATCCTTGGGACTTTTCTATGTGTAAACCCCACACCATTCATCACCAACAAATATTTCACGATGCGACCATCTGGTCTACTGCTTCCTCTTATTTCTCACACCAAGAATGATTCAAGTGGTATTACAGTTTATTAGTGACCATGACATCCTTCTTCTAGGAATTCATCATGGATTAATCCCCAGATTCCACCTTCATGGAAAGCTAACCATGTTTAATCCCGAAACCACTAAAATACATGGGTTTTGATCCCTTTCTTCTACACAGCATACATAGGAAGCCTCCTTGAGGTTCAATACCAATCACCAGAAAACACTAGTGCCCTCGTCCCAAGGGTTTACCTCTTGGATATCGATATCAACCACCACCCATTCCCATCTTGATCTTTCCCTTGAGCCACTATGTCTCTGAAGGATCATTCCCCACTTGAAGGTTACATATCCTTCGGGGCCACCTAGGTGAATAACGATGTGTAAGACCCAACCACATGTCCTATTTTTATAAGGAAGTTAACCATGTGTAAGACCAAATTCCCATATTATAACTACATAGACTTTGATCCCAACAAACTGGGATACGTAGGAAACATCCCCGAGGTTCAATCCCAACACCATCATCTTCACATTGGTTCCATCTCATCCATTCTATTTATCTTAAATACTTCTTCCATTTCGATCTTGATCCTTACCCAGGTCTCCACATCCTGATGGGATCAAGCCATTCATCTAGGATATCTCAGGACGTAAGCCTCATTCATCCCATTGCTACTCCTAGCATCACCTGAGTGGCTAACCATTTGTAAGCCCCCACACAATCCATATCCATCCAACCAAGAGTGTTCTTATTATGATAGGTAGGTGTCCATGTGTAAGCCCCAAATCACCACTTAAAACTACATGGGGTTTTATCCCTATCGTCTATATAGGGTACGTAGGAAGCCTCCCAGAGGATCAATCCCAACCAATGGTAAATATATGTGTCCCCTCATTGGGGTCCACCTTCTCTGACTCACCCTCAGTGGTGTCCAAATCATAATTCACGGTGTGAAACCTTCCCTTCATGGGATACGCCACTCCGATGTATGTCCTCATAGGTAATTCTAGTGCATCCATCTGGTAAACTTTCTAGGTGCCCCCTCCAAGGGATATTCCTTTCTAATCCACCTTGATAATTGTTATGATCAATCTGATCTATCTCTGCTAGATGTTAAACTCACATAGTACACTATGTTAAACATGGGATGCCAAGGAAAACCATAGAGAGATGACTCCAACATAAGATACCCCATGATTGATATGGGAATCCTTAGGTTTCTGCACCCTTGAGAATCCCTCTAAAGAGGGAGAATATATGTGTTCCAATGTTTCATCATCTAGACATGTCACTGATGTCAAGATTGACTACTCGCTTGACTAATGGTTTCTTCCCTTACATGACCCTTTAGAATGTCTTGAAACAAGCTATAAAATTAACCAAAATCCATGGAACCGGGAATGAGTTTCATGAACAATGTCTTAATCTATAAGGGAGACCCAAACTAGGAAAAACATTTGAGGAAGAATCCATGTAAGGAGGGATCAACATCCTATCATCCCATTTCGATCCAGGAGAATACATATTTAAATAAGTTATGAAAGCTACCCACCTTTAGAAAGAGGGAATGCGGGGAAAAAATCATCACATCACCCTGAAGATGCATACCCCAACAAATGTTTCAGAAATAGAAATGTTGAACCTGATGTGAACTAGTTCTCCTTCAACTATAGGGATTATTAGTGCTCAAGACATCGAAAGATAAGTGTGTTACCAAGTCTATCTATCTGATGCTAGGTCCCACTAAGAAAATAGAAGACACGGCATGAAACTCACTAGAATTTAGGGTAGTTAATCATTGGGAATTTTGGTACATGGAATTATCAGCATGGATCTCTATCTCTCTCTCTAATTGTGAAAGACTAAACGACACTAGGGAATTGGGAATTGGTTTCCTAATATCCATATTGATATATAAATCTTCCTTCTTTGTAGGACCCAAGCTATGAGAAACCAATTTCCCCCTTCCCATAGACATGGAGGAAGGAGGAACGACCATGAGACAATCTTTCATTATTCCACCTCTATCACAACATCATCCACGACCACAATGACTGGGTTCCCACACCCCATATCACCATCATTATTTTTTTAGAGGCGGTTGATGTACATTCGTGTCCGATGATACAAGTAGGAGGGGTCATTCCCATGAGGGATATGGAGTTCTAGGACCTAGAGCATTTTTTTCCTTCCTATCATCACTGTCCCCAAGGGTTGTGTAGGGAGCCACTACTCCCCACTCCAATATTCAACCATTTCGGGATTCTCTCCCCATAACGTTACTACAACTCACTCCCCTATGAATATGAGATAAGGGGCCTTCGATTCATCCCAACTATGACTACCATCTAGGATCCACTAGGGAGGGCTCCCACTAGTCCACATAAATGCCACCAATTACTAGTTCCTCAGGCCAAAGGACAGGTGGTCTATGCCCCTTCACCACTGGCCACAATCCAGATGACCTAACACCAACGTCGAGCAGAAACTGAGGAAGATTCCCTTTCAGGGGGAATCCTATTCTATTGCTTTAGTATCTCATGCCTGCCCCAATGTATTCTATTAGCTCACTAATACTACAGTGAAAGAATCCACTTACACCTAATCATGATCAATACCTCAACCACCCCATGGGAAGGTTGGTTTGAATCTCCTGGTAGCCGACACGATCAGCATCCATCGCAGGCCAACTCATGATGATGAGATCCAGAATGGAGGTTCTCCCCATACCATTGCCATCCAGAGTGGAGGTCCTCCCAATGTTACCATCATTGGTCCAAGAAGAGTTCCACCCCATCTTGTTGACATATGGTATGGTAGTATGGAGTTCCTCCTAATGCCTATGATTCTATAAATGGAGGTCCCCCCTGTGTCTCAAATCTTTAATGAGAAGGCCCACCTCATGTCATTCCCAGCTCAAGCGGAGGTCCACCTCACAACAATGTCAACCAGAGTGAAGGTCCTCCTCTCACTATCACCCGTCATCATGGAGATACTCTCCATGTTTCAATCAATTATAAAAGAGGTCCTCCCTACTACAGTAACCATAAATGTAGAGTTTCTCCACACTTCATCAACTATTAACATGGAGGTACTTCCCATGTCCAGTTTGACCAGTACGACGACCCTCCTCATGCTACCACTGCCAACCAATGCAGAGGTCTTCCCTGTGCCACTAGTAGAAGACATGGAGGTCCTCCCCATGTTCTAACCTACTCCATCAGAGATCCTCCCCACTCCAAAACTCCAAACAATGGAGGTCCTCCCCATGCATCTATAAGTAGACATGGAGGTGCTCCTTGTGTTTCGTTTGACATATTCTCAAGTAATCCTCCCACCTCATCTCCCTAAATCAGAGGTCCTACATGGTCCAATGATAACTGATATGAAGACCTTCCACATATAATAACTATCTCAAGAAGAGTCCCTCCCCGCTCCAGGACTAACCCGCATGGAGGTCCTACCGATGACAAAGATATACCCTACCCTAAATAACTGTCCAATTTTAGAAGGGAAAACCATCACCTCCGAAGGAAGAACTCCGAGAATCCCTGTATCATTATCAATCCATTCTGTTTCTAAGATTTTGAATCCAAATGTAATCCGATGATGGAGACTTCACCCAGATCCTCTACATCAGAGTCCGGTGAAGGAACCTAGTTTGTGAGTTTCATCCTCCCATAAATAGAGATGTACCAAATCCCTAAAACCCTTCGTAGGTACATATAGGAGGAGGAAGACTTGTATCCCTTCTAGGGTCTTGCTATTCAATCTTCTCTATCATCATCAGACTCATTCTCTACCTTGACACGAGATTACAGAGAGTTATTTTGGGGCATGGTAGATGATGAGAACCATCAAGACTCACCACCAAGTACCACCTCCCTTAAAAATGAAGTGGGATTTGGCACCCCATCTTACAAGGACATGATGATGTAGTCGGTACCACCCCCTGAGAGATGACCCAGTCAACAGTGACCTATCAACTCATGTAACTTTCTCTCTATAAGCTAGTCAATCACCAAAACAGTCTACATTAGTGTTGTTTCCAAATATTTCATCCACCCCTATTCAAATAAGGGGGAAACCAAGAGTCAAATCCTGCTTCTAAATGAATATTTTTGTGGGACACTCTTGTGGTAGACTAGTTATATAAGTTGTTATAGTCAATTTATACTTCCTATTTTTACATTACATAGTTTCTTGCTTAGGAAGAAGTTATGTGATTCTTCCATACCATTTAGAAGATGCATTTCCACCTCTAGAACCATCAGTTGGATTATTTGAAGAGATGGGAGCACTTTGATGAAATTATCCAACAGTGTTGAATGGTTGACCTATCATCACTTCCTATAGCTCAACATCTTGTGTCACACAGTTACCACCAAAACCTTTAGCAATGATGTTTTCAGAGATTCACCATTCTCCACATTATTATCAGTGACGTGACCCCACATGTGAATTTTTCAGATTTGGGTAGTATGCATCTCTTCACTTTAGTTTTATCCTATAGTAGCTACACCTTCCTAATGACATTGAGGATGTGCCTCTAGTCACTATTGTAGTGAGAATGGTTTTACATGATATTTCTCATAAGGGGGGATTGACATAGGGTTTTATAGAGAGAACCTCCCCCTAGGGTAGCACAACATATTCTACACCCCAAGGCATTGTCACTCACTAGCAAAGTCAAATTATTAGCCTTGAAGAGCCCTTAGAATCATTTACCTTAGGTCGAGACCCCAACAAGGGTAAAGGACTGACTAAGACTTCTAAGCCTTATACCCTATCTGGTTTAGTTTAGAAGATGGTGGTTGATCTCACTACAACCTCTTTTCTCCAGAAACACTCTAAAAAGAAAATTCTCAACAATGAGATTATTTAAGAGAACCATGTAGGAAAACATCTAGACTACGGTGATCCTTGGTATGATCCCTTCCATCCTCCACTAGGGTGGAAAGGGTATCCAAATTCCCTCCATATCCAAATGCCTCCCATTAATCTCAACAATCTCATTCACCCTGATAGGGTAGAGATCAAAGCTTATGGAAGGAGACCCTGGTATGTGTCACCCAGTCTGCCCGAGTTTCATGGGAATCATCCTTGAGACCCAGCTCAGGTCGTTCCTTTGGAAGTTCCTTTGGTTGTTCCTCTAGTAGTTCCACCAATATCTCCATGAGATACTAAGAACGACTACCATGTTAAAGAACCTTCTAATGCACTAACATTCAGTAATCCTCACCAAGATAGGAATCCCCATTAAGGGGATCTGGTGGCCACTCTCATTTCTTGCCTCGTGGCCCTTGAAATTTGATAGGTGTTGATCCCAACTGATAGAAAGTTGTATCCAACATGGGTGGATGATATGACGGCACCCCCAGATTTCAAGAATCATACCTTCCCCCATTCAATAGGATGGATAACCCACAAAAGCATCTATCCCACTTTATTTCAAGGTGTGTACCCATGATGGGAACTCTAGCACAGTAGGAAGCCACCAAAATCTGGTGTTTCATATAGACACTGGAAGGGCCTACATTCCTTCGGTACAACCAGTTACCCATCGGGTCCATTTTGGGTTGGGAAGATATTAAAAAACAATTTCTTTATCAGTTCAACTCCACCACTCGCAAGACAAATATTACTGACCTCTTTAAGTGCAACTAGCGACCAAATGAGCAAGTCGTGGATAATGTCACTAGGTGGAAGGTCCTCATGTATTGACTTGACATGCCGCTAACTCACGAAAAACTATTATAGATGTGTTTGGGGAATGATAAGACTGAATTGGTTCTATAACTCATCACTCATAATTTCCTAGGTGGATTTTGTGAATTCTATGACAAGGATCAGTTCCTAGTGGAATGCTTTCATTAAGATAAATATGTTCACCCGCTGCCTCACACAGCTCCAGTAAGATGAGCCTCTAAGGTCGAGACTACTACTGTCGCACATGTAGAGGCTCCTAGAGATCTATAACTTTTAACAGAAGATCCTAACCCATAGCCTCATAGAAGACAACAACTTCATGCATAGCCTTAGGCTTAACATCACCCGCCATAGAATCAGACAACACTACCACATCAAGCACCACCACCTAGAAGGGACAATTAGGATCTAGCCCCCCATAAAGCTCCAACCCCCCATTAGGGACAAGATCCCAGAGTCCCTTTCCAATAAAGGAGAAACCATAACTACTTGTTTAATGAGGCTTAAGTCCCTAGTTATTTCCAATGTTACTTGGATCAAATAATCCTGAAGATTCTAGAATGTAGGAATCCCAAAGAGGCTAATCTCACTGATCACCCCAACTACTACACTCATCATAGGTTCCTTGGACATACCATCATGCGGTGCTATGTGTTTAAGGACTAGATCCAGGATCATATTGATAATAATGTAGTTATATTGGGTCCTTCCCGGACACAGGTGGTGTGTGTATCTTCAAATCCTGATAGTGATAGTAAAGGTGAATTTTAGTAGGTCTCCTACTACGGGTCTCAGAAATAAAATGATTGGTTAGACTGTAGAGTAGTATCTCTCACACATGGTGTAATTAATTCCCATTTGAATCATCCCGGGCTTTTTGATGTCACCTCACCTCCTCCCACTATTGCTTATTCATCAATATCCTAGCCTTCTACTTCTTAGAGGAGCAGGCATCGACGACGCAAGGAAAATAAAATCCCACGCTATTGCTGGAACACTCTTGTACTCTCAAAAAATTCATTCCCCCAAAGATGGGAGTCACCTCCAAAATTCCCCCATGTATTTGAGGATTCCTTAGGTGATGATCAAGAGTATTCCTTAGTGAATACCATTGACCTGGTGGACCCCTACATGGTTCCTAACAATGAGGAGAATCAGGAAAATCCTCCCAATGTTCCTGGTTAGTGCCAACATCGATGGGGCTATAGATATGTGAATCATAAAAATGCTCAGGCCAGTGCTTCAAGTCATGTTGTACACTCTACCAAGACCATATAGAAGTCTTAGTGCAGATCTCAATATGTACAGTCCCCTCAACCCATCTTTTCAATTTCACTACCACCGCCATTCATGTTACTCGACCAGGCATAACCACCATGACCACATCATGATAATTCATTCCTAGATGTGTCCAAAACTCAGTCATCTGGTAGTCAGCTGGTATTAATTTTGCATGATTCAGCTACTGAACAATGAGACATACCTATCAACATCTATAATCCTCCTGTTTAAACAGAAACCCCCATCATGCCTTTGGCCTGTAGAAATGTTTTATTAGCATGAAAGTATGATGTTCTTAATCATATTTCCAACATACCCACAATGATATCGATACTTGAGGCCATCCACCTATCAGAAGAGATGTGTGAGGACCTCAAAAAGGATTTGAAAAGCCCCAACCAGTTTGAAATAGTGGTAGCGGCCACATATTCCTTTCATGCTGAGGATGTCGAGCGAGTGGGATGCCAAGCCATCATCTCATTCTTATGAGAGGATGAAGGCTCCCTTGTACTAGAGAACATCCATCTGCTATATATAACATGAAAAAGTAATCGTGTAGAAGTCTACCATTTTTTTTGACACATGTTCCTGGATCAATATCATCCCAACTTGGATGCTCCACAAAGTAGGACTGACTGAGGAATATCTAGTTCCCTCTAACATGAAGATTCGACATTATGATAGGATCGAGCAGAGGACATGTGGTACAATCATCCTAATGACTCGGTTTGGTGGCCTAATTTCTAGTACTGAATTCATGGTGGTCTCATACTACCTAGAATGCACTGATGGGTAGACCCTCACTCCATATTCATAAAGTTTTTCACTCTTTATATCACCAATGCCTCAAGTAATCCCTCAATGGTCAAGTGGGTGTGACCCAGGGTGGTTCATGTCCCTTTTCCCCTTATGAGTCCTTCTATTTAGATATCAACTATTACAAGAGTAAGGAAAAACAGGTTCATACCAATGAGGTCGAGCACAATACTACTATGGCTGATCCCGAGATGGACTTGGATGATGTTTTTATCCTCTCGATTCATCGGTTGGAGGCTACACTGATAGACAAGGGAAATTTCTTCGTTGTCTCTAAGATTAGAGGAGGAAACAGTCCTAGGTGTAAGGAACATCAGAATATTATCTTTTAATCCTATACATGATAGGGTGTAGTGATACTAGAGCCTCTTGAGACTGTTTATTATTGATGCATTCTCCCCATGGCTACAATAGTACACCACACCTTCTTGTTTCTTACAGAGAAGCTAAGTCTCTATAGAACGAACCACCACCACTGATTTGATATCATCAAATGTGGGACCCTCAGATTAAGTCCTGATAAAAGTCGGTCGATAGCTTTTTTTTCATGGATTCAACCGTGCAGGATTCTCATGGTGAAGATTTCACAACCGTTCAATCTGACACCAGCATTCCTCCAGGGTCAGTTAACTTAGGAGAATTGCATCCTATCGATGATTACCTCACCTCAGATGATGAATTGGTCCTGGAGGATTCTCCTTACACATTTGAATATGGTGTCTCCACCACCATCTATGAGTTGGTATAGGCGAATCTTGGTATTGATTTTGAATTGATGCCAACACTGATCAGTGAATATATTCACGTGGAAGAATAGAATCATTATGTGGATTTAATACAGCAACACTGTGATGTATTTTCTTAGAGTTATTATGTGATTATAGGGATAGACACTCAAGTCACCATCCACCATATTGGTCTCCCTGTAAGTCATCATGAGTTCAAAAACCCTCCCAGGAAGATGCACCAATATCATGGTGCCATGGTCAAGGATGAAGTTTATAAAATCATTAAAGACAATTTTGTTAAGGACGTTCAGTACTCGAGGTGGTTATAAAACATCATTCATATTAGGAAGAAGAACATACAGATTATAGTCTACATCGACTTTCAGGAACTCAATCACCACTACCCAAAGAATGATTTTACCCTTTTGGTGATAGATCTATAGATTGATGTCATCACTAGCTTTTAGTAACTCTCATTTATGGATAGATATTATGGGTATAATCAGATCCAGATGGCCCCCAAATATGAGAAGTCTACTACCTTTAGGGTTGCGTAAGGGACTTTTTTGTATCAAGTGATTCCCATCATTTTGAAGATTAAAAGATCCACCTATCAGCGTTCTATGCATAGCATATTCAAACTGGTACTCGGGATCCTAGTAGAATGTTATGTAGATGATTTGGTGGTCAAATCCCACCAATTATAGGACTATCTTAGAGATCTTTAGAAATTCACGACTTCTTATTCTCCCACCATCTGATGATGAATCCATTGAAACATGCTTTCAAGGTTACCACTAAGAAGTTTCTCGGCTTCATCATCAGATGTAGAGGCATTGAGATCAATCTAGAGAAGATCAAGGCCATTAGTCAGATTCCTTCTCTAATCATCCTCTAGGAGCTCTGAATATTTCAAGGCCACATAGCTTATATATTCCAACTAATCGCAAATATGGATGGAAAGTGTAATCCCTTAAGGACTCATGAATAATGGTTTCATTTACCAAATGGGATAAAGAGTGCCATACTTCCATTTAGGATATAAAGTAGTATCTATTAAAGTCTCCATTTTTTATGCCACCTATCATTGGAAATCAACTAGTCCTTTATGTGACTACCCTGGAATGATCCCTCAACATGATTCTTGCCCAGAAGAACAATAAATGGAAAGAGAATAGTTTATACTATCTTAATCACATGCTCATCAACACAAAGACCAGATACTATTCTATCCAGAAGAGTTGCATCATTCTAGTTTTCACAGTGAACAAGTTTTGAATTTATCTACAACATTCATGATATACAATTGGTGTCTAACATGGATGTTCTTAAGTATATTCCGAACTACCCTATGTTGATTGGCCATCTATCTCCTGGGATAGTAATCCTTCAACAGTTCAATATTAGTTTCATCCTACATAAGGCAGTCAAGGGTCAGGAACTAGAATATTTTCTTCCCACTCATCCAACCCCCACAAAAAATTCCATGGATCTTGATTTTCTAGATGAGTCCATTCTCTCAGTGGATCAGTCTATGTTGTGATGGAAGATTCATTTCAATGGTGCCTCCTAGAGTCCCACCACAAGGTGGCTTAATGATCCCCGACTCAACATAATAGGCTTTGGGATTGTCTTCATCATGCCTACACAGATTGTCTTTCCTTATTCATTCATGTTTTCAGAAGGATGCACAAACAATGAGGAAGAGTATCAGGCTCTCATCATTGGTCTTGAGTTGGCCCTTGAGATTGATGTTCCCCACCTACATGTGAAGGGGGGAATCTAAAATAGTCATCAAGTATAACAATGTAGACTACGTCATTACGAGGCCAAAGCTCGTACCCTAGTTAGAGTGCACCCACTAGATGATTTCCCAGTTACATTCTCGACCAGAGGTCACTCACATTCCTCAGTGAAAGAATGGTCGAGTTGATGCCTTGTCTAGTCTAGCTGCTTCTCTCACATAGACCGACTAGGATGGCCTATTTATCCATGTGGTGCATCAAAGGGTCATCTCTCCCATATTCGTGAAGAATGATGAAAATCAATAGGTAATCCACCTTATCACCAGTTCCTCCACATCAGGACCTCTAGATCCCCCCAACGTAGTTGAAGAAAGTTCTGATTGGAAAACTCCTTTCATTGAGTACCTCCAGCACAACAATATTCTCACAGATAGAGCCAAGTGTGAGTGAGTCCTTCACTATGTAGTGAAGTTCACCCCCGAGAGGGGTCTTATCCTTGAGAATATCCTCTATAAATGTGGTTTTGATGGATTTATCCTCCAATATGTTTAGGGAGATGTGATTACACATGTTATAAAAGATGTTCATTCCAGATCATGTTGATCCCATTGTCAAGGGTTGAAGATCTCTCACTAGATTCGAAGGTTGGGCTAATCTTTCCCTACCATAGTCCTTGAATATATTGGTTTTTCCAAGACGTGTCCCACATGTCAGATCTATGACAACTTTTTGCATTGCCCTCCAGAGTCCCTCCATACAACAAAGTATTATTTTCCCTTTGTGGTCTGGGGACACGATGTCGTGGGACAATATCCTCCAGAAACAGCTCTCAAGTGCATGTTTATTCTTCCTATAATAGATTTATTTTCAAATTAGGTAGAGGAGATCCCACTAAAGGAGTTCATGGCCTACTTTATTGTTGAGTTTATGATATCTAACATCATCCATCGATTCAGAGTCCTTCATGCTATTCAAATCGATAATGACACCAATTTATGAGAAACTGAGCTAAAGAACTTGTATATTAAGTACAAAATCTGGTCTAATCACACTTCTTGTTACCATGAACAAGTAAATGGATATATTGATGCATTCAACAAGACTCTCTCTAACATTTTGTAGAAGATGTTGGGTAAAAAAATGAAGAGTTTTCTGGAAAAACTCCCTAATGCTCTCTAGGCTTATCAAACAATAGCATGATATTCCACCCAAGTGACCACGTATTCCCTAGTGTATGGAATAAAGGCAGTAATTACCATGAAGATTCAGTTTCCATCACTTCTTATAGCTATCTATGACCAAAATAAATCAGATATAGTAGAATAAATCAGTATATCTAATCTAGAAGCCCTTGATGAGAACAGGCTATGGGCCTTGTACAATCTATTGAGGCACCTGAACAAGATCGCTATAGATTTCAACAATAATGATTGTCTCTGATCTTTATTTCAGGGTGATATGGTATTGGCCCTGAGGATGCCAATGATACTTGGGAGGAAGGAACTAAATTTGGATCCCAAATGGGAAGGACCCTACACCATTCATACGGTTCCCCCTAACGGTGAATACTCTTTGGTTACCATGGATGGAGACATAATTACTCCTCCAACCAATGCCAAGTTCCTCAAGTAGTACTTCACATAATAACCATTATTGTCCTGCATGATGTTAAACTACATGAAACTTCCCGATCATCCTACGTGATGATAAACTGAATAGTCAACATTACAGTATGAGTTCTATGACCTTAAACTAATATCCATTTCATCCAAGATGAAGGACGTAAAATTTCCTAGCACCATCATTCTAATCACATGATGATAAACTGTACAATGCATTATCCTTACCGCACGATGATAAACTGAATGGAATTT
Organism: Viscum album; assembly: GCA_963277665.1. Classification (NCBI taxonomy): domain Eukaryota; kingdom Viridiplantae; phylum Streptophyta; class Magnoliopsida; order Santalales; family Viscaceae; genus Viscum; species Viscum album. Next base: position 939,254,523 of record OY728141.1, read on the forward strand.
TGAGAACTACATGTTGCTTGATTCCTACACTCACAGGATATATAGAAATTCCTATAGTTTTTCTTTGGTCCCAACCACAAATTAAATTTTTCCACTATGGATTGAGTTTTTTTAGGGAGTGTGTGGTGTACTATTGAGGTCCCTGTGGTCCTCATTCATGTTGGGTTACTTCATGGATTATAGGAAAAACATCTTCCACTGGTTGAATTCTCTTACAACATTAGTTTCTACTCGAGCATCTAAATGGCACCATACGAATCCATTTATATTAAATGTGTAGAACACCATCGTGTTGGGATGAAGTTGGTGACTGTAAGCTGCTAGGACCTGAAATGGTTGATGAAATGGTGGAGAAGGTGAAAACCATTCAGTTGCACATCAAGGAAGCCCAAAGTCATCAAAAGAGTTACACAGACAATCATCGATGAGACCTTGAGTTCAAAGTTAGAGACATGGTATTTCTACGAATATCTCCATGGAAGAATTTCATGAGGTTTGGGAAGAATGGAAAGTTAAGTCCCATGTATATTGGCCTCTTTGAAATTCTTGATCATATCAGGGTTGTGGCCTATCGACTAGAAATTCCACCTACCATGTCCAAAGTACAATATGTCTTTCATGTGTCCCTCTTAAGAAAGTACATACTAGACTCTTCACATGTAGTCTCTTCAAAGGTGGTATAGTTGGAAGATGATCTTTCTTAAGAGAAGTATCCAGTAAAGATCTTAGATCATAGAGATAAAGTTCTATATAACAAGACTACTCACCTAGTCAAGGTACTATGGTGGAACCATAAGTATGAAGAGGAAACATGGGAACTAGAGGACACAATAAAGGAAAAGTACCCTCGCCTGTTAAATGACTATAATGTCAAGTGGAATTTTGAGGGTAAAATTTCTTAATGGGGGAAGAATGTAACGTACCAATGTTTTATCAATGGAAATTACTTTCTTATAAAAATTTCATATAGTCACATGAAATCATTACACAATGAACTAATAAGTACTATGTGACCTTTAAACAAAATTTTTTCACTTATGTGATTTGAATTTCGAAAAACAGTCATCTAAAATTGCGATCAACAAGTTATTTGGAGTATGATAAGACAAACATAAGTTTTGATGAATAGTAACATACCCTTATAAAAAGTAACATACCTTTATGAATAGTAATGAATATTAATGAACAGAAAATCATCCAAAAAAATATAAACTTCACCCACGAATGTATAAATACAATTTAGAGATCTTAAAAGTGAAAAAACAATCATAGTATAAGAATTTTTATTTTTGTATGTCAAAAATATTTTATTTAAAATTTTACGATTAATTTAATAATTTAAAATGGAAATTTATTTTCATAAAATTTAATCATAAATGTTTAATTTATTTTATTATGCTTATAAGATAATTTTATGGTACCTTGGTTAATTTTTCAAGGTGTTATAACACAAGTTATAGTTTTAATGTTGATTTTTTTGAATAAAATATGATTTTATCTAAAAATTAAATTAAAAATATTTAGAAAATTATTTTAAAAAAATGGAGTTCATTTTTTAATTCTACACATTGAAAAATGGTTAGGGTGAATTTTTGGGATTTTTCTAAAATACTTGTATTGTTCATGAATAGTAAAAATACAGTTTTGTGCTTTCGGTATGTTTAATGACATCATAATTATGTAATAATTAATAAAAATTATGGTTTACTTGTGTAAAGTAAAATATGATTTGAGGTTTCCCAAGTGGCTAATACCATGTGAAAATACCATAGGCAAGCCCATTGTTTTTTAAAAACCACTAATAAGGTGTCCTTTAAAATAAATAAAAAACTCTCCCTCTTTTACTATAAATACCCACTCATTTCTTCGTTTTATTTCATTCCATATCCATCATTCTCAAATATCTGGTGTTTTTACCTCCTTGGGAGTCCTACAATGGTGTCCTAAATCCTCCAAGGTCCCAACATTCACGCTTTAAGAGTTACTCCACAAGGTAAGGGAATCTACCTCCCTTCTCTTTTCTCAAGCTTTCATTTTATATTATTCTTTCTAATTTTAATTGGAATATGTTGGTATATATCATTTCATATCCTCATTACTTTAAATATTATTTAATAATGATTAGATACCCCTTTTCCCTTATCAAAATATTTTATAAAATTTTAAGCAATGTCGTTAGGCTACCGAATTTTCATAAGGGGTCTCTCAACTTTTCTATTCTTTTCAAGTTCATTTATTTTCATTTTCTTTACTTACCTCCTTTCATCCAAATGTTGTGATGACTAAAGTCCCTTACATATACTGGAATTTTTTCATAATAAATGAATAATTATTCTTCATCTCTTCTTTCCCTTTCTTTTATAGTAAAAATGAAAACACCATCTGAGATGTGTTAATTTATCACATTCAAGGACAATGGGTTTTCAATTTCCATTATTGTCTTAAATTATAGTCATGAAACCATTTACATGGTTGAAAAAAACCATAATATATATATTTTGTCTCATATATGGTTCTGGAATCTTTTTTTACTCACGGTTTTGATTTATAAAGTGAAATGAGTTTGTTGTGTTCAAAAAACCGCCAATTAACCCAAATGGTTATCATTAAATAATTTATATAATGATTCATCTTCATGCCAAGTAACCAAATGGAATTTAAAATCATGAAACCTTATGTATTTTCACTAATAAAATATATCTCTAATTCTGGACAACCATCCCCATTTTACATGATTCTCCGAACATGAATATAAGTGAACTGATCATTAGAACCAAGGAAACAAACAGACCCAAACAATGAAATTGAACCTCATAACCAATCAAAAAGGTTATAATTGAAATAAAAAAGTTTTTAATAAATAATTTAAATATATAATAGGTTATTTAATTATTAAGGAACCTAATTTGATTATTTAGTTCTTTAAAATCAAGTGGAGAATACCATCAGACTTAAGGTCAGGGATCCTCCTTATTGCACTTTTATTCAAGAATGTGCTCCATGTTATACCCTTTTACGTATAATTACTAATGTTGGGGTATGATTTATCACCTTCACCATACTTCTATAATGATTTATAAAATATGAGAAATCCATTTTTCTCTCATTAAGATCTCATAAGTACAACAGATACAATGTCAATATTTTGTAAGGGATTCTACCAGAACTGCCTTTATTCCTTCGAGTTGCTCCATCATTCATTTTACCCAAATAAACCTTTCCTTTATTTTTATGTAAAACTTATACATACTATTTATATACTCCAAAATAATGTTTCAAAATCAATCCCTCATTATCTTTTATGGATATACATGTTTTTAAGTGATTCCCTCATTAATTCATCCCGATAAGCAAACCTATTTTGAGGGAACATACAGAATTATTACATTATTTCAAGTGAAATCTATCTTCTATTTTAATCCACCATTATATTTATGAAATCAGTCCTTTTATTTTGAAAACTGTACTGGTTCACTTCTGGTTTTTTATAAATGAGTTTTTTCTTTTCTATTTTAAAGGCTCTATAGTATTTTCCATAAAATTGTTCAAATTTTTTTAATGCTAGACTTTCATAAATACATTTCTTACATGTTTTCACTTATACCTAAAATAAATCACCATGATACATTCCTAATTTCACTTATTAATTTCCATGTATATTTTAGTTCCTTTATTTCATGGACGCTTTTATGATATGCCCCTTTTGTAATGTTTTATGACATGATTATGTCACCCAATTTTTCCCATGGGTAACCCTTATGTTATGTAAGATTGATTATGAATGATTATTTATGTGGAAAATATATTCATGAAAGGTATGATGGGTGTGCCCGGATAGCGCTCCAATTAATTGGGTAAAGTTAAGTCTCATGAGATTTTATATGTGATGGTATTGGTGGTTAGCCTTAGCTTGTGCTACTATCTGAAATGATCTTGGTGGTTAGACTTGACTCGTACTAATGTCATGTTTTATATTGATACCACATTACTATGATTCCATGTTTATATATTATGATTCCATATGTTCCATTATTTTTTATCATTATGTAATGCCTTCTAACTCATGTGATAAAGCCTTATTCTTATGTATACTCCCTTACTAGGATTTTTAGCTCATCCCTTTGTTCATGTGTTTCCTTGGGTATCCTATGAAGATGTATGAGAACAAAGGAAGATTGGATCTCATTACGGAGTTTAAATAAAATGTTTTTCAATTTGATTATGTACCTAGTCTTCCAAGACACAAGATTTTACGATCCTCAACTTGAACTCTGATGTATAATTTTGCTTAAAATCATGTAATGTTATATATATATTTCTAGGGTCCCTATAGTGACCCCATTTGAATCAGGAATTCTGCCTTTAGGATATCAAGGAAATTTTTGATACACTTCCATGCCCTGTAACGTGTCATATGGATCTCCTCAACTACATCGGGATCAAAATCATCTAGATCCTCAGGGTATGGAGGTATGTATTTAGGGAAGATAGCCAAAAATTCAATGCTAGGGTCTTCTTCTAACATCCTTTCTGAGGGGATGGACTATATGACATGGGGATGACCATCTTCACTCATTTATTCTTCAGAAACCTCATCTTCACCAGTTTCGATCTTGGCCCTGGATACGGTGTCACCTGTAGCCTTAACTTCCTACTCACTAGGTGCCAAGGCCAGATCAACTTGATTGATCGGCTCCTCACAGATAGGTACACCCATAAATATATCCCTCACAGATGTCCCAGAGTCTTCGGTTTACTGGGATTTTAGTCTTACGAGAACTAAAATGAATGGAAACCTTGGTCAACTAGGTAATTAGATAAAAAAATGTGGGTCTGTGAAAAATAGATACTTCTAAGAGAAAAGTGTGGCCGAATAAAGTTCTTGGGTCATAGCGGTAACTTATACCACTGGAGACCCATTAGTGATTATTATCTAGATGATTAGCATGGTATCCTTATGAACAATAGGGGAAACCTAGAATTATGAGGTCTTCACTCTGACCCCATCAGCTGGCTCACCTCGGGCTCCTTCTGCCAGAACTGGCTAGCTGCCTTGCTCAGCCTCATATTCAAGCTCAGGGAGATGTCTCTCCACACCCATCAACACATTTTCAACCCCTCTAGGTGGAGTCCCTTAATCTTCACCAATGTGTTCCTTAACAAGAAAAATTTTATTAGTGGATCCAAGTTATATGAAGGGTAGGAATCAGAATAGAAATATGTCAAGACATACTTCAAGATGTTCGGCGAGTTCCTCATCAGATCCTGCGATTTTTCCACTATCCTATGGACTCCCTCGATGATCCATTTTTCTATGTGTTTACCTACCACTAGGATCTTCACCCTTAGCTTTGTATTCTTATTATTATTCTTACTCTTCATCATCATCATCATCATCATCTTCTTCTTCTTCTTCATTGATATCATCCTCATGTGGCATTTCTTCTAGGCCATGCTCTTGGCCAAGAATTAATTTTACCAGGATATGTGGTTCTTCATAATACCCCCATTGAAATGAAGAAGCATCCATGGATTTCAGCTATAAATACACAAAATGAAATCCCACCCTTTTCCCATGGGGTTCATTAGATAGTCCATGAGGTCACCTTTGGGACCAACCCTCTTCATAAGGTGAGGGTGTAGCTGCACCATTGTGTTGTCCCTGTCACTGAGGTTCTAGCACGTGCTTTCGTAGTCACCAAGATTACCTCTAGTCATTCTTCCCCAATAGTATCTCACCTTATTTCTCACCACCTATACTCTACACTTGTCACCATGATTCACTTAATTCACATTCGTAGAATTACTTCTGGATATATCACCACCCAGTGATAAACATATTCTGTTGATAGGACGACATCAACATCAGTGGGGGTTGTGTGATTATTTCACCAAAGATGATAGTTGTAAACATGATCCACAATTGTAAAAGGATACAAGGGTTTTCTCCTCCCAAACCTGTGTATATACTTTCTTCAGTATTCGTTGTAGGCACCCAAACTTTCTGGTGAAGTGTGATGGAGAATAGGGTTCGCAAAAGATTTTGTCATCGATCTTTGATGATAGTTTGTTTTCCTTAATACTCTATTGATATTACCTTTTCTTTAGTGGTCCTTGCAGGTCATCCACCATCTAGCCGACCAGTGTGTGGAATGGGTGGAAGTTAAAGTTTGCATGATTACATATCCGGAGCCTGATCCATTCCACATTGAGTGTCATTTCTCAAACCCTAGAAATGTTCAAAAAATATGGTTGTAAGATATTTCCTGGAGGATGGACGGAATTTTGGAAGTTATATCTACCAATTTGAGCTGTGATCCAGCCATGGAGGATTTGGAATGGTCTGCAAATTATCCTAGTCAACTCCCCTTGAGATGTGCCTGAGAATATTGTAAAACCTTTCCAATATAGAAACTCCATGACTAAACCTTATTTGGGATTCCATAATCTCATCCATTAACATAATCCTCAAAAGAACCCACATCCTTGTGTCCCTCATCAAAAGAAGCCACCCGCTTAGGAAGTTTGCAGGGAAAGTGGTATATCGTACCTACAGATCCTGACTTTTATTCACATTGAATCTCTATGATTGATATTCACCTGCTTCTAGGATCACCCAATATGATACATCCCTACCCATTTGCGATGTGGTCGCGAACTGCCTCTCTTATCCTAGAATCCTCATGTTCTAATCTATCATGAGTAATAGGCTAAGCCATGATGGGTATGGGTTGTGCTTCAGGATGTATTTGATCCCCAGCCTCTCCTTCACCAAGTCCAGCAGATGCCTTGTGAAAATGGGGGGTTTGTTCTATATCCCCCTAGATATTATATGTTGGTAGGAACTCATCATATTAAGGTCCCTCTAGGGGAATACCTCTGATGCAAATGATGTCCCAAATACGGATACCTACCTCCCCATGGTGAGGGGGGGAATGTGTGTATGTCATGGGACCAATTTCTGAAAAACTCCGACAGTAGTTCATGTTTGTGGTGTAAGTGAAATTGTGACATCCATATGAATTCAAATAGTTTGATGTTTCATATCTCTTCCCTCAAACTCTTCACATGCGTGGCACACCCAAAACACCCATGCCTATTCACTTGTAAAGGTCCCCCCATACCTTAGGTCACAATCTTGCTTCCATCCCACAGTTTCATTCATTATTCTACTTTGTAAGGTGCTTGCATAGTTGGTGGGGAATTATTCATCCATTGGTCTACTCACCATGAATATCCCGATCTTTGGGTTCAAAACATAGATAGATATATCTTGAGTCTCCCTGGCATGATGGCTATTGTTATTGATGTTAAACCGCTAAAAGTTGTCTTCAAGCATGACCCCTGACCATGGAGAGTCTGTCTCAAGGATTAGGATGTCCACTTTTTCTAGTATCCTGAAATTCTATAATGGGAGACTTTTTTAAGAAGTAATCCTTCTAAGACTATGTTAGCATGCACAAAAGCATTTGATTGTCCAACATCACCATTATTACATGGAGTATTTTGGGGTTTACAATAATCACGGCCCTCAATGTAACAAAGGCATCCTCCCTCTCAGTAGAGGTCTATTCATCGACCATGTTGGTCATGTTATGAAATAAAAAAGTAATTGGAGTGAAATATTGGGATTTAGGGTTCAAAATTGTTGTATTCACATAATATCGGATGATGGCCACAAACAAATCTGGCTACGTCTGAAGCGTGCAAGATTTAGCGATTGCGCGTAAAGTACAAACTGAATTTGGGTCTTCCATGCAAATGATAGAATCTTATGTTCATGAGAGAAGAATCAATTATCTTACAGAAAGTAAAAGTACTATGAAGAGGTACCCTCATGTATTTATAGGCATGGACAAGGTTTTCCACATGAGCGCAAGGCGCCTTACGTTTTGGTTTCTGTATTTTTCACACACCTCTCCAAACACATGGTCCCTTTCGTCATTTCCCTTGGAACCCAACCTTTTAGTCCCATTTTAGCATAGATACTAAGGGGTGATTTGTTGGCCCCAAATTTCATTTATATCCAAAAACAGTCACCTTTGAGGAAACTGATGACACATTTCAACTCATCAGGATGTTCAGATAATTCCAATGCAGTTGCACACAATATTTGAGGACATCACACAAGATGTAAAATAGTGTGTACGTCTCTTATGCACCCAATGATATATCAAAGGAATTATTTCACCCTGGCCTCCCAAAAATCACTAAGTCATCCACACGTAAGTTTGTAGGGATGTGTGCAAGATGGAAAACTGTGCATAAAACCATTATGCTCCCAATGTGACATCGGCCACTCCCTTCCACACTAGCCATATTACATTCTCCCACCATGAATTTTGATTATTAATAGAGGGTCACCCCACCCTTTTTGTGGTAACGCTCTAGAATTCAAACCATCACTACCATGCACGCAAGATATCCCCATCCACGATAACACACAAGACATGGATACAAGGTACATGATCATGCGTGACAGGTCCCCTATGGTTCCCCCTTCATGTGGTCCCTCGAGGGATTATCACCAATTTTATTTTTGGCCTAATGAAATTGAAGGAAAAAGACCCTTTTGTGTGAAAAACTTTCCCCTCTGAATTACCTCTTCCACTCAACCCCTTCATTTTGTGTAGAATCTTCCAATTTGTCTGTACCCCTTCCTATATTCTTCATGGGATTTTTTTACCCCAAAGTACCATGTTTGAACCCCTCTTATGCAGAACTCCTACATCTTGTGTATACCTCCTCGATACATCACTCCATGTTTGTGCATAGTGATTTCGTCGTCCCTCGTGTAGTGTCTCGTGTTGTGTTACTCTACCTAATACTTCTCTGCATAGGTACACTAATAGTTATTTCTTCTTCACATAACTATGCTAACATGGAACCCTCGACTAACCACTCCTCCACCCCATGACTACCCGACAGTGCTGGTACCATCCCTTCACCAAGGGTTAAAGAGCGCAAGTCATGTAAGTGCAAGGGGTGATAAGTGAGTCCCCATTATCTGGGATACAGGATGTTAAACTGCCAAGCACCATCGTTCCTAGAAAATTATGTTAAACTATAGCCTAACCCCATTAAATACACATGGGGTGCCTAACCTTGGGAATTATCCATGCCCACTTCTCTTCAAGAGAGTGATATCTTCCTAACCCTCCTATCAAGGAATTCTACCCTCCTCATGTGGAACGTGATACTCTTCAAGAATCCTTCCTAGGGTAAGCCCTAATCACCATCTCTCTAGGACTCTTTCATGCATAATCCCCACACCATTCATTATCAATGCATCTTTCATAACTCAACTGTCTTATCCTTTACTTCCCCTTGTTTCTCACACCGAACATGACTCATGTAGGCTTAGAGGTTAGTAGTGACCGTAACACCCTTATTTCGGGAATCCATGCTGGAGTAAGCCCCATCTTCCACCTTCATGGGCAACTAACCATGCATAAGACCTGAACCACCGAACTATGTGAGTTTTGATCCCTTTCTTCTACATCGGGTATGGACGAATCCTCCATGAGGTTCAATATTAACCACTAGTAAACCCTGGTGCCCTCCTCCTCTGGGTGAACCTCCTAGATCTTTGTATCCACCACTATCTATTCCCATCCAGATATTTCCCTCGAGAAACTATATCTCAATAGGATCATCCCCCACCTGTAGGTTACATCTCTTTTGGGTCCACATGGTTGGCTAACCATGCATAATACCCAACCACATGTCCCATTTTTACTGGGTATCTAACCATGTGTATATAGAGACCCTCTCTTTTCAAAACATCAACCTTACATTACTTTTTCTAAATAATTAAACATTATACAAACAGATGCCCAAAGACCTTAGTTGGTATAGTGTCTTTGGAAACATGTTAACATAAAATCTAGTACAAATGTGAGCTACATCATCTCCCACTAGGTTCTCCTTAACTACCACCCTTCTTAGAGATATCAAACATAGTACATATCATCATAATCTATGGGAAAGAAAACATAAAAGGGGAGATCTCAAATTCTCAGTAAGGGTAAACAAGGAAAACATGTAAGCATAAACATGAGTTTATGGGTATGAGAATGTGATACTATAAATAGAAGACCATACTCTACATATCAAATATCATAACCAAAATCATGGTAGTTCATAGGACATGAATCATAAGAAATAGAGATCATAAACCAAGAAAGAATAACATAGGAATAAAACATGGAATTATGGAAAACACATAAGCATATAATAAGATTTCCGTAGAATCAATGAAATCACTGCCAAGGCCATCTTAGTGGACAAAGTCCTTTACTGAATAGGGTGGATCCCTATTCCATATATTTATTACTAAACTGAGTGAACCCTCATTCCATCCCTGTATTACTGAACCGAGTAAACCCTCATTCCATCCCTGTATTACTGAACTCAGAAAACCCTCATTCTATCCCAGTATTACTGAACTGAGTAAACCCTAATTCCAACCCTATATTACGGAGCCAAGAAAACCCTCATTACAACACTGTATTATTGAATCAAGTAAACCCTCAATATAGCCCTATATTACGAAACTGAGTAATCTATCATTCCAGTCCTATATTACTGAACTGAGTAAACCCTCATTCAATCTCTGTATTTCTAAAACGAGTAAACCCTCATTCTAGCCCTGTATTAGTAAACTGAGTAAACACTCATTCTATCCCTGTATTACTGAACCGAGTAAACCCTCATTCCATCCCCTATCTATATCATGAGATATAAATCTTTACCCATTACACTGGAGGGAGATATAGTTCCCACCCTTCACATAATAAAATCATACATACATGTTACACAAAACATATCATAACCCATGAAAATAAATGGGTATCATAAACATGTAAACGTATAATAACCAATGGAAAGAGTTACTGGATTCATAATTATTTCATCAAAAGAATAAATTTTAAAAGAGAAACGAATTTTATATGCGTATAATACATGAAGGAGAAATTAGTTTCATAAAAACCATGACATTAAGAATAACTCATTCCTAAAAAGGATATGAATGGAACCTTTAGATCATTTCCTAGAATGTCTTAGTAACATCAATATATTTCATCTTATATGGAAAATAATTTTGAAATATCATCTAAAAATATTTCTGGAGGAAAATAACCTTTCTTCTTTGAAAATTTCTTTTTAATACATAAAAAAATTTGAAAATCGGTTTTTTAGAAAATACCTTGAAAACCTAAAAATACATTAAATCATTTTGAAAACCATTTTCCTTGAAAAAATTTAAAATAAGCTTCAAAAAATTATAAAAACCTTTTTCTTTGAAAACACTTGAAACCTTTTAAAGAAATCAAAAAAAAATGAAAACCATTTATTTGGAAATACATTGATAACATATAAAGAAAGCTTGAAAGAGTTTTGAAAATCATTTTTACTTAAAACTTATAAAATAATCCTGAAAACCTTTTGAAAATAATTTTTTTGAAAGCACATTGAAAACTTGAAAATAAGGCTTGAAAACATTTTGAAAATAGTTATCCATGAAAAAAATATAAAATAAGTTTAAAACCATTTTGAAAAAAAAATCTTTGAAAATTTATTTTAAAAATAGTTTCATAAAGATTAACCTTTTTAACAATGCAAATGTATCTTTTAATAAATGACGACAGATAAATCCATACATGTCATCCGAGGTCAAAAGAACATTCCTTTTGCATGATAAAAAGGATAGAAAAGTTCCTTGTTTGTAATGTGGCAAGAAGACTAAATTGGAGATATTGGTAAAAGAAAAAAGGGTAAAAATGTTTTTTTTTATATTATAGGGGAATGATATAATATTTTTTGAAACTCTTTTTAGAAAACATATATTTTTGACCGAAGAGATGGTAAAGTTGGTTTTTCTTAAAAACACTTTCTTAACAAACTTATGTACCAAAGAGTAGAAAATGGTACTAATACATGAGTATATCAAAAAATAATAGAATATAAGGAAAATAATCAATATTATTGAGATATGGATCATAATATTTCATCAAAGTAATCATAAACATAAACAATCTCGGAAAGTGATGAGATTGTCTTAGTAAACTCTTATAACTCAGTAACTTTGGATCATAATCTATATGTAAGATAAGGGAATTAAATTAATCTTAATATGTCATTAAAATAAGGAGATTCATTATATAACTTGTATAATGTGAGTATATACACCTTGAAGAATATTTTAGGTTCATAACAAAACATGAGTCTCAAAGAAGGAAAATTGAGACAAAACTATTTTACTTATTTGGTAACTTTTGAATATTAAACCCCGTGAAAGAAGGATCATAAAATAGACATGTGAATACCCATAAATTTAATTATAAGATAAATATAATAAAATAATGGGTAGTACATACACAACACAAAAGTAAAGAGTGGTGAACAAAGCTTGTATCTCACATAAATTAAATGTGAGATGAAAACCCCCTTACCTTATGTCTTGACTCTCTTCATATTCAGACAAGATTTCTGTATGATAAATATAAGTTTATTATAAATATTTTACAGAATAATATTATTATACATAAAACCATATATGGTATTATTATGACCTTATATTACCCTCTTGTTAACGATCATATGTTAAAGTTTCACTTTGGGTAAAATTCACGTTGTTCTACGCATGTGTCTTAATTTGTTACATCTTTGGTCCTTATACTTATATCATGATTAAAAAATGTCAAAAATGATATAAATATTAGTCATATATATTATATTTTTATTATAATAATCTCCATAATATAGGATTATGAAATGGAATACACCATTCCTGGAGATGGTAAGTCATTCATACGCATGGACGTTGTTTCCGTCCTTATTATCGTATTAAAAGAAAGTACATAAATTAAATATGTATATATATTTATATATATCATTATTATATTACCATTAATATATTATATATATCATATAACTTCATTAAAACCATCCTTAATACATTCTGTGTGGTGTGTGAACAATTCACATTGCTTTGAGGGGGCGGTAGTCCACACTTCCTCAAACGATATTATCATATTAACACCAAATGAAAAGTAAAGTGATGTGTGTTGTAAAAGGAATAAATAAGAATAAACACATATTAAATATAATATATGACATATGTAAATATATTTTCCAACATAATGGCTACCATGATTGGTGGAAAAGGATAAATGAACAGTCACTGTTTCGTGAGGCTGTAGTTCACCATACACAGAAATGGTATGTTCAACATTCATTAGATATAGGTGTGTGTAAGTGAAGGTCAGAAAATTTGCAAAAAAACATCCTATTATAGGGAGGATACTGGTTTTTCACAAAATAAGGGAATAATATAGTGTATGGTGTGTATAATGAAAATAAATGGAAGGATCTTGAGAGAAAATGTTACATCTAAATCGGGTAACTCCTTTTGGTTTATGCCAAAAAGATTCCTTGAGAGGCTTTCTAAACAAAGGGAGGATTCAAGGTAGAAGGTAGGATTTTTTGGAGGATAATTGGGTATATCTTTTATGAAATTAAATGGTTTGAGATGTGTGATGAATAGGTAGAGGTGGTGTCCTTTTATAGGGAATGAAAAAGACTCACATAGAATTTTTAGAAACAAATTAAGTTTGCACATGTCCTTACCTAAAAAAGGTCTTACTAAACAAACCAAACTCAATAATTGAAGGTTTACGGACTATATATGGACATAAAATGGGTGTTGTACATGTTAATAGGTTGTTTGGGCCCTTAATTTAAGGATTTGGCCCTAATCAAGCTTAATTTGGTCTTAAATACTATGATTAATTTTAATCACTTTTACTAATAATTTTGGTCAAAATTTAACATGGTGTTATTGTACTCTAAATATAAGACAGAATAAAATGTTGTATGTCAGATTTTTGAAATTCACTTCATATAAGTTGAAAAAATAATATTAGTGCTAATCCTGCAGATGGGACGAAATAATAGGGTTTTAAAGTAGGAAAAAGTTAAATAATTTGTTAATATTTTATATCCAGTTTCAAACTAAAATTGATTCAAATGAGTTAAAATATATTAATATCTATAATAATTATATAATTTTACCTTAAAACATATTTATAATATCATTTATCATTAATAATTAATTATAAAAAAAGTTAGTTTTTAACTTATAAACTGTATTTTTCACTATTCATAAAAAAATATAGTTTCTCATAAAAATCCCAAAAATTCACCCTTGTATAATTTTTACATTCCAAATTAAAAAATGTAGTTTATTTTATCAAATTAAATTTATAAATTTGTCTAAAATTACTTACATTATTAGAAGTGGTTCATTCGAGAAAACGTTATTTTTAAATATAGGACTTTTCCAAAGATCTTATCTTTCATTATCAATATGATTTATTTATATAAAAAAATATAAGCAATATTTGGAAAGTAGTTATTACTATTACTATAACTATATTTAAAATTTAGTTTATAATTATCTCATTTAATTATATATATATATATTTAATAGAAACTAAGTGTTGTGTGCATCGTACAACAAGTTAGTCTTGCTTGTAGCGCAAGTCAAGTTGGTGTTGCATGTAGCGCAAGAAAAGATGGTATTTCAAGTGAAAGGAATGTTTGAATTAGTGTTTTAATATATATATATATATATATATATATATATATAACTATTTCCAGTGTCATGTGAAATAAAAATATTGAAAAGATAAATTAATTCGAAGAAAAACAATTCTCAAAATCTCAGGGTGTTACATTCCATCCCCCTTAAAATTAATTTTACCCTTGAAATTCATCTATGTTATCAAAGGTTTAATAATAAATGTTTCACTCATAGAAACCCAAATCATAAAAATGGATACTAAAACTTCCCTTAAAAAGGGAAATTTGGAACCATTACGGTTACCCAAATTAACATATAACTAGGTTTACACATATGAGAACATAGGTTGGGAGTGAAGATTGGACATGGAGGGAAAGTGTAAATATTTATAGGGAGTGATTGTGGTCATAAATCAATAAATCTTAATGATAAAAATAAATTTGGGGGCCTCAAAGTCATTAATATGTGATGATTTAAATGGCCATCAGGTCAACAAAAATTAAGGTATTAGGACAATAATTGTTTTGATCACTTTCAAAACATTGAGTAATTATTAATAAATTTCTATAAAAAAATAATTCTTGGAATGAATTTATAGAAATTTACTTTGATGAATAAAGCACTGAAATACGCTTTAAATGGATCTTAAGGCCCATAAAGAACAAAATGTCTAACTATTTGCCTCTTTAAAAACATGAATTTATATATAAAAATAGAAAGTAAGACTAATATTTCATCATTAATATTTATTCATTACAGATAAATATACATTAACTAGGACATCACGTAGGCTAGTGGTAGTCATGAAACCCTTATCTTCCTTCGGTCATGGGTCTAAGACCCATAGCCTTGCCGAACTTGATTGGTTGTCACCCAACATACATGATGTCCTTTTTTAAAACCACACGGATATAATGTATTAGATAGAAGTACTAGAAATAAAGTTAATCACTAATTATCTTTTTAACCAAGTTTTTCAACACAAACTCTGTGAAAAAATACTTCCTATGAACCTAAACTTAAACTTTTCATAAATGGTTAACCTTATAACCCTTATCAAAGGTGAAAATCCTAAACTTTTGAAAGAGAGTCGTGAAATCAGTTTATCATTGATTCCACTATTTAACACAATGTTTATCTTGGTTGTAACATTCCAAGTATGTGAATACCCTCATCATATATTCTCTTGAAACATGGTAACAACCTGAATTACCATAAATACTTTTGGAAAACATGCAAGCTTCCTCATTCCAAAGAATATTGGGTTTACTCATTAAATTCAAAAATGTTGTAAACATCATCACTGGTAGCATAAACCACCTATAAAAAAGTCCTTACTTAGTTCCAAGGTAATCAGTACTATGTGATTTACTTATTCAATCCCACATATCTTTATCCATTCAAAATTATCTTAACATAAAGAACATTTAAAGGGTTACCTTCCCGTAGTGAAAATGTTAACTTTAATGGAATAACTTTTCTAGTCCATCATGACCATTCAACGTATTCTTGTAAATCCTTAGCAAAAACATGAAATGAAAAATCCATACATCATTCACTATGCTTAATTGTAGGATCAAAATACATAAATACTTTGATTACTTCATCCTTAATACATCAACAATACTACCTCAACCTATTACATAATACCACATTACTTTCACATTTCATCTATAGTCTCATCATCATCAACAATGTAACCATTACATGTACCAACATGATGGATCCCTTTAGGAGCTTTCATCTTGGTACATTGAATTTTATAATGGCCAATTTCTCCACACTTAAAACACTTAAAATTCAATGACGACTTAGGGAGGCCAAAATTTCAATCCATTTTGTTAACTGAAATATTTATTTTTCCCTTGTAGTCACTTTGTTTGTGCATTTCTTTTACACATTCAAAACACCTTCTTATTCCAATAATAAATTCTCGTAGGTGATTCTTTCCACATTCTTGACATAAAAGAAACCAGATATTTTTTTTTCATGGTCTCTATTACCCAAAATCTCTATGAAATCCTTCTTTATCTTCCTTAGTGAGTCTGAAAGTTGGTTAAGGTAAAAAAAATTAATCATGTTTTGTGAAAATATATTAGGCATGATCACAACATCTTTCACTCCAGTGATCATCCCACTTGACTGCTCATCATAAAATACTTCATCACATCAACATTAATCTAGTTCCTTCTAGTTCTCATCCTTTAATAAAACCATAAGCATAGTGTGATAATTACTTGTCATAGAAGAAAACCACATAGTCATGAAGATAATTACTTATAGGATGTCTAAATCATGACACCTTCCATAATCTATGACACCTTGGGTTTATCCAAGGTTATTCATAGCTAACTTATATATAAATTCTTCATGATGGTTCATGGAGAGTTTGTGAATTCCCAAAGAATATCCCTTGGGAGTGTCAAACCAGGTGTCTAGTAAGGCCCATTATCGTGTGCCAGATTACCTCGAGTCAAGACTAGAACATATTGTGAGAGTTTTTACACCTAGGTACATTTGTGCTAGATCCACATCCACATGTAGTATCCAGACAGGGATGAATTTCATGGAAACCACTCACTCTAACCTTACCAAAATTCCAAGTCATTTTTCCTAATATTAACTCATCATTATACTTATACTTAGTGACATCCCTAGACATATCCTTAGAAATAAACATAGGGATATCACTAAGGTTTTCTCATCCTAGTTTCCAAAGGTTAACTATACCTTTGCTCTGATACCAACTATAGCAACCCTCTCATTTCAAAACATTAACATTACAATACTCTGACAGAATACTTAAACATTGTACAAATAGATTCCCAAAGACTATAGTTGGTATAGTGCATTTGGAAACATGGAAACATAAACACTAGTAAATATGTGAGCTACATCATCTCCATCTAGGTTCTTCTTGACTAGCACCCTTCTTAGACAAATCAAACATAGTACATATCATCATACCCTGGGGGAAAGGAAACATAAAAGGGGTGAGCTCAAATACTCAGTAAGAGTAAACAAGGGAGAAATATAATCATAAACATGAGTATATGGGTATGAGAACATGATCCTATAAATATAAGATCATAACCTACATATCAAAGATCATAAACAAAGTCATGGCATAAATAATGGCAGTTCATAAGACATGAATCATATGAAATACAGATCATAATCCTTGAAATCATAACGTAGGAATAAAACATGAATTGTGGCAAACACATAAGCATAAAATATGATTTCCATAGTATACAAGTCATCAATGCCAACACCATCTTAGAGGAAAAATTCCTTTAAAAAACTAGGTGAAACCATGTTCCTTCCCTATATTACTGAATTTAGTGAACCCTCGTTCCATCCCTGTATTACTGTACCAAGTAAACCCAAATTCCATCCCTATGTTACTGAACTGAGTCAACCATCATTCTAGCCCTATATTACTGAACCGATTAAACCCTCATTCCATCCCTGAATTACTAAAGTGAGTAAACCCTCATTCGAGCCCTGTATTACTGAACTGAGTAAACTCTGATTCTAGCCTTATATTACTAAAATGTGTAAACCCTCATCCCATCCCTATATTACTGAACTGAGTAAACCCTCATTCTAGCCCTGTATTACTAAACCAAGTAAACTATCATTCCATCCATGTATTACTGAACTAAGTAAAACTTCATTCCATCCACGTATTACTGAACTAATTAAACCCTCATTCTATCCCTATATTACTAATCAAAGTAATCCCTCGTTCCAACCCTGTCTATATCATGATATATAAATATTTACCCAATTCATTGAAGGGAGATATAGGTTCCAACAATAACATAATGAAATCATACATACATGTTCCACAAAACATATCATAACCCATGAAATGTAATGGGTATCATAAACATATTAACATATCAAAACATATGTAAAGAGTTAAAAGTTTCATAATCATCTCATCAAAATCATAACCCGTAAAAGAGAAATGGATTTCATATACATATAATCCATGAAGGATAAATGAGTTTCATAAAGACCTTGATTTCACAAATAATTAATTCATAGAAAGTATTTGAATGAAACCTTTAGATTATTTCCTATAAGGTATGAGTAAAATCAATAGATATTATCTTATATGGAAAATAATTTTGAAATATCTTCTAAAAATGTTTCTTAAAGAAAATATACTTTATTGTTTGAAAAGGGGTTTTTAATAAATAAAACCACTTGAAATGATTTTCTTAAAAAATACCTTGAAAATTTATAAAAAAGGCATGAAATCGTTTTGAAAACCATTTTCCTTTAAAACATTTAAAATAAGATTCAAAACATTTTAGAAATATTTTTATTTGAAAACCCTTGAAATTTTTAAAGAAATATTGATATTGTTTTGAAAACAATTTCATTGAAAACATAAAAAAGAATGCTTGAAAACGTTTTGATAATCATTTTTCATGGAAACTTATAAAAGAAGCTTGAATATTCTTTGAAAATCATTTTTTGGAAGGCAGTTTGAAAACATGAAAATAATACTTGAAAACATTTGGAAAATAGTTTTTCATGAAAACATATAAAAGAAGTTTAAAACCATTTTGAAAACAATTTTAATTTTAATTTTATTTTAGAAACATTTTCATAAACATTAAACTTTTTAAAAATTAAAAGAGATCTTTGAAGAAAGGATGGAGGATAAATCAGTACATGTCAAATGAGGTCAAAAGAACCTTCCTTGTACACAATAAAAATGATAGAAAAGTGCCTGGTTAGGAAAGATATAATAATATTCCCTTTAAAATATTGGTAAAATAAAAAAAATATTCTAAATATTATAGGATAATGGTATAATATTCTTGGAAACTATTTTTATAAAATATATATTTCTGACCGAAAAGAGGGTAGAGTCGGGCTTTCCTAAAAACACTTTCTTAACAAAATTATGTACCAAAGAGTGGAAATGGTACCAATAAATGATTATATCATAAAATAAAATTGTGAAATGAAACTTATGAATATTATTGTGATATGGATCATAATATTTCATCATTGGAAGCATAAACATAAACAATTTTGGAAAGCGATGAGATTGTCTCAATAAACTCCTATAACTCAGTAACTTGGGATCATACTTTCCATATAAGAAACGGAAATTATATGAACCTTAAGATATAATTAAAACAATTATATTAATGATATAACATTTAAAATGGAATTATATAACCTCAAATAATATTTTAAGTGCTTAACAAAACATGAGTCTCAAAGAAGGAAAATTGAGACAAAATAGTTTTACCGATTTGGTAACTTTTGAATGTTAAACCCCATGAAAGAATGATCATAAAATTGAAATGTGAATACACATAAATTTAAGTATAAGATAAAAATAATAAATTTTTTTTTATTACATACACCTCACAAAATTAAAGAGTGATGAACATAGCTTGTATCTCATAAAAATTAAAAGTGAGATGAAAATCCCCTTACTTTGTGTCTTGACTCTCTTTATACTCATACAAGCTTCATGAATAATAAATATAAGTTTATTATAAATATTTTATAGGAGAATATTCTTATATATAATACCATACATGGTTTTATTATGACCTTATATTACCCTCTTGTTAACAATCTTATGTTAAAGTTTCACTTCAGGTAAAATTCACTTTATTCTTCACGTGTGTCTTAATTTGTTACATCTTTGGTCCTTATACTTATATCATGATTCCATAATTTAAACCATGATATAAATATCATTTATATACATTATATTTTTATTATAATAATATATATAATATAGGAGTATTAAATTGAATACAGTGTTAATGGAGACGCTAAGTCGTACGTACGCATGAATGTTGTTTCTGTCTTTATTATTGTATTGAAAGAAAGAATGTAAATGACATATTTACATATATATGTATATGTATATATGTATATATATGTATCATTATTACATATGAATTAATATATTTTATATATCATATAATTTCATTAAAACCATCCTTAATGCATTTTATGTGTTGTGTGAATGAATCGTATCGCTTTGAGGGGGCGATAGTCCACACTTCCTCAAACGAGATTATAATATTAACAAAAAATGGAAAGTAAATAGAAATGTGTTGTAAATGTAATATAGAAGCTTAAATACATAGTAAATATAATATATTACATATATAAATAGATTTTCTATCCTAATATTCACCATGATTTGTGGTAAAGGAGAAATGAACAATCATCATTTCGTGAGGAAGTAGTTTGTCGTACACAGAAACAGTATGTTCAACATCCATTAGATAGAGGTGTGTGTACGTTTAGGTCAAAAACTTTGTATAATATCATCCTATAATATCTATGATGATGGTTCTTTCACACAATAATGGAATAATATAGTGGAGGTGGTGTAGAAAGAAAATAAATGGAAGGAGTTTCAGAGAAGAAATTATCTCTAAATTGAGTAACTCCTTTTGGTTTATGCCAAAAGGATTCATTGAGAATATTTTTGCACAAAGGGAGGATTCAAGGTCGAAGGGAGGATTTTCAGGATGCTACCTAGTCAGATCATAGACTAACATAAAATTTTTGAGTAGTGTGAGGAATTGGTAGAGGTGGTGGCTTTTATAGGGAAAGAAAAGGACTCACATTGAATTTTTAGAAACAAATTAGGTGTACACATGTCCTTACCTAC
This sequence comes from Viscum album, assembly GCA_963277665.1. NCBI lineage: Eukaryota > Viridiplantae > Streptophyta > Magnoliopsida > Santalales > Viscaceae > Viscum > Viscum album. Next base: position 939,275,783 of record OY728141.1, read on the forward strand.
AAAAAGTCTTAAAAAGAAAAAAAAACTTAATAATAGGAGGTTTATGGATAAAATATGGACATAAAATGGGTGTTTGACATGTTTCGAGGTCGTTTGGGCCCATAAGTATAAGGTTTAGTCCCTAATTAAGCTTTAATTTGGCATTAACTGGTGTGATAAATTTTATTGAGTTTTACTAATCATTTTGGTCAAAAATTAACATGGTATTATTAGAATCTAAATATTACAATTAATATAATTTTTTATTTCATATTTTTGATATTCACTTAACAAAAGCGAAAAAATTAATATTAGTGTTAATCCCACAGACAGGACGAAATAAGAGGGTTTTAAAGTAGGAAAAAGTTCAAAAGTTTGTTAAGATTTTATATTCAGTTTCAAAGTGAAATTGATTATAATGAGATAAATTGTATTAAAAGATGTAATATATATATAATTTTACCTTATAAAATATTTATAATATCATTTATCATTAGTAATTAATTAAAAATTAGTATTTTTAACTATTCATCAAAAAATGATGTTTCTCAGAAAAATCCTTAAAATTCACCCTAATATAATTGTTATATACTTAATTCAGAAATTAAGTTTATTTTATCAAATTAAATTTCTAAATGTTTTTAAAAATGCTTTCCTTATTAGAAGTGGTTCATTTGAGGATATGATGTTTGTAAACATAGAAGAAATTTACAAAAAATATTATCTTTCATTATCAATATTTTTTATTTATATAAAACAACTATATAAAATATTTGGAAAGTAGTTATTACTATTCAAATAGCTATTTTTGAGGGTTAGATTATAATTATATCATTTAATTAATTATATATATATATGTGTGTGTTTTAAATAAACTCAGTGTTGCATTCATCGTACTCCAAGTCAGTGTTTCTTATAGTGCAAGCCAAGTTGGTATTGCATGTAGTGCAAGCCAAGTTGGTATTGGGTGTTAAAGAAATTTTTTACATAGTATTTTAATATATATATATATATAACTATTTCTTGTGACATGTTAAATGGAAAATATTTAAAATATAAATTAATTCGAAAAAAACAATTCTCAAAATCACGGGGTGTTACACTGTAAGCCACAACACCCCTATTAAAACTACATAGACTTTGATTCCCAGCCAACTAGGATACGTAGGAAACCTCTATAAGGTTCAATACCAACACATTCATGTTAACATTGGTTCCATCTCATCCATTCCATTCCACTTCAATACTTACTCCATTTCTATCATGATCCTTATGCGGGCCGCCATATCCCGGTGGGATCACACCATCCACGTGTGTCATGTCAGTGTGTAAGCCCAATTCATCCCATTACTACTCTTAGTAGCACCTGGGAGACTAACCATTTGTAAACCCCACACAATCCATATCCATCCAACCAAGATTGTTCCTCTTTCTATAGGAATCTATCCATGTGTAATAACAAAATCACCCCTTAGAACTATGTGAGTTTTGATCCATATCTTATACACAGGATATGTAGGAAGCCTCCTCAAGGTTCAATCCCAACCAATGGTAAATCTTGGTTTCCCAGTTATTATGGTCCACCTTCTATGACCCTCCCTCGATGGTGTCTAGATCAACATTCATGGTCTGAATCCTTCCCTTCATGGGACACACCACTCCCAGGTCCTTCCTTTTGGGAGTTCTGATCCATCCATCTAGTAAACTTTCCATGTGCTCCCTCCTAGGGATGTGCCTATCTGATCCACCTTCATAAGTGTTTCTATTAGTCTAGTCCATCTATTATTAGTGTTAAAATCATTTCATAACTCATTTTAAACATGGTATTCTGAGGAAAAACTTAGAGGGATTCCTTTGGCATAATATACACCCCGATCGATATAGAAAGCCTTGGGTTTCCATGCCCTTGAGAAGCTCTATAACGAGGGAGAATATAGTTTTTTCAATGTTTTTGTAACACCCAAAGGTTTTGAAAATGAATATTGAATGCATGAAACACTGAGTCACTAAAAAACAACACATTTTATATTCTATCCATTAAACACAACTTTTCCTCTACTATGTTTTTAATTTCAAAAAACAGTCATCTAGAGTTGTGATCAATAAGTCATTTGGAGTCTGATAGAACCAGCTTGATTTTTGGTGAATAGTAACATACCCTTTTGAATAGTAATATGAATAGTGATATGACCCTTATGAATAGTAAATATTATTATTATTTTATTTTATTATGGTAATAAGATAATGAGATCTTAATTAATTTTTCAATGTGATATAAAACTAATTTTACCTTTAAAATTGTTATTTTCTAATTAACTATGATTTTGTTTAGAAATTAAATTAATAATATTTTGAAAAATATTTTTGAAAAATTGAGTTCATTTTTGAACTCTAGACATTGAAAAATGGTTGGGTTGAATTTTTGGTATTTTCCTGGAATTCTTGAATTTTTTATGAATAGTGAAATACGGTAAAATACCGTATATACAAATTATCAGTTAAATACACTATTTATGACCAAATGAGTGATGTAAGGCCACTTGGTTAGAACTCACATGCACTTATTACGATTATGTGTCACATGAAACAACATTATTGGTTGTCTTGACGGAATTAATAAAAAAATGAATAAAATATTCAAAATTCACTCCTCTCCTCCACTATAACCCCCCCCCCCCCACAGACACACACTTCCTATTCTCTTCACTCACCTAAGCCTTGAATATCCTCAAATATATACCCAAATACAATTCCCTAGTAACTCCCCACATCCAATAAGCTATTGGTCTTTCTAAAATACCAAAACCCTTTCCCTTAAGGAGGTTCTCAAGGAAGTTATTTCAAGAGGTAAAGAACCCTTCTTTTTCATTTAGTTTCATTTCAATCTATCTTATTATTTATCCTCTACTCACCTACTCTATCCAAATGATCATGATAAATCTAGTATCATCTATGTACTATAATTATATAATGTTAGTGGAAGAACCGTCATCAATATTCTTACTCTTTCACTTTTATTTTAGAAACAAAATCAACGTCCATGAGGTTCCAATTTATAACCTTTGTGGACGATGAAGTTTCGTTCATAAATTTATCCTTAATTACTGGTCAATAAACCATTTTAATGGTTTAATAATACTATAATATATGTATTATAACCTATTTAATATTCAGGAACCAGTATATTTACATAATACTAAATCATATGACCAAACTAGTTCCTAAAAATCAAATTACCGCTTATATAATCTAAGTGATTTTCATTAATATTTCATCTAATGATTCATCCTCATGACATGTAACCAAATGATATAAATTAACATTAAAAATACTGTATTTTCATAAATAATATGCAATTTAAATTCTAGATATTTACATCCATTCCTCATGAACTCCAAAACAAGTGAGCAGGTTATGAAAATCAAGAAAACAAACACTCCGGAATGACGAAATTCAATATTATAACTTGTCAATAAGGACATAAATGAACTAAAAAGAATTATGATAAAATAAATAAATGTCTAATAAGTTCTTAAATAAGTTATTAAAAAGTCTAATTTCATATTATAGTACCTTATGTTCAAGATCAGAACACAATCAGACTTAAGGTAAGGGTTTTTTCACCCAAACCTCCATTTTCATTCGGATTAATTTTATTGTCTAATTACCTCAATGAAACTCTTATTTATTATTATGTAATCCTCATAAATTATGTTTGAGTTTTATATATATGTTAACCAACCATAATATTTCCTTATTTTATGGATAGTTACACGTTTTAAAATGAACTTTCAAAATTGTTTCTGAAATACAAGCCAGATTCAAGGGATTTTCTCAAATTCTTACCTAATTTCAAGGGAACTCTATATTCCGTTTTTAGAAACCAATATCTTTATAAAATCAATAATTTTATTATGAAAATACTATCTTAATTTATTTATGGTTTTATACAAATAATTTTCCAAAAGAACTCTTCTTTTCAAAATAAAAGAGTATTTATCTCAAGAATTACTTAATGATTTTATAAGAGTTTTTTTGTCCATTTCCACACTCTTATTGATTTTTATGTATTGTTGAGATTAATAATTTATGAATTAATCTACCATATTTAATTGTATGTTTTATTAATATATTGTTTGTGGATGTGCTATCCTAAAACCATTCACCAATTTACTCCAAATGGTTAGTGTTTTAGCTTAATGTTTGGGGAAAGTTATTTACATTTCATATATTTGATTCAATATGAATGTATGTGTTGTTTATGTTTATCTCTTTTCATATGATGAATATAGTCGACATAGTATGTTCTAGGAGGGTCCCGTTATAGCCCCTCGGTGCATCGGTAGGTCTCATGAGACAAACTACGGTCCTGGCACAAGGCCTTGACAAAATGATTATTTATGGTCTTAGCACGAGGCCTTGACGGTATGGTTATGAAGTCACGCATTATGAATTCCATCATTATGAAAATAGTATTTATGGTTCATGTGGTTAATATACTAGTAGAATACCCATGATTATGTCATTATTTATTCAGCTCTTTTTCCAGCCATAATGTGTTCAAGTTTTTATTAAAGGTAAATTTTTTTAGTTATTCAACATGCATAATATTTATGCTATGATATCTTCCACTGTATTGCTTACCCTTAATAAGAATTTATTCTCACCCCTTTCGTATGTTTCATTTTCTCAGTACATGAATAATTTTATTATAAATGACATGCTGAAATGACCTAGGAGTTATGGATGTTGTCAAAGGAGTATCTATGTTGTATTTATTTTCAAGTTGTAATGTTAGACTTATGTATGTATCTTGTTTCCAATAATACTAAACTACTAGGTCATTTAGGATTCATATTCCTAGTTTATATTCCAATTTAATCAAATTAGGCACTGGCTTCGGGCAACTGGGGTTGGGTCTTTACAGTTTCAGTGCCTAGATATGCCACCAATACCTAGTGTGACTACTCACTTGATCGATGGTTTCTTACCTAACTTGAAACATTATAATTTCCTAATATAAGAAACATAATTAACTATAATCCACAAATAGATGGCACCGAGAATGAGTTTCATGAACAACATCATAATCTATAATGGATAACCGAACCCGGTGACGAATTCCAAGAAGGAATGCACAGAAGGAGGGACCAACATCGCATCATACCGTTTTGATCAAGGAGTAGAAAAATCTAACTAAATGATGAAATTATCCCACATTTAGAAAGATATAATGTAGGGTAACAATCCACGTGTCACCATGATGATGTGTTCCCTGATAGAAAGCATCCGAAATAGTTATAGATTCATTAAATATCACATTCTTTTTCTTGATTACCATCTTGTTGAGATCATCTCAAAAGAGGTAATCGAAATCCTTGACACCATTGCTAATAAAGTAACATGTCTTGGACATAGAATAAAACTTTTCCCTTCCATCAGCATTAATATGTTCATATTAAAAATAGACAAAGACTCATAAATGTGAGAGTTTTACATCCTTACTATACTAGATATCCTTGTATAGGAATTCTATCATTGGTATAGATGGACTCCAGTTGATGAGATATGTTGGAATGTTCATTGCATCAACCCAGAAGGCCTTGGGTAACCCTGAATGTATCCTTGTGATGTTATAACTCTCATTCAGTGTCCTATTCAAACTTTCAACAACACTATTCTATTATGTAATTCCTAGAATATTCTTCTCCCACCAAATTACATTATTTGAATACAATTCCTTGAACTCATTGTTGCCTTATTCTCCAAAGTTTTCTGACCACAATAATTTTATCTATGTTCCCAAATCATTCTCACATATGGTTTTCCAATTCTAAAATACCATAAATACATCATATTTTCTTTCCAAAAAGTAAAACCATACCTTCCTAGTTGATTCATCAACAAATTTCATATAATATTGAGATCCACCAAGGGAATTTACTGGTATAGTGTAACACACCAAGAATTCATAAATAAATTTAATATTGAATGCATGAAACAATGAGTCTCTACAAAACACCACTTTTTTATAACCTAGCCAGTTAACATAATTTTCCCACCTCTATGATTTACATTTCGAAAAATTGACATACACGGTTGCGTTTAGTATGATATTTAGAGTCTAATAAGACAAACATAAATTTTGATGAATAGTAGAATACCCTTATAAATATAAATATGAATAGTAATATGACCATTATGAATAGTAAATCATATTATTAATTTATCATCTTATGGTTATATGATAATTATATCTTGATTAATTTTTCAATGTAATATAAAACAAATTATAGTTTTAAAATAGTTATTTTTTGTATAAATTATGATTTTTTTAAAAAATTAAATTAATAATATTTAGAAAATTATTTTCCAAAAATGGTGTTCATTTTTGAATTCTAAGTGTCTAAAAATGGTTAGGGTGGATTTTTGGGTTTTTTCTAAAATACTCAAATTTTTTATGATTAGTAAAATACAACAATTAACCGTATATATAAATTATCAGTTAAATTCACTATTCATAGAATCACAGATGATGTAATCACACTTTTTTTAAACTCACAAGCACTTATTACTATTATGGGTCATATGAATAAATGTAATTGGTTGTCTTGAGTGAAATAATAAAATAATGAATAAAATAACCAAAAACCACTCCTCTCCTCCACTATAAAAACCCCTCTCACTCCCTCTTCTCTTCACTCCTATCAAGCCTTATAAATTGTCTAAATTATTTTCAAATGTCCTCCTATGATCCTACCACACTTCCAAAATCCCTTTGTCTCATAAAAATACCAAAACCTCTCCCCTAATGAGGCTCTCAAGGAAGATAAATTCAAGAGGTAAATTCATCTTTTCATTTCATTTATTTCAAGTTCCATTCTTTTCTTTTTCTTTCCATACCTCCTTTCATCCAAATTTTGTGATTAATAAAGTACCTTAAATGTAGCATAATTTTGTTATTATAAAGGAATAATTCTTCATCATCTCTCTTTTATCCTTATTTTATACTAGAAATGAAAACACCATTCAAGATGGGTTAATTTATCACATTCATGGATCATGAGTTTTCAATTTCTATTACCATCTTTAATTATAGTCATAAAACCATTTTAATGGTTGAAAAAGACTATAATATATGTATTATAACTTATTTAAGGTTATATAATCCTTTTTCACACATGATATTAATTTATAAATCAAAATGAGTTCATTGTGATCATGAACCACCAATTAAACCAAACAATTTTTATTAAAGTTTTATATAATGATTCATCTTCACTCCCAACAACCAAAAAAATTAGGACCATGTAATCTTCTTGTTTTTAAATAATAACATAAAACTTCTATTATGGACAACCATTCTCATTCTACATGTTTATCCGTACATGAATAAAAGTAAACTGATCATCAAAACTAAGGAAGAAAATGCTCCCAAACATTGAAATTGAATCTCTTAACCCATAAAAAGTCCATGAATGAACCTAATAAGGTTATAATAAATCAATTATATATATAGGAGGTTTTTTAATTTTTAATTTATGAACCTAATTTTCTTTATTCAATTAATTAAGATCAAGGAGGAACATCTTCAAACTTAAGGTAAGGGTTTTCTACCCGAACCTCCATTTCCATTCAGGTTACTCTTATTCTCTATATACCTCATTCAAATTCTTATTTATTCATATTCAACCCTCATAAATTATTTTTTAATGATCTGTATATTATTACCAACTAGAATCATACTTTCATTTATGGTGATTTATATGTTTTAAAAGTATATTTCAAAAATTCTTCTTGAAATATAAGCCCGTTTCAAAGGAACTTCCAAAATTCTTGCCTATTTTCAAGGTCACTATATAATATTTTTTAAGCAACCATTATATTTCTAAAAACACTAATTTTATTTTGAAAAAAACTATATTATTTAACTTATTATTTTAGATAAATATTTTTCTGAAGAAATCTTCCTTTCAAAGTAAAAGAGTATTTATCTCAAGAATTACTCAAGGATTTTATAAGAGTATTTTCATTTGTTTCAAAAATCTTATTAATTCTTATATATAATTGGGAATAATATTTTATGGTATCATATAACATATTTTTTGAATGGATTATAATTATTCTGACTAGGGATGTGATATCTTGAAACCATTCACAATATTACTCCGAATGGTTAGTGTTTATTTTTAATGATTAGGGAAAGCTAGTTACATTTCATATGTTATTTTAAATATGAATGTATATATTGTTTATGTTTATAACCATTCATATGAGGAATTAATTAAAATTATTCTGTAATGGGTGTGCCCCTCTCTATCCCCTTTATGCATCGTTAGGTATCATGAGACAAATAGATATGGACTTGGCTGGGGCCTTGCCTATTTTTAGATACGGTTTTGTCCAAGGCCTTAATCATTTTTAAATGATTGGATGAGGCCTTGATGATATGTTTCAGAATGTATGGAATATGCATTTTCCTCATTATGAATCTAGAAATTCATAGTATATGAGTTTATTTGACTAGTAAAACACCCATGATTATGTTTTATTATGGAAATATTTTCTCAGCTCATATTTCTGCCATATTATGTTCAAGTTTATTTTTAAAGGCATGTGTTTTAAATTATTCATCATTCCTAATGTTTTCTTATGATATATTACACTGTATTTCTTACCCTTAGTGAGAATTTGATATCACCCCTTTCTTTTGTTTTATTTTTCTCAGGATGTGAAGAAGTATTTTATGAATGAACTGTAGGGATAACCGAGGAGATATGGATATTTTAAGAGGAATTTCTATGTTTTATTTCATTTCAAGTTGTAATGTTGAACTTATGTATGTATCTTGTTTCCAAAGATACTAAACAACTCGGTCCTTTAGGATTCATATTCCTTGTTTATATGAAAATGTAATAAAATATGGTACCCATTGTGGGAAACTGGGGTTGCGTCTTTATAGTTGGTATCAAAGGAAGTTTAGTAGAAAAAATGGAAACAAGATTTAGAAAATATAGATTAGGGAACAAACCCCTAAGATAATCTTTGTGGATAAACATACAAGAACATCCTAGAATTTTGGTAAGGAATATATTATGTGGATATTTCTAGAAAATACATCCTTGTCTAGATGCTCCAAGTGGACGCAGTTCTGGAACAGATGTACCTAGTAGTGAAAACTCTGACAAGGAGTTTTAGGCTTGACCTAGGGTATCCTAGTACATGACAACGGGTCTTACAATTCACCAAGGTTGAACCCCCTAGGGAATATTCTTTGGATAATTCACATTTTCTTTACAATCCATTATGAAGGATTTAAATGTAAATTTTTTCTCAAGGAAACGATGTTTATGATAATGATATTAGCCATGCATAGGATTTCAATTTATGATAAGTATTTTGATATGTTGATATTATATATTATAATTCATAACCTAATCTAGTGTATACCATTATTTATAAATGGATCCCAGTGAATGGAATGGAAACTACATGAATGAATGTATCCCATGTAGGGACTTCCCTCCGATGCAAGATAATGATGTTGTCTCTGGTTCTATAATTGGTACTGAGAAACTTTTAACTATACTAGGATAGTTTAATCAAGTTATGAAAAATAAACTTACCCATATGGAACATCCAAATCCGCATAATGGAGGACCAATGATAGATTTCTTTATACGACAACATCCTCCATCATTTAATAAGAATACAAACCCATTCATAGTAGAGAAGTGGATAAGACCCTTAGAGAAGATATTTATTGCTTTGGGAAGTAATTAAAGGGATAAGGTTATCATGTCACGTTATCATCTTTCAGGCTATTCTAATCAATTGTGGTCACTAATTCAAAACACAAATTAGGAGGAAGAAATAGAAAACATGGAATGGAGTGAATTAAAAGGACTTTTCTTAGAGAAATACTTTCATTGTGAACAGTGAGCGAATATAGAAAGGAAATTTTAGAATTTCATGAAAAAGGAAGATGAGAATGATGTAAAGTATAAAGATAAATTAACAATGTTATAAAGGCATGCTATGGACTATATAATTAATCCAAGGAGTGATATTGATTGATTATTTGATGGCCTAAAGCCATTCCTCTGATGGGCACTATTCTACCAAAATTTCTAATCATATGAAGATATAGTCTCATTTACTATCAAGATGGAAAAAGGAGTTCTCTAAGTCTTTTGACTTTAAAGGAAAGCAAGAGAATAAGAGAGCTTCTAAAAACTCTAGAAAAGGAAATAAGGAAATGGGGAATAAGGGAAGAGTATACTTTCCACCCTATAAAAATTGTGGAAGGAAACATTTCAATGCCTACTTAAAAGGAAAAGTGGTGTGTACAGGTTTGGATAGAAAGGCCATCAAGCTGGTGATTTCAAGTGAAATAAAGAAACTATTAATGTTCAATGCTATAATTGTAGGGATAAGGGACACTATGCTAATTATTTTCCAAAGCATCAAGGAAATGTGCCTCAAAAAAGGCCAAGGGAGCAGGGAAAAGCTTATGTGATCACAACTACTGATATTAATGTTTCTAATGATGTGGTATCATGTACTTTAATCATTTCCTCAAAATTATCCAATGATTTATTTGATTCTACATCATCGCATTCTTTCATATCTTCCTAGTTTTCCAAGACAATTATATATTTCCAATATGATTTAATAAGGTAATTGTCAGTCAAAAATCATTAATAAAGTATCATTGCAACAAATTTGTGTCAGGAATTCCCCATTATGGCATATAAAAGAGCATTATCTACTGATTTTATTATCACACCCATGATTTAATTTTATATAATCCTTGGTATGGATTGTCTTTTGAACTATGATGTAAAAATCCATTGCATGAAGGAGGTGGTTACAATTTTTGAGGTCGATGTGGAATCCGTTATCTTTAGGGCAGAAATATCACCATCTGATTCTCATCTAGATCCACCCCCAATAGCTCTACTGAATTCAATTATTGGGGAGGAAGTTAATGCAATAACTATGGGTGAGGAAAGGAATATTCAAATATAGGATGCACCTAGTGTGCAAGAATATGTTGATGTGTTTCTAGAGGATTGACCTAGACATCCTCCAGAGTGGGGAATTCAATTTTCCATTAACTTAATTCTTGATTCATGGACTATATCAAAGACCCCTTATAGAATGGCCACTATGTAATTAGTATAATTGAAGAAACAACTAGAGGAGTTGAGTGATAAAGGATTTATTCTCCCTAGTTTTTCTCCCTAGGGAGCCCCTATTCTTTTTTTAAAGAATATAGATGGACTTATGAGGTTGTGCATTGACTATAGGAATATCAATGCTATAACAATAAAGAAAAAGTATAACCTACATCGCGTTGATGATTTATTTTATCAAATTTATAGAGACCAATATTTTTCAAAGATTGAACTTCGATCTGGATTTCATCGGTTTCAATTAAAGAATGGAGACATTCCAAATAATGCATTTTGATATATGTATGGGCATTACGAGTTTACAATAATGCCTTTTGGAATGACTAATGAACCCTCTATTTTCATGGATGTAGTGAATAGAGTTTTTTAGGAATATCTTGATGACTTTTTTGTAGTATTTATTTATGATATCTTAGTATAATCCACAAAATACAAAGATCCTGAAAATCACTTACGCAGTATTTTGAAGACTCTTACAAGAAATGAATTATATGGTATGTTTAGAAAATGTTAATTTTGGATTCAATCAGTTTTATTGCTTGGCCAAATTTTCTCTAAGGATAGAATATCTATTGATTCTTTGAAGATAAAGGTTGTGCAAGAATATCCTACTCCAATGAATATAACTAGGTACGTAGTTTTATTGGTTTAGTAGGTTATTATCAGAATTTCACTCAGAACTTCACCTATTTAGCCAACCCAATGACCAAGATTACACATAAAGGGGTTAAGTTCATATGGACAAAATAATGCGAGGAATATTTTGAGGAATTGAAGAGGAGATTATGGAGTTCTCTGATCCTCACTCTACTTTCGGGGAATTATGGGTTTGTGATCTATAGTGATGAATCAATGAAAGGACTTGGTTGCATCCTTATGTAGAATATGGATTTATTGCCTATGCATCAGGGCAGCTAGAAATTCATGGGCAAAACTATCATACTCATGATCTTGAGTTAGAAACTGTAATATTTTTTCTAAGGATATGGATACATTATCTCTATAAAGAAAAATGTGAGATATATAAGGATCATAAGAGTTTGAAATATATTTTATTATAGAAATAACTCAATATGAGGAAAAGGATATGGGTTTAACTAATCAAGGACTATTATTGTTCTATACACTACCACCGAGAAAAGGAAACTAAGGTAGCTAATGCATTGAGCATGAAAGATCATGGATTTCTCAAAAAAATAAGGTTTGAAAAGGATCCTTTATACACAGATCCAGTGAGGATGGATATGGGAATTTTCAATGAAGGTGAAATATCATTAATTTTTCATTTGGTTTCCCAACCATCTCTTTTGAAAAGAATTAAAACTTCATAGTCTGATGATGAGAATATTCAAAATAAAATTAAAGGTGTGAATGATGGGAAGTTGGATAACTTCATGTGTGAAGATAGAATTCTAAAATTTGGGAAGAGGATTTTGGTTCCCGTTATACCCAATCTAAAAAGGGAGTTATTTGATGATGCCTATAGTTTAAATTTTTCTATAAATCCTGCTAGCACTAATATGCATAGAGATTTGAAGGAACATTTTGTGTGGGACAACATGAAGCAGGAAATTGTTGGTAATGTATCAAGATGTCTAGTATATCAGTAAGTAAAGGCCAAAAGACAACATTCAAGAGGATTCATGAAATCTATACCTATTCCTACATGGAAATGGGATGACAACACCATGTATTTTGTCACTAGATTACCCAAAACTCCAACGAAGAATGATGTGATAAGGGTAGTTGTGGATAAACTTAAGAAATATGCAAATTTCTTTACTACAAGGGAGGATTTTCGACCGGAGTGACTTGCACAACTCTATATCAATGAAATTTTAAGACTTAATGGAGCACCTCTCTCAATTGTTTCTAGACTCAATCCATGATTTATATCGAAATTATGGAAAATTATTCAGAAGTATTTGGATACGGAGCTTTAATTTAGTACTGTTTATCACTCTCAAAACTAATTGGCAATTAGGAAGGATGATCCAAACTTCAGAAGACATGTTGACATCACTCTCACTTGATTTTCAAGGTATGTGCGATCAATATTTTCCTTTGGTGGAGTTTTACTGCTATAATACTTTCCATTCTAGTACTCAAATAGAACCATATGAAGCATGTTATGGAAAGTGATGTTGTATGCCAACATGTTGGGATCAAGGAAGCCAGTGGTCCTAGAGCATGTGGAGGAAACAACAGTGAAGGTAAATACTATTCAAGGCCATATCAAAGAATCTCAAAGTAGACAAAAATTTTGTGCTGATAATCAAAGGAATTATTTGGTATTTCAAGTGGGAGATCATGTTTTCTTAAAAGTATCTCCATGGAAGGGTGTTATAAGATTTGGGAAGGAAGGGTAACTGATCCCTAGGTACATACACCCTGTTAAAATTATGGAGATAATTGGAGCTATTTCATATCATTTAGCTATGGCGCCTAGCCTGTCTAAGGTACACAATGTGTTCCATGTCTCATTGTTGAGGAATTACGTGTTAGACCCAACACATGTCCTCACTTCTAAAGGTATAGAATTGGAAACAAACCTATCTTACTATAAAGTGCCTATCTGGATTCTGGACACTAAAGAATAGCTGTTGAGGAATCAGACGACTCTACGGGTAAAGATACTTTCGAGAAATCATAAAATCAAAGAGGAAACATTGGAGCCTGGGGAGCTTATGATGAAAGACTACCCAAATCTTTTTGTGAGGTAATATTCTGATAATTTTGAGGATAAAATTTTTGTAAGGAGGGGAGAATGTAACACCCCAAGGATTTATAAATAAATTTAATATTAAATTCATGAAACATTGAGTCTCTAAAAAACACCACTTTGTTATAACTTAGCCAGTAAACATAATTTTTTTGCCTCTATGATTTGAATTTTGAAAAACTGACATACACAGTTGCATTCAATAATATATTTAGAGTCTAATAAGACAAACTAAATTTTTGGTGAATAATAACATACCCTTATGAATAGTAATATGAATATTAATATGACCCTTATGAATAATAAATCATATTATTAATTTACTATCATAAGGTTATATGATAATGAGATCTTGATTAATTTTTCAAGGTGATATAAAAAGAATTATATTTTTAAAATTGTTATTTTTCAAATAAATTATGATTTTATTTAAAAATTATATTAATAGTATTTAGAAAATTGTTTTAAAAAAATGGAGTTCATTTTTTAATTCTACACTTTGAAAAATGGTTAGGGTAAAGATTTGGTTTTTTTCTGACATACTCGAATTTTTGATGAATAGAAAAATAGAGCAATTTACCGTATATATACATTATCTATTAAATTAAATATTCCTAGAATCATGGATGATGTAAGCACACATGGTTCAAACACACATGAAATTATTACTATTATGGGTCAAATGAATCAACACTATTGGTTTTCCTTAGGTAAATAATAAAATAATTAATAAAATAATCAAAAATCACTCCTCTTCTCCCCTATAACAACCCCCATCACACTCCCTCTTCTCTTCACTCCTATAAAGCCTTTTTAATAGTCTAAATTATACTCAAATCACCTCCCAAGATCCTTCCTCATGTCCATCATTACTTGGTCTCATAAAAAGAGCTAAACCTCTCCCCTAAAGAGGCTCTCAGGGAAAATAACTTCAAGAGGTAAATTCCTCTTTTCATTTCTTTTATTTCAAGTTCCTTTCTTTTATTTTTTCCTTCGTTACCTACTTTCATCCAAATGTTGTTATGAATCTATTAAATTACATGTAATGTAATTTTTTTGTGATAAAGGAAAAATTCTTCATCATCTCTCCTTTCTCCTTCTTTTATACTAGAAATGAAAACATCATTCGAGATGTGTTAATTTATCACATTCAAGGACGACGAGTTTTAAATTTTTATTAATGTCTTAATTATAGTAATTAAACCAATTTTATGGTTTAAAGAGACTATAATATATTTATTATAACTTATTTAAGGTTTTGGAATCATTTTTTACACATGATATTAATTTATAAATCAAAATTATTTCGCTGTGATCAAGAACCACCAATTAAACTACAACATTTTCATTAAAGTTTTATATAATGATTCATCTTCACTCCCAATAATAAAACTAATTTTATGACCATGTAATATTTTGTTTGTTCACTAATAAAATAGAAATTCTATTCTGGATAACCATTCTCATTCTATATGTTTATACGTATAGGAATAAAAGTAAACTGATCATGCAAACCATGGAAGAAAACGCTCTAAAGAATGAAATTTAATTTATTAACCCATAAGAAGTCCATGAATGAACCTAATAAGGTTATAATAAATCAATTAAATATATATTAGGTTCCTTAATTATTAATTTATAAACCTAAATTTGTTTATTCAGGTCATTAAGATCAAGGGAGTAACACCTTCAGACTTAAGTTAAGGGTTTTCTACCTGAACCTCCATTTCCATTCGGGTTACTCTTATTCTCTACATACCTCAGTCAAATTATCATTTATTCATATATACCCCTAATAAATTTTGTGTGAATTTTCTATATAATCTTACCAACCATAATCCATCTTTCATTTATGGGGAGTTATATGTTTTGAAATGATCTTTCAAAAATTCTTCCTGAAATACAAGCCTGTTTTAAAGGAACTTCCCTAATTCTTACCTATTTTAAAGGGCCCTCTATAATAAATTTTAAGAAAACATTATTTCTATAAAAACTCTAATTTTATTTTGAAAACATCAAATTTTTTAATTCTTTTTTTAGACAAATATTTTTCCAAAATAAATCTTCTTTTCAAAGTACAAGAGTATTTTTCTCAAGAATTACTCGATTTTATAAGAGTATTTTCATTTGTTTTAACATTATTGTTGATTCTTATATATAATTGGGAATAATATTTTATGATATCATATACCATATTTTTTTGAATATTTTATGATTATTTTGACTATGAATGTTCTATCTTGAAACCGTTCACCATTTTACTCTGAATGGTTAGTGTTTATGTTTAATGATTGGGGAAAGCTAGTTTCATTTCATATGTTAGTTTCAATATGAATGTATATTCTATTTATGTTTATACCTATTAATATTAGGAATGAATTGGACTTATTATGTGATGGTTTTGGCCTTCTATATCCCCTCGACGAATCCGTAGGTCTCATGAGACAAATAGATATGTACTTGGATGAGGCCTTTCCCATTTTTAGATATAGTTTTGGTCGAGGACTTAATCATTTTTAAATGTCTTGGATGAGTCCTTGATGGTATGTTTCCAAATGTCCGACATATGCATTTTCCTCATTATGAAACTAGAAAATCATAGTTCATGAGGTTATTCGACTATTAGAATACCCATGATTATATTTTATTATGAAAATATTTTCTCAGCTCATGTTTATGCCATATGATGTTCAAGATTATTTTTAAAGGCATGTGTTTTAAATTATTCATCATGCCTAATGTTTATGTTTATGATATCTTTCACTGTATTTCGTACCCTTACTAAGCGTTTGAGATTACCCCTTTATTATGTTTTATTTTTTCTAGGATGTGAAGAAGTATTTTATGAATGAACTGCAGGGATATCCTAGGAGATATGGATGTTTTCAAAGGAATTTATATGTTGTATTTCATTTCAAGTTGTAATGATCAAAATATGTATGTATCTTTTTTCCAAAGATACTAAACTACTTAGTACTTTGGGATGTATATTCCTTGTTTATATTCCAATGTAATAAAATAATGCACCATCTCTGGGAAACTAGGGTTGGGTCACTACATGTAGGACCTCAACCATTAGTGTGAATTGGGTCTAGATTCCCAGCCTTCTATGTTCTATCTCCTTTCGCAAAAGACACCTTCTTATACTTTTTGAATGTCCAATCTTAATATAGGACAACATCCACTCACTTCAGCGCTAATAGCAATCCTTTTTTCACCATGACCTTCATCCCCTTCTCACTCATGTTTCCTAACCTATAGTTTTAAAATTATGAATCCCTAATAGAATATATTAATTAAATCATGTCCATGCATGTTTTTTTCATATCTTATAGGGTTCTATTCTTTTATCCTCGAGCTATGACCATAGCTCCCTTGGTAATATTCTATGAACCACCAGTGAATGTGTTACTAAAACCTATATCATCAAACTACCTAAAAGAAATAATATTTATTCTTAAACTAGGGATATACCTCACGCTTTCTAGTACAAACAAAATCCCACTATTATTATTGATTCATGCATCAACCTTCTACACAATTTTCAAAGGTTCATCATCACCAATATGTACCCAGCCAAAATTTCCAAAAACATAATTGTTCTGGAAACATTTCTCTGACATGGAATTGAATGATGCCCCTAGGTCTAAAATCCAAGACTCCATAGGGTTATTCATGCTCGGTGGCATCACATAATCAGTTCCTTTAGCCTCCATGTTTTTTGTGTTGGTTTCAGAAGCCTTCCATTTATATCTACACTTTTTGACATTTCCTTTATTCCCACAAATATAGTAGGTATGACAAACCCACTTTGCCTTGTCTTATCTATTTCCTCTTTAATTTGATCATCCAATGCGATTGCGTCACTGTACATATCTTCCTATTCCTTCAATATTTAGAGAAGAACAATAAAATCTTATAGGTTATCTTCTTCAAATATCCACACTCGAGATCAGGTCCCGCACATATTTCATAACCAATTTAGTATTCCCTGAAGAAATTCTCATATCTGTTATAGTCTCTTCCCAACTACCAGGTAATGAAGATAGTAAAACTAGTGCACATACCTCATCATAAAACAAAATTTACACCAATGTCAACTGACTTATGATGGTGTTGAATTTGTTGATGCGATCTACAACAATTCTCCCTTCAAACATTTTCATATTGAACAACTGTTGCATCAAGTACACTTTTTTTGAAGCTGAAGACTTCTCATACATATTTTCGAGAGATTTCATCATCCTAATCAATGTCATCTCCTCTATGATGTTGAATGCGAATTTTTTGGAAAACATAATGTTCAAAACTCTCAAAACCTATAAATCCAATATCTCCCGCATCAACTTATCCTTTCTTATTGGATTTAAACCCAGATGTGAAAAATGCATTTTCTTTTATAAAGTTAGTCTTCAATCATCATCCTCCAATATTTGATGTCAGTTCCATAGAAGTGGTCAGTATTTACCTTTCCTTCATCCATATCCATCATTCAATTAGAGAAATCCAAAATCGACCTATGATACTAGTTTATTGTGGAAATTCTAGGATTCACAATGATAAATAGGTTTGTAGATGAATAATATACGGAAGAAAAAGAACAAGAAAAAGAACACAAATACATATATTTACATGGTTCAAGAATAATCCCTAAGTCAATGGAGAGGTAGAATCACTTTACTAAAATTGGGATAACAAATTATAGGGTCCTTTTAGAGTTTCTCATACCCAGAAACCCTAGCTCAAATTGAGATAATAAGGAGGTAGAAAAAATGTTCCACTAACTGCAAAGAAATTCTGCTATTCTACAACGAAAAGTGGGTGGAATTCTACCCTGCTATAGTGTTGCGTATGGCATCTCGCCTTTTTATCACATAAACTTTCATTACATTTTACAAAACCAAAGATCTTTAAGGTTTAGTGTCTTGGAAGCCAGGAACATAAAACATGAAAACAAAAAACATTCTTCTTAAAAACTTGAAAGGCTTCTCCATATGTTCATCCTAGGTTCACTACTGCATCTAATAACCTGGGGACATACATCAAAAGAAAGGGTACGAAGAATGCCCATTAAGGGAAACAAGGGAAACATTTAACATGTGAACTTGAGATACATCAACAATGTCATGAAAAATAACTTTAAGGCATTATAAAGAAATCATGAGGCATTTCATAATAAAAATAACATATTTAATAACTTGAATATGTGGCTACTACATTTAATATTGACAATCATTTCTGTTTCACCATGTTCCATCCCCAAGGTGTCATTAAAAATTACCAAGGTTATTCACCAAGGTGTCGTTAAAAATGGTCATCTCTAGAGATTAAGTCTTTACCCAATGCATTGGAGCGCTATCAGGGCGCACCCTTAATTTTACTTTATTATCATGTGAGCCACATATATCATCATCAATCATTTCATAAACAACCCATATAGCATAAAAGAAATGGGTTTCATTTCATAATCACAATGTTTTAAAAACTGCTTTAAAGACATGATCTTTATGTCACTTTAAACCCACAGAAAGGGAAACCGGGTCTCATGTATGTAAATCCCAGAATTTAAAATAGAAAATTTTGGTATATATTAGAATACCACTTTAGAATAAATATCTTTGAGTATTCACTTAATAAAATAACTGAATTTGATAATAAGAGAGAGACATTTTGAGATGGAAATTCTGCAGCATAACGGCTATGTTACGAGGTTTTAGAAAACATTGAAAAGAGAGGGGACATGGGTCACCCACTCATAAATGACACATAAAAAAGTAGGGGGATAGAATATATAGGATTCAAGAACATGGTAATGAAATTTTAAATATATACCATATGAAATGACGAACATGTAAGGAAGACAAAAATAAGATTTCTCTTATGAAAATTCGGCAGCCTAACGGCGTCACTTAAACTTCAAAAAAATGAATTGATTAGATCAAATAGGGTCTCTCATCATATGAAAATAAAATATCAGTATGATATATGTAGAGATCATACCCCAACATAATAAAAAGTAACTTGAATGACTTGACATGAAATTAGAACTTTGAAAAATGAGAAAGGTGACCGAATCCCTTAAAAATTCGACAGCCTAACGGCGCCACTTAAAACTTCAAAATACTAAATTGATGAGGTAAAATAGGTTCTCTCATCATATTAACAAAGAATATCAGTATGATATATATATATATATATATCACAACCCAACATAATAAAAAGTAATATTAAAGACATGACATGAAAAATAGATCTTGAAAACGAGAAGGGTGAAAGAAACCCTTAAAAATTCGGCAGCCTAACAGCGCCACTTAAAGCTTCAAAATACTGAATTGAAGAGATCAAATAGGGTCTCTAATCATATGAACATAAAATATCAATATGATAGATGTAGTTATGATACCCCAACATAATAAAAAAAACTTGAAAGACTTGACATGAAAGTAGAAGTTTGAAAAAATGAGAAAGGTGAAAGAATCCCTTAAAATTCGTCTGCCTAACGGCGCCACTTAAACATTCTTAAAATGAATTGATGAGAGAAAGAGGGGGTCTCTCATCATATGAACATAAAAAGGGTATTAATATTAATATAAAATAACATCCTCCAACATAAGAACATGGATCATAAAATAAATTACATAAAAGAGATTACTTGAAAAGAAAGAGAAAGGTTGGATCCCTTACCTTAAACGTAACTCTTAAAACTCAAAGGCTGGCACCATGAGGGCATGGGGGCACCTTGGGAGGACTCCATGGGAGTTAAGGAGACCATAACTTCGTTGAGGATGATCTTGGAGTCGAATGGATGAGAGTATGGCTTGGTATTTATAGGTAAAGTGAGGTGATACTTTAATAATTTCAAGGGACGCCTCACAAGTGGTTTTCTCCAAACCAGGGGCTCTCCCATGGTATTTCCCCTAGAGTTAGTCCAAATGGGGCCCAATACAATAATTCATCACATTTGGTCGGAAAACCCTTAAAATATCTCATGAAATCATCATGACACAGTCATGATGTCATTAAACATACCGAAAGCCTAAAACTGCATTTTTACTATTCACTGAAAATTCATCTTTCTCAGAAAATTCCCAAAATTTCACCATAACCAAATATCGATGCTCTGATTACAAATATGAACTCCATTTTATAAAAATAATTTTCTAAATATTTTTAATTTAATTTTTAATGAAATACACTATTCACCGAAAATTCATTTTTTTCAGAAAAATCCCCAAAATTTACCATAACATAATATCGATGCTCTGAATTCAAATATGAACTCCATTTTATAAAAATAATTTTCTAAATATTTTTAATTTAATTTTTAATTAAAAAACACTATTCACCCGAAAAAACTAATACTTGACTAATAGTTTCTGAAACAATTATTTACCTATTTTATTGAATCACATTACTTAATCAAGGTGAGTATATTGTATTAATACTTTCTTTAAGTGAGATTACAAATCCATTTGGTAACATTACTAATACTAAACATAAAATCACTATTCATAATTTATTATTCACCAATAATTAAGTTGATCTTATTAGACTCCAAATTACTTAATGAACACATTTACAGAAGACCATTTTTTGAAAACATTACACATCATTAATTATTTAGGGTTTACAAAAATATTTTAAAATATCCTTTTTTTAAAATTCATCAATAATATACATCGTACATTTACCCGGACATTTAAAAATTTACAAACTTCACTATAACAAGAAACACAATTTTATTTATCTCAAAGGATTACGAAAAGCAGTTATGATCTCCTTACATAGCCCCTTATAACCCCAGCATGGGACCTAAGTGTAAGGTGTGCTAAGGTGATAGAATCCGAGGGTGGCTCAGCCAACATTTCTCGAGTGGTGATTTCTATCATCTTGAACTTCTCGCGAAGATGATTCCATTCTAGCTTCACATGATGAAGTTTGTCTTGGGTTTGGTCCAAAGCAAAGCCCAGTAGTGCTACCTCCTTCCCAAGTTCTGTCAGATGGGCTTTGATCAGCACAAGACTACTGGATGAGGCCATCAAATCTTCTTTCTATATTAATTAACCAAGATCACTTGTATTTCGATACAATGATCACAACATTTAGTTTCCAACGATCATACTCACCAATGGTCATATAACATTTGAAACCCAACGGCCTCATACTCATTTTATTAAATGAAATAGTTTTGTTGAGTATAAAATAAAATAACACAGAAAATTAAGAAACAAAATTTATTCAAAATTTCAGGTCGTTACATTCTTCCCCCCTTAAGAAATTGCATCCTCCCAATTTTTTTAAATTTGGGCTTGGAAATTTCATTGAAAGTCCAACATTGGAAAATGAGTCACTAAAACTACTACTTTAAAAGAAAGAAATGGAAGTACAAAGGTCACCCGAGTTAACCCATGCTAGGATTCAATGTAAAAAAATATGGATATGGAAGAGAAAACAAAGGGTCAAGTTCTGATGTAGAGTGATAGAAAACATGATTATGAGAACGCTAACCACCAGAAAATCACAAACATATGATGGGTTAAACAGTATTTTATTTCCTAGTAGGAAACGTTAATAGAAAACATTTTTGTTTTACGTTCCATTTCATAATTTTGAATAATTAATTTACTACATAGAATAAAAACACAAGGAAATATACTTTCCTACAAGTAGAGTTTCATCCTTTAATAAGTTTCTACCAAGACTAATCTTTTCTCCAAACTAAGAGCATTCAAAGACACTTGGTCTCATTAAAAGCACAAGAATCATCTTCTAGAGAATCATATAAAAAAAGATTATCTATCTATTTCTTTTATTTTAAACATTATCCCAAAGACAGAAAGGGTAAGACAAAACATCTCTTCAAAAGAAAGAATCCCATAGGAAGGGAAACTACTTTTAATCATCAAAATTCCACTGTACTACCCAAAGTTCATCATAGACCATTCCATAAATAATTGTCCTTAAAATTCCTCAAAATAAACCAAACTAAGATTGAAACCCAAATATACGAAGGATTTGATAACATAGCATTCCAGGATAAACTTTATGATTCATCTCTAAACAACATCAACAACTATTGACGTCTTATAAAAAAAGTAACTAACCTAATCACATTTTCCCCAAGATAGGTTAATCATTTCCATAAGTAACCTAAATTACCATAAGTTCACCCTAAATTCATCGATTCTTAAAAATATAAGTTAACCTTTACTTATCAAAGAAAATACTATAGTAATCTATTTACCTTGATCATATAGGGTTACCAAATTAGTGATCATCTTCCAAAATAATATTCATCTTTTAATCCCCTAATCAATTTTTTTTACGAAGAACAGCTTCACAACATCAACATGTGACACATAACAATAGATATTTTCCTTAATGATATAAAACCATCTTAGGTAGTGACTCGATGCTCTTAGAAAATATTGAATATATTCTCATAGAGAACAGACTAAAATTACAACATGACATAGACAATTATTGCAAAGAAGTTACATGTACTTCAGTCATCATGATCCATCTCAGCATAGGACTTTCATTGTTCCCTTGTACTTGAAGATTGTTGATGCTCATCATGCTTCTCATCCCTTCCAAGAGAGCATTGCGTTGTATAAAGTCCAACTTCTCCACATTTACGACATTGAAAAGTATAAGGTATATTAGATTGAACCTTATCTCTCTTCATCACATTATCCATTTTTTAAAGCAATTGGATACTTTATGCCCTATCACCCCACACTTAAAACATCTCCCGGTTCCTTTGTGACATTCTCCTTGATGCCTCTTTCCACACTTTTTGCACAAAGGAAATTGGGTCTTCTTTCCCTTATCAACTTTATCAGATGATCATCTTTGAGACTTCTTCTTCTTCTTCCTTGGTGAATTTGCGCATTCAGCTAGGTACCAATTATTAATTGTGATTTTTTGATAGCTGGTTTGGCATAATCACAATATGTTCAACTTGATCTCTCGTTGTCTCTGTCATATTAATAGTGAAATAATCCCATTTCCTATCACATTGGTTGTTCGGACATGTTCTTCTATTTCCCGCCATTAACTACGAAAAGAAAGTATAATTAGGGGGTTTAAATACTTATCCAATAATCATGAAAAGGAAACTTTAAGCATAGAAGGATAAACTTTTAGGGGAAAAGTATATCCTAAATTGTGATCCCCTAGGTTCCAATCTAGGTTATCCATGATCATATATTCTTATGTGAATCTTTATTTTATTTTATATTTATTCCTTTAATATTGGTTCATACTAAGCTTATGAATTTATCAAAGCATATACCCCAGGAGTGTCGTAACCAAGAGTGCAGCAAGGCCCATTTTCGTGTACTAGTTCTCATTCAAATCTAGCTCAAAGCGGGGTTTTCGGGTTTTACCCCTATGTACATCTGTTCCAGAGCCACCTCTACCTGCTTGTATCCAGACAGGGATGTATTTTCTTGATAAACCACTTACACAATACTCACCAAAAGACCATGAAGATTTCCTATATTTAATATTTTCTATAGGGTTATTCCTAATTTTTTAATATCCTAATTTCCAAAAATAACTAAACCACCCTTTGATACCAACTATGGCATCCCGCCTTTTTATCACATAAACTTTTATTACATTTTACAAAACCGAGGATCTCTAAGGTTTAGTGTCTTGGAAACTAGGAACTTAAAAGATGAAAACATAAAACATTGTTCTTGAACACTTTAGAGGCTTCTCCTTATGTTCATCCTAGGTTCATTACTGCATCTCATAACCCGGGTTCATATATAAAAAGAAAGGGTGAGCTGAAGGCCCAGTAAGGGAAACAAGGGAAACATTTAACTTGTGAACTTGAGATACATCAACAATGTCATTAAAAAGAACATTAAGGCATGAGAAAGAAATAACGAGGCATGTAATAATAAAAATAACGTATTTCATAACTTGAAGATTTGTCTAATACATTTAATATTGACAATAATTTCTGTTTCACCAAGGTCCATCCCCAATGTGTCATTAAAAATTACCAAGGCTACTCACCAAGGCATCGTTAAAAATGGTCATCTCTAGAGATTAAGTCTTTACCCAATGCATTAGAGCGCTATCATGGTTCACCCTTAATTTTCTTTATTATCCTGTGAGACACATATATCATCATAAATCATTTCATAAACAACCAATATAGCATAATATAAATGAGTCTCATTTCATAACCATAACATTTTAAAAACTACTTTAAAGACATGATCTTTATGTCACTTTAAACCCACAGAAAGGGAAAGTGGGTCTCATGTATGTAAATCCTAAAATTTAAAATAGAAAATTTTGGTATATATGTGAATACCCCATTAGAAGAAATATCTTTGAGTATTCACTTAATAAAATAAACGAATTTGAGAATAAGAGAGAGACATTTTGAGATGGAAATTCTACAGCATAACGGCTATGTTACGAGGTTTTAGAAAACATTGAAAAGAGAGGGGACATGGGTAACCCACTCATAAATGATAAATAAAACAGTAGGGGGACAAAATATAAAGGATTTAAGAAAATGGTAATGAAATTTGAAAGAGATACCATATGAAATGACGAACATGAAACGAAGACAAAAATAAGATTTCTCTTATGAAAATTCAGCAGCCTAATGACGTCACTTAAACTTCAAAAAAATGAATTGACGAGATCAAATAGGGTCTCTCATCATATGAACATAAAAGAACAGTATTATAGATATAGATATCATACCCCATAATAATAAAAAGGAACTTGAATGACTTGACATGAAAGTAGAACTTTGAAAAATGAGAAAGGTGAACGATTCCCTTAAAAATTCGACAGCCTAACGGCACCACTAATACTTCAAAATACTAAATTCATGATGTAAAATGGGGGATCTCATCATATTAACATAAAATATCAGTATGATTGATATAGATATAATACCACAACATAATAAAAAGTAACATTAAAGACTTTACATGAAAAATAGATCTTGAAAATGAGAAGGGTGAAAGAATCCCTTAAAAATTCGGCAGCCTAACGACACCACATAAAACTTCAAAATACTAAATTGAAGAGATCAAATAGGGTCTCTCATCATATGAAATTAAAAGATAAGTATGATAGATGTAGAGATCATATCCCAACATAATAAAAAGGAACTTGAAATACTTGACATGAAAGTAGAACTTTGAAAAAATGAGAAAGGTGAACGAATCCCTTAAAATTCGGCAGCCTAACGGCGCCACTTAAACTTTCTTAAAATGAATTGATGAGAGCAAGAGGGGGGCTCTCATAATATGAAAATGAAAAGGGAAGTAAGAGGAATATAAAAGAACATCCTTGAACATAATATCATGGAGCATAAAAGAAATGACATAAAAGAGATTACTTGAAAAGAAAGAGAAAGGTAGGATCCCTTACCTTAAATGTAACTCTTAAAACTCAAAGGTCGGGACCTTGAGTGCTTGGGGGGAACCTTGGGAGGACTCCTTGGGAGTTAAGGAGACTATAACTTAGTTGAGGATGATTTTGGAGTCGATTGGATGAGAGGATGTCTTGGTATTTATAGGGAAAGTGAGGTGATACTTTAATAATTTCAAGGGACACCTCACAAGTGGTTTTCTCAAAACCATGGGCTCTCCCATGGTATTTCCCATGGAGTTAGGCAACATGGGGCCCCCAATACAATAATTCATCACCTTTGGTCTTTCAACCCTTAAAATATCTCATGAAATCATCATGACACAATCATGATGTCAATAAACATACTGAAACCCTAAAACTGCATTTTTACTATTCACTGAAAATTCATCTTTCTCCGAAAAATCCCAAAATTTCACCTTAACCAAATATCGATGCTCTGATTACAAATATGAACTCCATTTTATAAAAATAATTTTCTAAATATTTTTAAATTAATTTTTCAATAAATACACTATTCATAGAAAATTCATTTTTTTCAGAAAAATCCCCAAAATTTACCATAACATAATATCGATGCTCTGAATTCAAAAATGAACTCCATTTTATAAAAATAATTTTCTAAATATTTTTAATTTAATTTTTAATTAAATTACACTATTCACCCCAAAAAACTAATACTTGACTAATAGTTTCTGAAATAGTTATTTACCTATTTTATTGAATCACATTACTTAATCAAGGTGACCAAATTATATTAATACTTTCTTTAAGTGAGATTACTAATCCATTTGGTCACATTACTAATCCTAAGCGTAAAATCACTATTCATAATTTATTATTCACCAAAAATTATGTTGATCTTATTATACTCCAAATTCCTTACTGAACACATTTTCAAAGGACCATTTTTTGAAAATCATTACACATCATTAATTATTTAGGGTTTACAAAAATTTTTTAAAATATCCTTTTTTTAAAATTCATCAATAATATACATCATAAATTTAACCGGACATTTTAAAATTTAAAAACTTCACTATAAAAAGAAACACAATTTTATTTATCTCAAAGGATTACACAAAGCAGTTATGATCTCCTTACATATCCCCTTATAACCCCAGCATAGTACCTAAGTGTAAGGTGTGCTAAGGTGAGAGAATCCGAGGGTGGATCAGCCAACATTGCCCAAGTGTTGATTTCTATCAGCTTGAACTTCTCGCAAAGAATATTCCATTCTATCTTCACACGATGAAGTTCGGCATGGGTTTAGTCCAGAGCAAAGCCCAGTGGTGCTACCTCCTTCCCAAGTTTTGTCAGATGGGCTTCGATCAGCCCGAGACTACTGGATGAGGCCATCGAATATTCTTTCTATAATTAAAAAATATCACTTGTATTTAGATACAATAATCACAACATTTAGTTTCAAACAATCATACTGACCAATGGTCATATAACAGTTGAAACCCAACGGTCTCATACTCATTTTATTTAATGAAATAGTTTTGTTGAGTATAAAATAAAATAACACACAAAATTAGGAAACAAAATTTATTCAAAATTTCGGGTCGTTACATTCTTCCCCCTTAAAAAATTGCGTCCTCGCATTTTTTTTAAAATTGGGCTTGGAAATTTCATTGAAAGTCCCCCATCAGAAAATGAGTCAGTAAAACTGCTACTTTAAAAGAATGAAATGGAAGTACAAAGGTCACCCGAGTTAACCCATGCTAGGATTCCATGTAGGAAAATATGGATATGGAAGAGAAAACAAAGGGTCAAGTTCTGTTGTAGAGTGATAGAAAACATGATTAGGAAAACTTTAACCAACAAAAAATCACAAACATATGATTGGTTAAACGGTATTTGATTTCCTAGTAGGAAACGTTAATAAACAACATTTTTTTTAAGTTCCATTTCATAATTTTGAGTAATTAATTTACTATATAGAATAAAAACACAAGGAAATATACATACCTTCATGTAGAGTTTCATCCTTTAATAAGTTTCTACCAAGACTAATCTTTTCTCCAAACAAAGAGCATTCAAAAACACCTGGTCTCATCAAAAGCACAAGAATCATCTTCTAGAGAATCATATAATCCAAAAAAAGATTATCTATCTATTTCTTCTATTTTAAACATTATCCCAAAGACAGGAAGGGTAAGATAAAACAACTCTTCAAAAGAAGTAATCCCATTGGAAGGGAAACGAATTTTAATCTTAAAAATTCCATGGTACTACCCAAAGTTCATCATAGACCATTCCATAAATAATTGTCCTTAAAATTCGTCAAAATAAACCAAACTAAGATTGAAACCCAAATATATGAAGGATTTGATAACATAGTCTTCCAAGATAAACATTATCATTCATCTTCTAACAACATCAACCACTCTTGACGTCTTATAACAAAAGTAACTACCCTAATCACATTTACCCCAAGATAGGTTAATCATTTCCATAAGTAACCTAAATTACCATAAGTTCACCCTAAATTCATCGGTTCTTCAAAATATAAGTCAACCTTTACTTCTCAAAGAAAATACCGTAGTAATCTATTTACCTTGATCATGTAGGGTTCCCAAATTAGTGATCATCTTCCAAAATAATATTCATCTTTTAATCCCCTAATCAATTTTATTTACGAAGAACAGCTTCACAACATCAACATGTGACACATAAAAATAGATATTTTCTTTAAAGATATAAAACCATCTTACGTAGTGAATCGATGCTCTTAGAAAACATTAAAGATATTCTCATAGAGCACGGACTAAAATTACAACATGACACAAACAATTATTGCGAAGAAGTTACATGTACTTCAGTCATCATGATCCATCTCAGCATAGGACTTTCATTGTTCCCTTGTACTTGAAGATTGTTGATGCTCATCATGCTTCGCATCCCTTCCAATAGAGCATTGCCTTGTAAAATTTCCAACTTCTCCACATTTACGACATTGAAAAGTATAAGGTACATTATATTGAACCTTATCTCCCTTCATCACATTATCCATTTTTTACATCAATTGGCTACTTTATGCCCTATCACCCCACACTTAAAACATCTCCCGGTTCCTTTTTGACATTCTCCTTGATGCCTCTTTCCACACATTTTACACAAAGGAAATTGGGTCTTCTTTCCCTTATCCACTTTATCAGATGAACATATTTGAGACTTCTTCTTCTTCTTCCTTGATGAATTTGGGCATTAAACTAGGTACCAGTTATTAATTGTCATTTTTTGATAACTGGTTTGGCATAATCACAATATGTTCAACTTGATATCTCATTATCTCTGTCATATTAATAGGGAAATAATCACATTTCCTATCACATTGGTTGTTCGGACATGTTCTTATATTTCCCGCCATTAACAAAGAAAAGAACGTATAATTAGGGGGCTTAAATACTTAGCCAATATTCATGAAAAGGAAACTTTAACCAATGAAAGACAAACTTATAGGAGAAAAGAATATCCTAACTTGTGATCCCCTAGGTTCCAATCTAAGTTATCCATGATCATATATTCTTATGTGAATCTTTATTTTATTTTATCTTTATTCCTTTAATATTGTTTCATACTAAGCTTATGAATTTATCAAAGCATATCCCCCGGGAGTGTCGTAACCAAGAGTGCAGCAATTCCCATTGTCATGTACTAGTTCCCGTTCGATTCTAGCTCAAAGCGGGGTTTTTGGGTTTTAACCCTATGTACATCTGTGCTAGAGCCACCTCTACCAGATCGTATCCAGACAGGGATGTATTTTCTTGATAAACCACCTACTCAATACTCACCAAAATACCAAGAAGATTTCCTATATTTAATATTTTCAATAGGGTTATTCCTAAAGTTTTCATATCCTAATTTCCACAAATAACTAAACCATCCTTTGATACCAACTATGGCATTCCACCTTTTTATCACATAAACTTTCATTACATTTTACAAAACTGAGGATCTCTAAGGTTTAGTGTCTTGGAAACCAGGAACTTAAAACATGAAAACATAAAACATTCTTCTTGAACACTTGAAAGGCTTCTCCTTATTTTCATCCTAGGTTCATTATTACATCTCATAACCTGGGGACATACATCAAAAGAAAGGGTGAGCAGAAGGCCCAGTAAGGGAAACAAGGGAAACATTTAACATGTGAACTTGAGATACATCAACAATGTCATGAAAAAGATCTTTAAGGCATGAGAAAGAAATCATGAGGCATGTCATAATAAAAATAAGGTATTTCATAACTTGAAGATGTGGCTAATACATTTAATATTGATAATCATTTCCGTTTCACCAAGGTCCATCCCCAAGGTGTTATTAAAAATTACCAAGGTTATTCACCACTGTGTCGTTAAAAATGGTAATCTCTAGAGATTAAGTCTTTATCCGATGCATTGGAGCGCTATCTGGGTGCACCCTTAATTTTTCTTTATTATCATGTGAGCCACATATATCATCATCAATAATTTCATAAACAACCCATATAAGATAAAATAAATGGGTTTCATTTCATAATCATAACATTTTAAAAACTACTTAAAAACATGATCTTTATGTCACTTTAAACCCATAGAAAGCGAAAGTGGGTCTCATGTATGTAAATCCCAGAATTTAAAATAGAAAATTTTGGTATATATGTGAATACCCCTTTATAAGAAAGAGCTTTGAGTATTAACTTAATAAAATAAATGAATTTGAGATAAGAGAGAGGCATTTTGAGATGGAAATTCTGCAGCATAACGGCTACGTTACGAGGTTTTAGAAAACATTGAAAAGAGAGGGGACATGGGTCACCCACTCATAAATGATGCATAAAAAAGTATGGAGACATAATATAAAGGATTTAAGAACATGGTAATGAAATTTGAAATATATACCGTATGAAATAACGAACATGAAAGGAAGACAAAAATAAGATTTCTCTTATTAAAAATTCGGCAGCCTAACGGTGTCACTTAAACTTCAAGAAAAATGAATTGACGAGATCAAATAGGGCATCTAATAATATGAACATAAAAGATAAGTATGATAGATATATATATCATACCCCAAAATAATAAAAAAGGAACTTGAATGACTTGAAATGAAAGTAGAACTTTGAAAAATGAGAAAGGTGAACGAATCCCTTAAAAATTCGGCAGCCTAACGGCGCCACTTAAAACTTTAAAATACTAAATTGATGCGGTCAAATAGGGTCTCTCATAATATGAAAATAAATTATCAGTATGATAGATATATAGATCATACCCCAACATAACAATAAAGAACATGAAATACGTGACATGAAAAATAGATCATGAAAATGAGAAGGGTGAAAGAATCCCTTCAAAATTCGGCAGCCTAACGACGCCACTTAAAACTTCAAAATACTGAATTGAAGAGATCAAATAGGGTATCTCATCATATTAAAATAAAAGATTAGTATGATATATGTAGAGATCATAACCCAAAATAATAAAAAGGAACTTGAAATACTTGACATGAAAGTAGAACTTTGAAAAAATTTGAAAGGTGAACGAATCCCTTAAAAATCGGCAGCCTAACGGTGCCACTTAAACATTCTTAAAATGAATTGATGAGAGAAAGAGGGGGTCTCTCATAATATGAAAATAAAAAGGTCAGTAAGAGTAATATAAAATAACATCCTCCAACATAAGATCATGGAGCATAAAACAAATTGCATAAAAGAGATTACTTGAAAAGAATGAGAAAGGTAGGATCCCTTACCTTAAACGTAACTCTTAAAATTCAAAGGTTGGGACCTTAAGGGCTTGGGGGAACCTTTGGAGGACTCCTTGTGAGGTAAGGAGATCAGAAATTCGTTGAGGATGATTTTGGAGTATAATTGTTGAGAGGATGGCTTGGTATTTATAGGGAAAGTGAGGTGATAATTTAATAATTTCAAGGGACACCTCACAAGTGGTTTTCTCAAAACCATGGGATCTCCCATGGTATTTCCCAAGGAGTTAGGACAAATGGGGCCCCCAATACAATAATTCATCACCTTTGGTCTTCCAACCCTTAAAATATATCATGACATCATCATGACACAGTCATGATGTCATTAAACATACCGAAACCCTAAAACTGCATTTTTACTATTCACTGAAAATTCAGCTATCTCAGAAAAATCCCAAAATTTCACCTTAACCAAATATCGATGCTCTGATTACAAATATGAACTCAATTTTATAAAAATAATTTTCTAAATATTTTTAATTTAATTTTTAAATAAATACACTATCCACCGAAAATTCATTTTTTTAGAAAAATCCCCAAAATTTACCATAACATAATATCGATGCTCAGAATTCAAAAATGGACTCCACTTTATAAAAATAATTTTCTAAATATTTTTAATTTAATTTTTAATTAAAAAACACTATTCACCAGAAAAAACTAATACTTGACTAATAGTTTCTGAAATAGTTATTTAAATATTTTATTGAATCAAATTACTTAATCAAGGTTCCTAAATTATATTAATAATTTAGTTAAGTGAGATTATTATTCCATTTGGTCACATTACTAATCCTAAGCGTAAAATCACTATTCATAATTTATTATTCACCAAAAAATTATGTTGATCTTATTAGACTCCAAATTCCTTACTGAACACATTTGCAGAAGACCTTTTTTTGAAAGTCATTACACATCATTAATTATTTATGGTTTAAAAAAATATTTTAAAATATCCTTTTTTTTAAAATTCATCAATAATATACATCGTACATTTACACAGACATTTTAAAAATTTTAGACTTCACTATAAGAAAAAACACAATTTTATTTTTCTCAAAGGATTACACAAAGAAGTTATGATCTCCTTACATATCCCATTATAACCCTAGCATAGGACCTAAGTGTATGGTGTGTCAAGGTGAGAGAATCCGAGGGTGGCTCGGCCAACATTGCCCAAGTGGTGATTTCTATAAGCTTTAACTTCTCGCAAAGTCGATTCCGTTCTAGCTTCACACAATGAAGTTCGGCTTGGGTTTGGTCTAGAGAAAAGCCCAGTGGTGCTACCTCCTTCCCAAGTTCTGTCTGATGGGCTTCGATCGGCCTGAGACTACTGGATGAGGCCATCGAGTCTTCTTTCTATATTAATTAACCAAGATCACTTGTATTTAGATACAATTATCGCAACATTTAGTTTCCAATGGTCATACTGACCAATGGTCATATAACAGTTGAAACCCAACGATCTCATACTGATTTTATTAAATGAAATATTTTTGTTGAGTATAAAATAAAATAAAACACAAAATTAGGAAACAAAATTTATTCAAAATTTCGGGTCGTAACATTGCGGCCAACCAATTCAAAGCTGTTATAGTTTCCAGTGGAAAGAAGTCTATGGATCTACAATACAACTATCTCTAAAATCCCAGATACTATAGTAGTCATTACAAATTACACACTACTATAGTTCCCTATCGGTATTGGTTGGTCTGCTCCACTACAGTCATCCTGAGATGCTACAGTAGACATGCCAAAGTCCAGGGAGTTGTGGCCTGGTGAATAGTATGGACCATAAGCATTCACCCCAACATCAACCAAAAAAGATCAGGCTACACCAATCCAACAATGTTCCAGTTGAGGTGTGATTATGAGTGGATGTTTAAGAAAATAAAATAAAATAAAATATTAATATATTTTATTTTCAAGTCTAATAAGAGTTCTATAAATATATTATTGTTGTGGATTCTTAGGTTTATCTTCTAAACCCAAGAGATCCATAGAACTATTGTAGAGTCATTGGTAGAACTTATAATGGAGAATAATGATAGAATTGGAGATCAAAAACCAGTGTGTAATGAAATCATAGCGTCTCCCCATTGATAATGACACAACTTCATTCTTCATCAGTGATCGATCCAAAGTGATGCAATACGATTTTTTGTTTGGATTTATCCTTGTTTTATTGATTCTATGATGAACAAGAATCAATTGACCAATGGATTGATTCATGGATCGGTCATATTGCGGGATGGGTTTACCTGTGGAGAATTATTGAGATAATTGGTTATCTTATTATGGTTCATTGGTCATCATTCGGACACAAAAAAATCAAGGCCAACCGAACACGACTGAGGTTCATTCTTCTTTTTCAAGTTTATTTGTTTTCTCCCATTGTTCTTCATGTGTTAATCCCCAAGGTTTTTTTGACTAGTTGTTCAACCTAAATACCAAGGAATCGAATGTTTCACACCCATTTCTTGGTGAAATGATTCGATATTGTGTAGCTAGACTTGATATGTGGTGTGGATTATGCGATGATGGAAGTAATGAGATAATTAGACCGGATTAGAGACCTATAAGTTTAGTTGGTGCATATGATGATGATGAGAATGGAGGATAACAGATTCTCGTATGAATTGGGTGACTAGAATCCGATGAGAGGCAATGGAGAGTCTCATCCGAAGTAGATCTGAACTTCCCAAAAAAATTCATGGTGGACCTGGGGTTTGGAGGAGTGGATGGATACATAGATAAAAACCCATGGGATCATTGAAATCCTTTAGCACACTATGTGTTTTTCAGAGGAACACACCATGTGGGACCCCTGGTGTTGTAGTTAGGGTTTCCGTGATGAAATTAAATATGAAAATACATGTGACTTGACCTGGAAGCATGGCTTGTACCTTAGAGGGTACATGGAAATTTTCAGGAGCACACGGTCATAGACACACCATGTAATCTGACATAGACATTACCAGGCTAGGTATACATGGTCAGAGCCATTTACTTGTACACAACTAGAAGTACATGGGCACAAACACATTGTGCACTTTTACATGAAAATGGGGATGATATATGTTACATGAGTAAAACCTAGTACTGAAGGGACACATTGTGTACTACTAGTACATTCCATATACTCCATCAAAGTTGGCTTGGCTCCCTTTTCCTCTTTATCTTGTAAATGGTTCATTTGGGTTTTTTCCATATATCCATCCCTAAGGGTTAGTAAGGAATCACGTCCTATATATAGGATAGTGATCCCTTCAATAGGAATTTTTAGATTGAGTTGTTGGAATCCTTCCATGAGGCCTAAGGTGAGATTATATATCATATTCTTACCCTAGGTGGAGTTCATGGAATCATGGTGACTAACACTACATGGGAGATGATCCAATACTTAGTGGGTTATACTAGATTGATTTATTGGTATACCCCATGACCTTGGGTGTGATCATTATCTATGTATAATTCTATATAGATTTATAGCCTATACTTTTTATGGTGAGATCCAACAAGCATGACACCATGGATGAATTCCATCAATGCTATGTGACTTGTGGAGTGTGTTATCCTCAATGTGTGTTATGTGGAACCTTAAGGTATGAATCCTAGTATGACACTACATTTGTGACTTTACCCTGAGAATGTGTGTCTTTGTTGAGTATATATAAATATTCTTATTATATGTGCTATAGACATATAACTATGTAAGGCTAACTATTATTATTATTATTATTATTATTATTATTATATGCTTACAATTTGTGGGGTGTCCTATTGGGTATTGTTATACTAACCCCTAAATGGTATTTGCCCACATGTGTCATGTCTTTTGTAGATGATTGACCTTTTGATAGATTTCTAAAGGGACTCGGAACAAACAGTTCTACGTAGGCTCGACAGACTGAGGTGTGTTCCTATAGTTATCTTGACAATAGTCCCCATATTTACTTTCAGTATGGACGTGTTTTCAGACTCTTTGTTGTGGGTTTGTATTTGGACTTGTTTACTTTCCATTACTTTTTATCATGCTCTAGTTGTGGGATTTAGATGTGTGCATTCATGGTTTATCAGTTGTTTTATATTTCAGTATTGTATGGTCTTGAAGATGTGTGTGTGTGTGTGTGGATAATTTAGGTTAAGGCATCCCATGTTAGTGATATGCCTATTTGGTGCTAGTTTCTATCCCCTGGACTATTATAGGTGGGTTTGGGGAGTTGCAGTACGATCCCCTTTGGGATAGGTCATGATATAGGAATTCATTATGAGACACTGGTTGTGCCTCCTCTTAGTACACTTCTAGGTAACAATAAAGTCTTGAGAGAGGAAGCTATGGCTATTACCTTGCGAACTCGAAAATAACTACAAAAGAACACAGTGTCAATAAAAGAATAGTAAGGATTGATGAAAAATTATAATGAAGAAGTTGAGCGATGTAAATAAAAAGAAGTTAAGAACCCAAGTCAAATGACTCGTGATGAAGTGACAGAAGAAGCCATATGTACAACCATATCGACTAATTTTTCATTTTCAAAATATAATGAAGCATGGGAAGATAGATAAATAATACAATAAGTTCTTATAAATGTTCAAAAAGATACACATTAATATCCCCTTTTCCGAAACCATATCATAGATGCCAACATATTCCAAGTTCTATAAGGAAATACATTCAAACAAAAAGAAATTAGAACACTTGGGCGTGATCTCACGAATTGAAGAATGTTTAGTAGTAGTATAAAAGGAAGCTTCCACAAAAGTTGTAGGACTCAAGGATTTTATCAATTCCTTGTGAAATTTGGTTATGCACATTTATAAGATCTTTGTGTGATTTAGGGGATATTGTTAATCTAATACCACTAAATGTGTTCAAGAATATAGAATTAAGTAACCCAAAACCCACTCAAGTTGTACTATATTTTCCAGAAATATCTATAAAATATCCCAGTGGAATCCTTGAATATGTATTGGTGAAGGTGGGAAAATTAATTTTTCCCATTGATTTTATAATGTTGGGGATGGATGAAGACAGATAGTTTATAATCATCCTTTTTTTCCTTTTTTCCCATCGAGAGAGGACTCATTTAAGCTAACTAATGGAATTTTATATTCTAAGTGGGTGATTAGTAGGTCTAATCTAACCTTACCAGAGTAGTGAAACATAGAGATAAAATAAAATATTTTCATATAATCACCTTCATATAAGAGAGATATTGTTTCTTGATGGGTGATGAATAAGACCAATTTTAATAAGAAGATATCGATTGAGAGGAGGATGATAGAGAAGTGTTGAGAGTTGATGAATTATTATAGGTCATGGAGAAACATTTAAGGGATTATGATCCTAAATTAATCTTTTGTTATATTTCCACTAAAGCTGGAATTGACATAACTTCCCAGTAATATTAATTATATTTTTATTTTGGGTGAATGTGAAGCACTTTCATTGATTGTCAATGCACACTTATCTAATGAATAGGAGAAACATCTCATATTTGTTTTAAAAAATTAATGTAAATCCCTTGCTTGAAGCATTACATATATAAAAGGCATTAAAACTTCTATGTGAACTCATAAAGTAAGGATGGAGGAAGGAATTAAGCCAACATTTTGTCCTAAAAAGTAGTTAACCCCTTCAATTAAGGAATTTTTCAAGAAGTCCTAAATTTTTTGTATTCTAAGATTATCTACCCAATTTCAAAAAACAAGTGGGTGAGTCCACTCCATATTTTCTTGAAGAAAGGAGGCATGAAATTTGTTAAGAAAGATGATAGGATAATTTCCACTTGGTTGGTGATGGGATAGTGAGTTTGTATATATTACTGTTAATTTAATGAAACAACATTAAAGGATCAATTTTCAATTCCATTTTTCAATCGAATTCTTGAGAGTGTAGCCTTACATGAGTAATATAATTTTCTAGATGGATACTATGGGTATAATAATATTATTATGAAACCTAAAGACCACATTTATATACCCCAATGGAACCTTATCTTACCAACACATGTCTTTCATCATGTGTAATCATCCTATCACTTTTTAGTGGTGAATGAAACATTATTTTCTTGGGATAACAGTAGAGTTATTTTAGATTTTTGTGGATGATTTCTAAATTTATTGATTATCATTTGAGCTGTGCCTAAAAAATATCAACTTGGTGTTTGAAAGATATGAGGAAAAATTATTTGGGTTGAATTGGGAAAAAAAATCCATTTTATAGTAACCAATAACATTGTACTTGGCCTTAGAATTACTAAAGAATGAATCAAAGTGTACTTTGCAATGATCAAGGTAATAAAGGAGTTGAAATAACAAATATCATTATAGTAGATAAGGAGTTTTATGAGTCATGATATATTTTATCGAAGGTTTGTGAAAGATTTCTCAAATATATCTTGACCACTCACAAACTTTCTAGCAATATATGTCGATTTCAACTTTAATGATCAATGTGAGGAATCCATTAGAGAACTGAAGATTCATATGATCAATTCTATCATAATTCTACTAAATTGGGACTGAACGCTTGAGTTGATTTGTTATTCTAGTGACTATGAGGTTTGACAAGTTATTGGGTAGAATAAAAATAGGATCTTTCATCCAATCTATTATTCCAACCAAACTTTAATGGAGGGGAAACTAAATTACACCACTATGGAGAATGAGTTACTTGTAGTATTGTTCACTTTTGATAAGTTTATACCATATCTCAAACATTATAAAGTGGTGTTACACACCAATAATTTGTACCTTAAATACATGTTGATAATGAAATATTCCAAGGCTCACTTAATCAGGTGTATTTTGTTATTTTAATAGTTCAACATTCATTTTTGGGACAAGAAACAGCCAAAAAATATTGTTGTCGACCACCTCTTATAAATGGTGTTCCCCAATCTATTTGGAGGAAAAGAAGTGGAAATATATTATGAATTCCAAGTTGATAAATTCTTCATATTGGACATCTCCACTAGGCCATGGTTTGAAGAAATTTCCAACTACTTGGATTCTGGTGTGATTTATCCATAGTTATCTTACTAAAAGAAGAAGAAAATGTTTTTATCCAATGTTTTATATTACTTTTTGGATGATATGGTTATTTTAAAGTTGATCATAGATGATATATTTAGAATATTTATACCCAAGAGAGATATAGAAAGCATGTTGGAGTTCTTCCACTCCTCATTGACTGGGGGAAATCATTGGACAGATCACACAATGGAAAATATTTCAGAGAGTGGATTTTTCTAGATGATTTTACAAAGAGATTCAAGGGAATTTTTGGATCTTTTGATCATTATAAACATATTGTAAAAATATTTAGAAGAGATGAGATACCATAAAACCCATGTTAGAATTTGAGGTATTTTATGTTTGGGGAATCAATTTTATGGGCCCTTTTCTTAACTCTTATGGCCAAACATGCATCTTGGTATATGATTATTATGTAGATTATGTCTCAAAATGGTTTGAATCTAAAGAAAAAACAACCAATAATGCTAAATTAGTGTTTTAGTTCTTGAATTAGAAGATTTTATCTCTATTTGGGGAGCCCATGTTGCTAATCAGTTACCAGGGAACTCAGTTTGATAAAATATTTTGAATTAAGCACTAAAGAAGCATGAGGTCCATTACAACACAAGAACCCCATACCATCCTCCAACTAAAAAAAAGCTGAACTATCCAGCAAAAAAGTTGAATAGTATTCTATATAATATGATGAATTCAAGTAGGAAGGACTAGGAGATTAGACTTGATGATGATTTGTGGGCCAACTAAATTACATAATAAAGGCCACTTGGAATGTTTCTATTTTAATTAGTGTATGGGAAACCATGTAAACTTTTGGTGTATCTTTTACACTGATCCTTTTGTGTGGTTAAAGGTTTGAATTAGGGTGAAGATTCTGGTGGTAGGAAGAGACCATTAGAGTTAGATGAGCTAGAGGAGATTCGAAGAGAGGCTTATACTGATGTTGAGATATATAAGGAAAAGTCATGAAAATGGAATGATCAATATATCCTAAGGAAAATATTTCTGTATTTATAAGGTATGTTTGCTTAATTCATGATTTTTCTTCTTTACATGGAAGTTATGTTCAAGGTGATTAGTCCCTTTTTTGGTCATACAAGTATTTCTGCATGGTACAGTGGAACATTAGAAGAACAAAAAACCACCTTTAAAGTTTAATGGGAATCATCTTAAACCTTACATTGGTCATGCTATTATGGTGATCATACATTCAATGGAATTTGAATGAAGGAAGAGGTACATTAAGATTTAGACATTAAATAAAACACTAACTAGGAGGAAACCAATGAATTATATCTTTTATTTAGTAATATTAGTCTTGATTAGTTTTTTAGAGTTATAGAGTCAGTATTGAAGTTTCAAATTGTTCTCCCCAGACTCCACATTAAGTGTTGCACACTTCCCCAAGGAATTTATGATGTTGGGTTAATAAGAAGGTAACGTGGACAGAGGTGTATTAAATTATGTTAAAGGAAGGGTGGATCACACCCCAATGTCATGACCATGCCATAATAAGTGAAATAGCTAACATGACCATGAAATAAGATATTTAATCCCGCTATTAAGACTTGGAACATTCAAAAGTGGTGAAATCTACCCACTAGAAATTTTATCACCCCATGATACAATATAAAGGATGAATCATAGTAGTAACTGAAGGGGAGAAGTTAATAATTGGTTGCTTCAGTGGATTTGACACCACCATGTTGTGGCTATGGAACTACATCACAAGAAGATAGGAAATGAAGGATACCACGTCACATTATAAGATTCCATGATGTAGACCACGAACCAATTCAAATTATAAAACCTTATAGTTTGTCAACCATGGAGTAACATAAAGTTTTTATGGGAAATGAATGATACCATGTCACATTGAAAGATTCGATGATGTAAGTCATGTGCTAATTGAAATTATAAAACCACATATTTTTTCAACCATGGAGTAACATATAGTGTTATGTCATATGGATATTCAACCCTATAAAATAAGGTGAAACCCATAACGTTGCATAGTAGTTATTGCTTCCCCTACTCCCACACTCCAATCACCTAGTACTCTACGCCTCTCTATAAGAACATTTTGAACTAGATACAGTTCCTCTTGAGCATCCTAATCGATCCATCCACCACCCTGTAAATTTTTCATCTTTTTTAGCTTCTTCTTCCCTTAAACCATACAATCCCTTGATTTTCCAGAAATTAAACCATTTCCCTCATAACCACATGTTCACCTTCTTAAAAAACATACCCATTCCTTCTCACTACACTCCCAGCTTCTCAACATGGTATGAGTAAAACACACCAACTCTCCACAAACTAATACTTCCACTTACCTATCCACCTTCGAACATGAAACCTCACATTATTATTCTTTTCGCCACACAATCACACCACAACTCTTCCCTAGTCTCCACCTGGCCCTTCAAATCCAAAACCCATCATGCCAATTCCAATCCTAAATAACCTACTAAATCCAAAACCCCACCCAAAAAAATAGACACACCCAAATATAAAGAATCATTGTCCAGAAGAACCAATTCATCCACCACTCTTTCCAAACCACATCATACATGTATTGACCTTTCTCAGGTAGTTTTCCCTCACATGGTCTGATTCTACCACCATCAGTACCTAATTTTTTATGTTCTGATCATTACTTCAGGCTATAGAAGTTGAAAAAGAAGCCCATCAGGATCAAGAAAACATTGACCCTTTTAGTGATACATGGAATTAGTATAGAAGATAATGCAGTGGATGCATTGATGGATCTTCACATGGAAAATATCATCAAAGAATATGATTTTGCCTATAAATAATTACTAAATAATTTTCTTATTACCTTGGAACTAGGATTAGAGGATATCACATTTTTATTAATCATGGGGGAGTTAAATTTGACAATTGATGATTTTGTGGATAGCCTTGGTATCGATATCCCTAAGTTTTGTGGTCGCATCAATGTATATATCCTTTGAAATAGATCCTATCAGAACTCTAATCTAGGACATGTGGAAATTTTTGGTAGCCATATCAACCATTATTCATGATGCCTCTAAGACAAAGAGTACCCAAATAAAGATCTCACTCCTCTAGATTATTCACCATGTTGTCTCCTACACGTGGTTGTCCATGGGTGTCTCTTAATGTTCCATAAGCCAGATGGTTGTTCTTATTTTACATTCCATCCATAGAACCACTAAGATGAATATGAAATGACCATTCACATTTTAATTTTAGGGATAGAGGAATAAAAAGAAAGGGACCCTAAAGGGTATTTTTTCATCATTCACGTGTCCAAGAACTTGAAGGTCTTCTATACTTCCCATCCTCTAACTTCTCTAGGCAATATGAAGCCCCTTGATTTGTCCCTATTAGCCAATACGGGACTCTTATAAAGGGATGATGATCATTATAGTTGTACTAAGGAATACCCCCTTGATTCTGCTATATCTAAGGGAGTGGAAATCTTTTCTTAGTTATCCTCTCAGCCTCATGTTCCTCCACTATGCCCA
The DNA here is from genome assembly GCA_963277665.1 of Viscum album. NCBI lineage: Eukaryota > Viridiplantae > Streptophyta > Magnoliopsida > Santalales > Viscaceae > Viscum > Viscum album. Next base: position 939,318,400 of record OY728141.1, read on the forward strand.
TTTCCTAATTTCATTCAGCCTTCAACACTAGCCATTCTACAAGAGGATTAGAATAGATTCTCAAGAACTACATTAAAGTTCATTTTATTTATATTTTGATTTATCTATGAAAGAATAGAGATTGATTTTGGGGATCCACTAGTTCATCAACAACTCTCCTATCCAAATCCTACTCTAGATCTAGATACACAGACACTGGTGGGTCCCTTTATACCCACCACTTGATATGATCTCTCCCAACCTTCAGGCCTTCCCATACAATAGATTCCATTGACCATTTTTTTTAGAATACCTTTCAGCAGATCCCTTATCAGGAAACCACACCAGAAGTCCCACATTCTCCCATTGATTCAACTACTCATCATTTTTGAGCTTGATGACTAATAAAAGGGAGAGGGGAAGATTCATGAGGTTCCATTAGATGTCCCATTTGGTGGCCCTATAGTTCATCTTCCTACCCCTCTGCCCATTAGGTAACATCCCCGATATCTGAGAATAAGCACATTGTTGTGACAATAGTGGTAGGTGAAAGTATTGATAATGAGTAGGTCCCAACCATGCAGTAGGCACTAACCTCACTGGTGATGCCCAATACTCTTGCACCACCATTGGAATATATTCTGGAAAATCCTTTTGGGGAATATTGAGAGAATATTGGATTTTTATTGTATCTTTTCTATTTTTTATGTTGTTGGTTTGTTTTGGATGTCATTTTTTTTCTCAGGTAATATGGTGTTACTATGATAGAAGACCTGTGTTTTTTCCTTGAATGCATCAATAATTAATGAAAATAAAAAAAATGAACCATTCTCCATCCTTATTGAATTTCAATCAATATTATTGGATAACTATATTTTGAGTGTACTTAGGATTTTCTCTTTCCTCTAAGACTGACTTGTACATGACTGGATTTGCACCAAAAACATTTCAATTCTAGTCCATTACTGATCCATTCTCCAAGGAAGTTCCTCATTTATTTAATTTTCTTTTGGAACCATTTTATATTTCACATTAATATTTTTGTCACTTCCATTTTTATTCCTTGTATTAAAAATTATGGATAATGTATAATTCAAGTGTGGGGGTGGGGATAATGGACCCACTTAGATTTTGTCCCTTGATTTACCTAGGAGATATTGTTATTGAGAAGAAACATTTTTGATATATAGTATTATTTGTTGAATCATATTCATATATAATAATTTCATGGTTGGGAAATGGAGAAAACTTCATGATCATTTCAATTTTTAATTGGTTTTATAATTGATTATTGATTTGGTTTATTTTCATGATCTTGGTTCTTAAAAGACTTCATTTAATAGAACAGTTGTTAGTGCTCATGATATGAGTGATTATACCAATATTTTTGTCTCTCATTCCCAAGAGGGTTTGATACCATAGTTTCCATATGCTTTTTTATAACCTTTTCTTGAGTGATACTCAGGTATATTGACCTACTAGGACTTTCATTTTGTCTCATCAAATATATAAAAGTATAAAGTGACATTTAAAATGATTAAATCATTTTTCTCGATTCAAGATCTTATACTTGAGACCCACCATTACATTGATCCTTCTTTTGTTCCAGTAGAATTTATTAATGGATTTAATAGTGAAGAGAAACATTATAAGATGAATTTATCCTTCATACAACACTCTTGGTATTTTTCATGATATTTAATGATTTAGGTGTGGGGATAGGTTTTCTATGATAAAAGTGGAATGGTTATCATTATTTACAATATTTGAGGTGTTTTCATGGGTATTGGGGGAGTTTTATGAATTTTACTTAATTTTATAATTTTCTATTGAAAAAAAAGAAACAAAATAGAGAAAAAAATATAAAAATGAGAAAAATAAATTTGTGACTTGGGAAGTTCAAAAAGAACCCTCATCTCAACCAATGATATTTTTATAACTATTATAATAAGTTTTATGAGGATATTAGATACTTATTTGGTGAGGAGAGTGATATTTGTCCCAAGTTTAACTTTTGAAAAAAAGGTAATAGATAGAAAGAAGGGGGTATATCATTCCATTATAATTAATTGTTATGATTCATTATCCTTTACTTTGAGTTTTGAGAGTGGGTGATGAAATTATTGGAGAGGTTTTTTTATTTCATTGCATCTATGTATTCATTACAATGGATAGTGCTTTAGAGTTTTCAATCCTCTTTTATCTTATTATGTTTTTACATCGTTTACCTATATCCCTTAAGAATCAAAGACATTTGACCCTTTATATGAAGTCCAAATGATCAAATTTAATTTTTATATTTATGGAGTGGATATTTGAGATTCAATGAAAGTGTATTGTTTGGATCATGTACTTGAGGTATGAGCATAAATCTGGGAATTAGTTTACTATAGTGATGAGAAATTTATTTTTTCAAAGTGAGGGAGATTATTAATGGAATGAATATTAATGATAGGTTGAATGATGTGAGCAGAAGAGAAAAGATTTATTGAGATGGAATTAGAAAGGAATCATTATTTTACCCATTTTAATTGAAAGGGGTTGTGTATTTTTGGGATTATAATTCATGAACAACTATTTTTGAGTATGATCTAGTGTTTTTTCTATTATTAGAGTGTGAATTCATGTTGACATGATGTTGAGGTTTTCTTGGTGACATGAAGAGATTCATGTGTGGGGGATTTTGGTAATTCTTAAATGTTCACATTATTTTGTCACTATTTATATACATATTTTGAATAAAATAAGGCCTTATCCATGTATTTTCAATGGATTGGGGGAAAATTACAACTTTTAAGGTAATTCAATGATTCTATAGACTTTAATGAGGTTCTATGTATAACCACACGATAAACACTACTCCATGGAGTAGTCAAAATATAAAGAGTTTGGGAAATGAAGAAGAACTGTGTATTATCCTCCCTATATGAAAGATGTTATCAATTAGCACCATAGGCCTAGGGTAGTTCTGTAAAGAGACTGTACCCCCCATATTAGAGTGCACAATAATTGATATAAATAAACCAAACATCATCCAATACAATAACCATCCGAGTACACCAAATAAATTAATAAACAAAAATCCTATATCAAATGAAATAGAAGAAGCATACAATCATACAAAATCATGGTCATTCCTATATACAAAAATTACTGTCCACCAAGATAGTCACATATACAAAAGAAATAAAATAATAAAATACATTGTGTCTCTACCTCCATCCTCAAGTCTCACCTCAAACTAATATTTTGTCTTGTCCAAGCTATCCAGCTTGATCATGCTACATTGTGCCTCTACCCAACCTGAACCTATGATTAGTGAAGTTTGTCCAAGTACCAAAGTTCCATGGAAACCCAATCAGGGTATGAGTACAACTCATCAAGGTACCATTAATGTGGTCCCAAATATAATCAGTAAATGTAGGGTGTAAAGATATAATATGATAATCTTAATAAGTAAATATAATTGCATAAGTGTAAATAAATATTCACCATCGATCCTCAGGTTCTCCTATTGAACATGGGATCAGCCCATCCCTTCTTCATCTAGTGTTGAGTATCTCTGAGAATGTCATGTAATCATGGATACTAATATTAGGCCAAAGAAAAATTCCTAGGGAAAAGTCCTAGGCATAAAAATTAAACATTGAGTCAAATTTAAGGCACATATCCAAGTAATTATAACTAAAATACCTAGGATATGAATCCACGGAGCATGTCTAATGATTTATAACTCCAATAACCCATAATCCAAATACAAGGAATATGTCCAAGGAATTCTTATCTAGATAACCTGCAAGCTAAATCCAAGGAGTATTTCCAAGTCATTAGAACTCAGATAACCATGCTCAATAACCAATTTCTAGGAGTGTGTCTTATGTAATCCAAACTGTGCTCATAGGACACATGGGAGGGTTGACCCCCCTATCCTCGATTCCAAGTCATATCTCTAAGGAAATCCAAATCAATATATAGGTGGATCATGAATCTTTCCATATGGATCCAAGGATAGTGTTTGAGGAATCCCAACCATGTATTAGTAAATTTTAGTGGGTGGTTTGACCCACTCACAACAACTCATGTAGTATATCTCAATGGGGTCGACCACTTTCTTGATCACGTCCCAAAATCTGTGGTCATCCACTCAAGTGAAAGAACATTCTCAATCACAACCATAACAGGCTCATAAATTTTATTCAAGTTCTACGGTGAAACTCACAATAATCACTACCCATTCCCATACACACCCTTTCTAGGTTAAACATCTCATTAAGGAACCATCTATTCCCCCTAGGTCCCATTATAGTTAGGACACTCATAGTGGGTCCTCTTATCTCAAACACATATCTTAGATCCACACCCATCACTCAGAGGGTATAACATACCTTGGAATCATCAAGATCTCATCACATGGCCTCACTAGAATCATAAGACATTCTTCAACGGAATTACTCCCAAGAGATGGCATAGATCCCATCTCCATACCCAATTTGTCACTAGGTCAGTCCTTACACATTAAACCCATCCAAATCACATCTCCATGCGGAAGGTCACTCACCCCATACTCATCTCAACTAGTCCAAAGACTCTAAATTATTTCAAGGTTCCACCTTTTCCATTCTCTAGGCCATCGATATCAATTATTCAATCATATCTACCTGGAGGTCCCTAGGGACACTACATTACATTCATTTAATTTAGTTGGAACCCCTTGGGGTCCTCACATCTTAAGGAATACACTTTAATCAAGGCCTCAACCATCAATTACCAAGACAATCAATTCAGTTCCCAAGGACCATCATGGCATTAGCAAATTGTTTATTTCATTCAAGGGAACTCATTTATATTAAACAATTTAATTAAATTAAAATAACCAATCATGAAAAATTGGAAATGCCACAAATCACATTCCCCATACATAATGTTCATAATAGTATAAGGAATGCATAAAGACCACCTACCTCAACATGGATTTATTCCCTTCTAACTCACCACTAAACAAAGATTTTTAGGATTATCCAACTTTTCTGGCCATATTTAAAATCACCTAAGGCCATAACTCATTAAAACACATCTAGCTTAATTAATTATAATCAACTTATAATTAATCAATCAATTAGAAAAAATCATAATTTTTTTAATTAATTTTATAATTTAATTCAAAATTATATAAATGCGTAAAATATCCCTAGATACCGTTGTAACCTCAAAACCACAACCAAACACCTAAGGAAGGTCTATGACGCACTCTCGACATCATCCAAATAAAAATACCTAACACATGATATCAATTACATAATAAATCTAATTTAAGTTAAGCTAAAATACATTGAAAAAATTATATGGTGGAATAGGTCCATCAAAATGATGTGTGAAGACATGAAAATACCATATTGGGATATCCTATCATGTGGACAAATGAATGACCCATCATTTTTGGGATGATTCAATCATGATCCGGTGGAATCATCTCTTAAATCCCTAAACCAAAATATCCCAAATCAAAAAATCAAGAGGAAGGGACGAATAAGGGAAAATGGAGAGAGAGAATCACATAAAAAAACTAAAAAAAACCATGAAATCACCCCAAAATGAAGGGGTTTAAAGGGGGATGAGCCTCTTGGTTATCTGCGTGAGAGGGAGGAAGGTGAGGGGGTGACTCTTAAAAATTATGGATGTTAATTTGGTCATTTGGACTCTTTTAATGAGTCGCATAGTTTGGATGTATAGTTTTCCAAACCATGTGATAACTATGTGATATTAAATATCCATTTTCATCACCTTCACATGATTGGGCCGTATGGTTTTCCAAATTGTGATCCAACTATGTGAGACCCTCTTAAACTAACCTCCAACATTTCATATGGTTTTCTACAACCATGCACAAATTGTATGCTAAACCATAAGTCCAAAAATATATGCATGGTTTCCTATGAAATCTATATGTTTCAACCATAACCATGAACTAACCATGCACATCAACCCCATGCTATACATTTTAAACTGTAAACCTCCTCACCCTCTCGGTTCTAGATGGTTTCTCTTAAACCGTGCACATATAATTATGTACCTTGGAAAAAAACCTCTAAAAACTTCTAAAATTCATATTGAATCTATAGAGACCCAAAAAATAATCCAAGGCAGTTCCTAGTCCTCAAAACATATTCAAAACATCATCCTAGGATTCTCAACTTTTGGATTCTCAATTTGAATCCCAGTTCTCAAAACGAACCATACACCAAACTAAAAATTAAAATTTCTCCATAAATTCATAATAATCTCAAACAAATGGTATTATAATATCCCACAAGAACACTTATCTACATAAATAAATCTTATTGACTACTTAAACACTGATCTCTACCCACACTGGTCACCAAAACACACTCAGTTTCCACCTTTTACCCTGGAATGCTGAATAAGACTCTACTATGCAACTCCAAAACACAAGGTGAATTTTTCATAAAAAACTGAGGAATTTTTCACAACCCACACTAAAACAAAAAGAAAATTCTTAAGCACACCTATTTAACTCGATACACCATTCTGTCATCACATTTTTTACTCTCAGTTATATGGCACTCCCAACTGAATGACATAACTCACAAGTGCCAATTTTGATCCAAAATGGTCCCTATTGTTAGAATTTCTTATCAAAATTTGTTTTAATTGGGATAATGACTATATTAGGGTGGTTTTTTATCACACTACACTCAATTATGAAAAAAAAACCTAATCGAACCCCCTTTAGCTGACCATTCTCAAAAATGATCGGCTACGGCCACAAACACAGTATTACATCATTCAATCACAATACCCTAAATCCTGAAGGAATTGTGAGATCATCCAACACCCAGACCAAATTATGAACCTGAAATCTAGTGTAAATCCATATTTGGGTCCTCAACTAGCCAAAACTTCCACCATGCTATCACCCTGAGCACTAGCCCATCCCAAAATCATGTCATGCTATGATCACCTAAAATTTATCCTATTCCTAATGCCAATGCATGAACTCCATACATTATCACACTTGAATCCCATATATAGTATTTTAAATGGGACCAATTAAATTATATTCACCAGATCACTAACATTAAAGTTCCATATCAACCATATAACGACTGGTCTTATCACATCAATGACCTATCCAACATGAGGGTCATTCTTCGACGGATCTTGCTCTTTCTATCATCACACATAGTGATTAGACATGAATTTACTACTCATACACAACCAACAACATAAAACATCTATCATCACCTATTCCCAACTCATTAAAATTCCATCCTGGACATTCAAAGAAATCATTTTCAATTAGGGTCACACCCTCCAATGATCAATGGTGGATTCCCCACTATATGGATTTAGTTATACCTCTCTTAGAGTGTAAAATCAATAAGTCTCAACATCACTATTTCTAATGCTTTCCACCAGGGTTTCACATCGTGTACTTATTTTTCCATGTATTCTCATTGTCCAATGGAGGGTGACTTTTGTCACTTTAATATATGATTCTATCTCCTTGATCAAAATAGGATGATGGGATATCAGTTCCTCCTCTCATGGATTCCTCTTTGGAACTCATCACCTAGTCTGGGTCTCCCTCATATATTTAATTGAAGTTTGTGGAAATCATTCTTAGTTCCATCTTGAGGTGGACACTGATTAATTATGATGCTTCTGTCTTGATAGGGCAGTTTTTTTGTCAAAGTATGATTGTAACATTGGGAATGTCTAATAATTTCTAGATGTTGGGTTTTTTAGGCACCATTAAAGTCATATCCTGTTGAAGTTAGAGGCATATCATGTGTGATGCATAATAGGTGCGAAACATAATCCATCTCATGTCAGGAACATTGTAGTTGATGCAAGGGGTGTAAGTATGCTACGGATTTTTACCTTAGGAATACCATGTTTATTTTATTTGGTATGAATTCTTGATAACTTAACAAGTTTAACATCTTATGTAGATGGGTGGGCCATAGGTTTAAAGTCTCTCAGAGATATATGGGTCTCATGTTTAATGTATTGCAATGATAATTAGGTGGTTATGTGTGTCCCCATGGGGGAAGATTTCACACATGGTAAGTGCTGGAGTGTTCCCCTATAGTGGATGATTTCACACTTTGGATTTGGTGGAGTGTGTCCCCAAGGGGGGAAATTTTACACTTGGTAGGTGTTTCAGTGTGTCCCCAGGGAGTAGGAATTCACACATGGATGGTGGTGGAGTCTATCCCTAGAGGGTAATATTTTACACTCGAGATTTGGTTAAATGTGTCTTCAATGAGAATATTTCACACATGGGAGGTGGTTAAGTGTGTCCCAAGGGGGGGGAGATTTCTCACTTGGAAGGTGGTGAATTATGTCCCCAGGGGAGAAGATTTCACACTTAGAAGGTGGTGGATTGTGTCCCCATGGGGGAATATTTTACACTTGAAAGGTGGTTGATTGTTTCCAAAAGGGGTATTATTTCACACTTGGAAATTGGTGAAGTGTTGGGGTGTCGGTATTGAATCTCAAGGTGGTGTCCTACATACCTTGTTTGTAACACCAAAGACTTTTATGAGAAATATTTTGTTTTTATGTTATATAAATCATGAAAGGAATATTTCACTACACACAACACTTTTTGGGCATTCTTTACACGCAATCGTGACCTTCCTCGATAGCTTGTGTTGTACGCAATACCGAGTTTCACTAAACAACGATATGCTATTAAAATATTATTAAAACTAGCCGTTATGAATAGAAATAACCACTTTTTGAAATTTTATGAATTTTATTATTCACAATATTCTTCATTTTTGGATTCAGAATATCGAAATTAGCCTAGGGTGATATTTTGGTATTTTTCTGAAAACTTTCAATTTTTGATGAATAGTGAAAACACTGGGTTACTATTTAAAAATCATATTTTTATTTAAATAATTATTTATTTTAATTAAATTTATTTTTGGGAAAAATTGATACATAATACCTATATCAGTTCAATGCAATTCATTGGAGTCATTTTATAATAATTTTAGATATATAAAAATTTTATTGAACTTTTCACCGCTTTTTACCCATCTCCTAGGAGAATTTGCAAATTTACATAAAACTTAATTTTACCACCTCTGTGAGTGGAATATCAAAAATCCAAGAGACACGGTTGATGTCAGTAAGTAAAATGTGGATCAATGAGATGAAAATAATTTTTGGTGAATAATAACTTTTTACTTTTATTTACCACGGTTAAAAGTAAATAGGGTAATTAAGGATAAAAATTATATTATTATTACGCTAAAACATGTACTAATTTTATTGTATAAATGTAATTCGACCAAAAACAACCTTAGGAAAAACAATATGACCATTTAGGCCCACTTGGATTAGATTAGGACATTTATTATTAATTTATTTAAAGAAGGGTTAAAATAGTTAAAATCAAAGTTTAATAACTAAATAATTTTTAATATAGGTTTATACATAAGATAAAATTGACTATAAATATTAATTTGAAAGATAAACTGATTTCATACATAATGGTATTTTATTTTTAATTTTTATACATTAAATAATTTAATTTATTTATGACACAAATATGATGTAGTAATTATCTTATTAATGAAATATTGACATAATTGATGTTATAAATACCCAAATAAATGTAATTTGAGACTTTTTATGAATTAAACTAATTTTATATGTTAATATGACTTGTTATTATTGATTTAATTTACATTTTGCGAACTAATCATTCTGTTATGATTTTCATAAAAATCAATTACTAAATAGTGTCAAAATTGACATAAAATAGTTTTTTAAAGAAATATTATATTATTAATTGTTAGTTTATTCATAAAAATATAAGGTTAGGAGAAATGACTTAGATAAGGTCATATATATTAATAATAAACAACTTGGAGTTCGTTTGTTTTGTTATAGTATGTTTATTAACCTTATAGTGTAAGAACACAAAAAGACATCGTAAAAGTAAAATTATCTAACTTAAAGTTAAATATAAATGATAAGGTTAAAATAGGAACCTAAACTTGTCTAAATTATTTTGGATGAGAGGCTTTAGGCCCATCCCCACCTTAGCTTCGAAATAAATCAATTTTGAGCTATTTAAAATCGAATTTGGCTTTATAATAAAATAATATTTTTAGTATTTCCAAAGGAGCCCCTCTCCTCCTTTATAAAAGGGCATCTCCTCCCCATCTTCCTCACACAACTTTCAGACTTCATGCTTGTCCAACCCCTGCAAATTTCTCTTATCCACTTCCCTAGAGACAACCTAGAGGTCCTGGTCTTCTTCAAAGACCAATTTTATTTCCCTAAAAGGAGGTCTCAAAGAAGCACTTCAAAGGAGAGGTAATGTCCGTTACCGATTCTTTCAACTTTATTTCTTCTTCCAATTATTCTTATTTAGTTGTGTCATTTTGAATTAATAACATCAGTATCACTCATATACTGATATGTTATTATAAGTATGAAACAAACTTATTTCACCATCTATCCATCCTACGGAAAACAAAATCATCGTGCGTGCGTACGTACGGAATACCGTATCCATGCCGTGGTGTAAACTATTTTCCACCACCACCTAACTTGGATTGGTATAATGGTGTAAATAATGACTATATATGATTATTTTAAAGTGATATTTATTATGAAATAGTATACATACACTCTAATACAATTCCACGATAATGGGAACGATATCATCGCTCGTGCGTATGTACGGAATACCGTCTCCACGATGTGATGTGACTCATTCTACATGATCTTCATTGCATAATGATTATATAAATGAATTGAATGAATGTATATGATATATTTTACACTAATATCATTCTAGAAATGAGGTATCTATAACCTTAAAAGAAGAATGAGAATTTATTCGACAAAACACGCATAAGAACAAAAAGTAATAAACACCCGAATAACAAGTAGCAATGAAATATTACTAATAATAAGCTAAGAATATGTCCATATATGATATCATAACAATGAGTATGATTCTGTAATAAGTCAATGACATTACTTAAATCATTATACAGGATTTTCGGACACTTACGAAGAAAATCAGACCTAAGGTAAGGGAAAAATATCACAATATCATTTTTATCTGAGATTTATTTATACTTTGGTATTTACTAGGGTGTATTTTATCACCCACATACATGTTTCCTCAATATGTAATATTATTTACATCCACCTACAATTGTTTAAATCCAATTTTACCCTTCAGTGAGTTTTTAGTAAAAGATATGAAAGGAATCTTTTGTCGTTTTTCGTACGAGGTACTTTTTGACTTTTCCGAAAAAAGTTGGAGAAGAATGTTTTTTTAACTTATACGGAATGAATGGATTTTTAAAACATTATTTCCAAGAAGCTTCCTTTACAAGTTTTCAAGTTTATTTTTAATCCACTTCTTTTAGTTTTGAATTTTATTACATGTTAAGAAAGGAAAAGTGTTCTTGAAGTAGAAAGGATATTTTCCTCAAGAATGGAGTTCAAGTGTTTTATCAAAATTATTTTCCATATAAGATAATAAAGGGTTCTGTTTCTATCCCTATTATACCATTGATTTTATTATGTTGTGATGGAATTATTTTAATGAATTTTTTTATCTTATATAAATTGTTTTATGATGTAATGATGTTTAAGATTCCCATTTTTATTTCATGGGTTATGCTATGATGTATGGTTTATGATTTTGTGGCACACATAAGAATGGTATCATTATGAGATGGGTGGGACCTATATCTCCCTCCAATGCATTAGGTAAAGATTTTATATCTCATGAGATAGACATGGATGGAACGGAAGGTTAAACCGGTTCAGTGAAACAGGACTGAAACAAGGAATGAACTCGGTTCAGAAATGGACTTTGTCCACTAAGATAGTCTTGGAAATGAGTCTTGAATAATAAGAAATGATTTCTATGATTATGTGTGTATGACACAAAGATTCATGTTTTAAGTTATGATTATTGTGATTACATTTCACTACCATGATTTATCCCATGTTATGAAATTATGATCTCTTTTGCAGGGTAAGATTTCCAAAATGTTATGTTCTTATGAATATGATGTGATTGATATATTTTACCCTTAATGAGCATTTGAGCTCACACTTTTGTATGTTTTCTTTCCCCCAGGTTAGGAAGAAGGTTATTAAGTAGGATATGCCAAAAGGGACTCTAGATATGATGAAATAAATGGGAGAAAATGTAGACGCTTTATGAACCAGTTGTTTATGTTTCCCAGTTTCTAAAGACACTATACCTATACGGTCCTTTCATGGTTTTGTTATATGTTGTAATAATTGTGCTTCAATTTTTAAGTATTAAAAATATATGTAAATTATGAGTCGTTATAGTTGGTATCATAGGAAAGGTTATAGTCAACCTTTGGAAACTAGGATGTGAAAGCCTTAGTAAGAACCCTAAGGATAAGTCTAAGCATAGAACATGATCTTAGTGTTTTAAAAATGGCCATGAACAACCTATGATAAGACCTTAGGTGTGAAATTTTATTCTTAATTATGTGGTTTTCCTATTATAATTAGTGTTGCTCACACTATTCTTCTTGGCTTTAGTAAATGGTTGGAACCCGAAGGAACCGTATTAATGCGGAATGTGACGGGCAATGCAATGATTGTCCCCCTGAGAAACCAAACGTTATGGGAGATGGAATGAAAAATATTGTAGCCATGCTCACACAACATTATCAAGCTATGAATCAAGAAGGACTTCCAAACGAGCAAAGGAAGGAGCAACATTCTGTTGAATCCTTCACAAGGCTGCATCCACCCTCATTCAGCAGGTCTACTGATCCATTAGTTGCTGAACAATGGATCAGTACTACTGAAAAGATATTTTCAGTTCTTCAATGTTCTGAACATTTTAATGTCATCTTAGCAGTGTATCTTTTGGAAGGTGATGCTGATCAATTGTGGAATATTATCAAGAATAAGAGGCCAAGAGATGAAATTGAGTCCATGGAATGGGACGAGTTCAAGAACTCATTTTTCAATAAGTACTTCCCTCGTATTCTCCGAAAAAAGATAAAGAAGGATTTTTTCAAATAATGAAAAAGGATGACGAATCTGTGGGTACCTTTGAAGAGAATTTTACAAGACTTGCAAGGTACGCTTCTGGTATTATTATCCAACCTGAAAGTAAGATTGATCGATTCTTTAGTGGATTAAAACCAAGTCTTTGAAGGGTGTTAGCCATAAGGGACTTCAATAGCAACGAGGAAATCATTCGACGTGCTCTCAAAGTCGAGATGAAGATTGGAGTAACCCATCAGTCATATGGGTTTGATAAGAAGTGGAAAATGGAATTCAAAGGAAAATCCAAAGAGCACACTGAAAAGAAGATGAGTTTTACCTTATGCTCAAAGTGTGGAAAGAAACATGGAGGGAGTTGTATTAAAGGGAAAAGTAAATGTTTCAAATGTGGAAAGTAAGGTCATCAGGAATTTGAATGCCGTAATGATGGGAAGAAGATGTCTAGTGATGCGAACAATGAAAAAGCTACACAGAGTGCACCTCCTACACTTCAATGATACAAATGCAAGGAGATGGGGAATTATGCCAATCAATGCCCAAATCCAAGGGTTTATGATGATGGACGACGTCAAAAAACTTTTAAGGCTAAAGACAAAGGAATGTCACATGCAATTTCTATCAGCGATGTGGAGTAAGATAATGAAGTTGTGAAAGGTACACTTACCATCCACTCTAAAGTAGAAAATGTTTTATTTGATTCTAGATCCACCCACTCTTTTATTTCTGAAGAATTTTCTAAGGGTATCACCGTATTACCTCAACAATTAGATGTTGAGTTAGCTAGGACAACACCTAATGGCACAATAGTCACATCAACAGCTTATAATTCTTCTCCGATTGAAGTTTGTGGGAAAGTTCTTCCTGCAAATCTTGTGATCCTTCCTATAGTGGAATTTGATGTGATTCATGGCATGGATTGACTTTACTTATATGGAGCTCATATCAATTTCCAAAGAAGGGAAGTCACATTTCATATTCCAGATCAATCTATAATCGTCTATCGATGCAAGGATGAACATAACCTTCAAGTGGAAATTTCTTCCATCTTATGGGTCTTGATTCCTCTAAATGAGAGTTATTTATCTCAAATGGCTGGAGAGAAACTCACTATTAAGAATATGCCCGTTGTACCGGAGTTTGATGATGTCTTTCCAGAGGAATTTTCGGGTCTCCCACCAAATCGTGAAGTTGAGTTTTCAATAGAACTCGTACCGGGTGCTTTGCCTATTTTAAAGACACCTTATAGAATGACCCCAATTGAGTTGCAGGAATTGAAGAAGTAACTCCAAGAGAATCTTGATAAGGTATTCATACGCCTTAGTGCGTCACCTTGGGGAGCACATGTTCTATTTGTTAAGAAGAAAGATGGATCAATGAGACTCTGCATTGATTATCAAGAACTTAACAAGATCACTATCAAGAACAAATATCCTCTCCCGCGCATTGATGACTTATTTGACCAACTACGTGGAGCTCAATACTTTTCCAAGATTGATCTTTGTTCAGGGTATCATCAATTAAGGGTCAAAAATGAGGATATACAAATGACGACTTTCTGTACAAGGTATGGACACAATGAATTTATAGTGATGCCATTTGCTCTTACTAATGCCCCTGCTATCTTCATGGATCCGATGAATAGAGTCTTTAGAGATTACCTTGATCAGTTTGTGGTAGTCTTTATAGATGATATTCTTGTATATTCAAAGTGCAAGGAAGAACATGAAGATCACTTGAGAATTATATTGAAGACCCTGAGAAAGGAGAATCTTTATGCCAAATTTACCATGTGTGAATTTTGTCTTCAAAGAGTTTCATTTTTGGGTCACATAATCTCAAAAGAGGGGATATATTTGGATCCAGCAAAAACAGACATTATCGAAAGATGGTCGAGACCAACAATAGTAACTGATATGTGATTTTTTCTTGGTTTGTCTGGATATTATCGACGTTTTGTGAAAGATTTTTCACGATTATCTAATCCACTCACCAAGTTGACTCAGAAAAGAGTTAAGTTTGTCTGGACGGAGGAATATGAAGAGAATTTCAAGGAGTTGAAAAGAAGGTTATCCAGTGCACCTGTGGTCACACTGCCTTGTAGTGAAGAAAGGTTTGTGATCTATTGTGATGCATCCAAGAAGGGATTGGGGTGTGTTCTTATGCAAAATGATACGGTGATAGCTTATGCCTCACGACAGTTGAAAATATATGAGAAAAATTACCCAACTCATGATTTGGAGTTAGCTGCAGTAATATTTGCATTAAAGATTTGGAGGCATTATCTTTACGGAGAAAGGTGTGACATTTATACTGATCATAAAAGCTTAAAGTGTATTTTCACACAAAAGGAGCTGAATATGCGCCAAAGAAGATGGTTGGAGCTGATTAAGGACTACGTCTGCTCAATCCATTACCACCCTGGGAAAGAAAACAAGGTGGCAGATGCATTAAGTCGACAAGACCATGCCAGTTTATCCATGATGAGGATCACAAAATATCCAATATTTACGGAGTTACAAAGGATGGATCTTGGAATTATAATGGAAGGGGGAAAATCTTATATTTCTCAAATGAATGTTCAACCATCTATACATGTGAAGATTAAAGAGGCACAGAAAGAAGATGTCAAGTTACAAAAGAAGGTGAGAAATGTTACTGAATTGAACCTTGATTGTGATGGGATAATAAAGTTCAGGAATCGGGTTTGTGTTCCTCCCATTCCCGAATTAAAGAAGGAGCTGCTGGATGAGGCTCATAGTTCTTCATTCTCTATTCATCCTGGAAGCACGAAGATGTATAGGGACCTGAAAGAGTACTTCTGGTGGGATGGCATGAACATAGATGTTACTGAATATGTCTCTCGATTCTTGGTTTTTCAGAAAGTTAAAGCTGAGAGACAGAAGTCTAAGGGGATGTTATAACCATTACCAATACCGGAATGGAAATGGGAAAACATCACTATGGACTTTGTCATAGGAATTCCTAAAAAATCCAAAGGCAATAATGCTATCTGGGTCATAGTTGATCATCTTACAAAATCAGCACACTTCATTGATATTAGAGAGGATTTCTCTCTGGATCAGCTTGCCAGGATATATGTAAAGGAAGTGGTAAGATTTCATGGAGTACCACTTTCTATTATATCTGATCAGGATTTAAGGTTTACCTCAAAGTTCTGGCAAAGTCTTCAGCATACTCTGGATACAGAGTTGAGTTTCAGCACTACTTATCATCCTCAGACAGTCGGTCAGTCTGAGAGAACAATTCAAACTCTAGAAGATATGTTGAGATCTTGCTCTATGGATTTCAAAGGTGGTTGGGATCAACACTTACCTTTGGTGGAATGTTCTTATAATAATAGCTTTCACTCTAGTATTCAGATGGCTCTTTATGAAGCTCTCTATGGAAAGAAATGCCGGACTCCAACTTGCTGGGATGAAGTTGGGGAAATAAAGCTATTAGGACCTGATATTGTTGATGAGAGGGCAGAAAAGGTCTGATCTATTCAACAACACATAAGATAATCTCAGAGTCGAAAAAAAAGTTATACCGACAACCGAAGAAAAGACTTAGAGGTTGAAGTGGGTGATAAAGTGTTCTTACGAATATCTCCCTGGAAGAGGGTCATGAGATTTGGAAAGAAGGGAAAGTTGAGCCCTAGGTATATCAGTCATTTTGAAATACTGGATCGTATTGGGAAGGTAGCATAACGATTGGCGCTTCCACCGAATCTCTCTCAAGTTCAGTAAGTGTTCCATGTATCTCTCCTGAGAAAGTACATACCTAATCCTTCACGTGTACTTAGCTCAGAAGTTGTACCACTAGAACAAGATCTTTCTTATAAAGAACAACTGATAGAGATTCTCGATCGTAGTGAAAAAGTCGTACAGAACAAGACCACTCGCTTGGTGAATGTTTTATGGAGGAACAACCAATTAGAAGAAGCTACATGGGAGCTTGAGGATATGATGAGGGAGAGGTATCCTCATCTATTTGTTACAAAGTGACGAATCTCGAGGGCGAAATTCATTTTAAGGGGGGTAGAATGTAACACCCGAGACTTTTATGAGAAATATTTTTTTTATGTTATATAAATCATCAAAGGAATCTTTAACTACACACAACACTTTCTTGGATTTATTTACACGCAATTACGACATTCCTTGATAGCTTGCTTCGTACGCAATACCGAGTTTCACTAAACCACGATATGCTATTAAAATATTATTAAAACTAGCCGGTATGAATAGTAATAACCACTTTTTGAAATTTTATGATTTTTTTTTCAAAATGGACTCCATTTTTGGATTCGGAATATCGAAATTAGCCTAGGGTGAAATTCTGCTATTTTTCTGAAAACTTTCAATTTTTGATGAATAGTGAAAACACTCGGTTACTATTTCAAAATTGTCTTTTTATTTAAATAATTATTTATTTTAATTACATTTATTTTAGTGGAAAATTGATACATTATACCTAAATAAGTTCAATGCAATTTATTGGAGCCATTTTATAATAATTATATATATATAAAAATTTTATTGAACTTTTCACCGTCTTTTACCCACCTCCTGGGAGAATTTGAAAATTTACATAAAACATAATTTTACCACTTCTGTGAGTGGAATTTCAAAAATCTGAGAGACACAGTTTATTTGAGTAAGTAATATGTGGTTCAATGAGATGAAAATAATTTTTGGTGAATAGTAACTTTTTACTTTTATTTACCAACGTTAAAAGTAAATAGGGTAATTAAGGGTAAAAATGATATTATTATTACCCTAACACATGTCCTAATTCTATTGGATAAGTGTAATTCGACCAAAAACATCCTTAGGAAAAAAATATGACCATTTAGGCCCACATGGATTAGATTAGGACATTTATTATTAATTTATTTAAAGAAGGGTTAAAATAGTTAAAATCAAAGTTTGATAACTAAATAATTTTTAATATAGGTTTATACATAAGATAAATTCGACTATAAATATTAATTTGAAATCTAAAACTATTTCCTACATAATGGTAGTTTATTTTTAATTTTTGACATTAAATAATTTAATTTATTTATGACACAAATATGATTCAGTAATTATCTTATTAATGAAATATTGACATAATTGATGTTTTAAATGCCCAAATAAATGTAATTTGAGACTTTTTATGAATTACACAAATTTTTTAGGTTAATATTACAGGTTAGTATTGCTTTAATTAACTTTTTTTGAACTAATCATTCTGTTTTGATTTTCACAAAAATCAATTACTAAATAGTGTCAAAATTGACAAAAAATAGTTTTTAAAACAAATATTATATTATTAATTGTTAGTTTATTCCTAAAAATCTAAGGTTCGGCCAAATGACCTAGATGAGGTTATATATATTAATAATAAACAACTTTGAGTTATTTTGGCTTGTTACAGTATGTTTATTAACCTTATAGTGTAAGAACACAAAAGGACATGGTAAAAGTAAAATTATCTAACTTAAAGTTAAATATAAATGATAAGGTTAAAATAGGAACCTAAACTTGTCCAAAATATATTGGATGAGAGGATTTAGACCCATCCCCACCTTAGCTTTGAAAGAAATCAATTTGGAGCTATTTAAAACCTATTTTGGCTTTATAATAAAATAATATGTTTAGTTTTTTCAAAGGAGCCCCTCTCCTTCCTTATAAAAGGGCACCTCCTCCCCCTCTTCTTCACAAAACATTGAGCCTTAAAGCTCACACAACCCCTGAATCTTTATTCTCTACACTTTCTTAGAGAAATCCTAGAGATCCTGGTCTTCTTCAAAGAAAAATTTTAGTTCCCTAAAAGGAGGTCTCAAAGAAGAGCTTCAAAGAAGAGGTAATGTCTGTTACCGATTCTTTCCACTTTATTTCTTATTCCACTTCTTATTTAGTTGTTTAATTATGAAGTAATAACATCAGTATCACTCATATACTGATATGTAATTATAAGTATGAAACAAACTTATTTCACCATCTATCCATCTTACGGAAAACGAAATCATCGCGTGTGCGTACGTACGGAATATCGTCTCCACGCCGTGGTGTAAACTATTTTCCACCACTACCTTACTTGGATGGGTATAATGGTGTAAATAATGACTATATATGATTATTGTAAAGTGATATTTATTCTTAAATAGTATACATAAACTCCAATACAATTCCACGATCATGGGAATGATATCATTGCTCGTGCGTACGTACGGAATACTGTCTCCACGATGTGATGTGACTCGTTCTACATGATCTTCATTGCATAATGATTATATAAATGAATTGAATGAATTAATATGATATATATTACACTAATACCATTCTGGAAATGAGTTATCTAAAACATAAAAATAAGAATAATAATTTATTCGACAAAACACGCATAAGAACAAAAAGTAATAAACACTCGAATAACAAGTAGAAATGAAATATTACTAATAATAAGCTAAGAATATGACCATATATGATTTCATAACAATGAGTATGATTATGGAATAAGTCAATGACATTATTTAAATCATTATACAGGAGGTTTGGACACTTACGAAGCAAATCGGACCTAAGGTAAGGGAAAAATATCACAATCTCATTTTTATCCGAGATTGTATATACTTTGGTATTTAGTGGGGTGTATTTTATCGTCCACATCCATGTTTCCTCAATATGTAATATTATTTCCATCCACCTATAATTTTTTAAATCCAATTTTACCCTTCGGTGAGTTTTTAGTAAAAGATATGAAAGGAATATTTTGTCGTTTTTCGTACGAGGTACTTTTTGACTTTTCCGACAAAAGTATGAGAAGAATGTTTTTTTAACTTATACGACATGAATGGATGTTTAAAAAATTATTTCAAAGAAGCTTCACTTAAAAGTTTTAAAGTTTATTTTTAATCAACTTCTTTTAGTTTAGAATTTTATGACATGTTAAGAAAGTAAAAGTGTTTTTGAAGTAGAAAGGATATTTTCCTCAAGAATGGAGTTCAAGTGTTTTATCAAAATTATTTTCCATCTAAGATAATAAACGGTTCTGTTTCTATCCCTATTATTACATTGATTTGATTATGTTGTGATGGAATTATTTTTATGAATTCCTTTATCTTATATGAATTTTTTTATGATGTCATGATGTTTAAGATTCCCATTTTTATTTCATGGGTTATGCTATGATGTATGGTTTATGATTTTGTGGCACACATAAGAGTGGTATCATTATGAGATGGGTGGGACCTATATATCCCTCCAATGCATTGGGTAAAGATTTTATATCTCATGAGATAGACATGGTTGGAACGGCAGGTTAAACCGGTTCAGTGAAACAGGACTGAAATGAGGAATGTACTCGGTTCAGAAATGAACTTTGTCCACTATGATAGTCTTGGAAATGAGTATTGACTAATAAGAAATGATTCTCTATGATTATGTGTGTATGCCACAAAGCTTCATGTTTTAAGTTATGATTATTTTGATTACATTTCACTACCATGATTTATCCCATGCTATGAAATTATGATCTCTTTTGCAGGGTAAGATTTCCAAAAATGTTATGTTCTTATGAATATGATGTGATTGATATTTTTTTTACCCTTACTTAGCATTTGAGATCACCCTTTTGTATGTTCTCTTTCCCTAAGGTCAGGAAGAAGGTTATTAAGTAGGATATGCCAAAAGGGACTCTAGATATGATGAAATAAATGGGAGACAATATAGATTCTTTATGAACCAGTTGTTTATGTTTCCCAGTTTCTAAAGACACTATACTTATACGGTCCTTTCATGGTTTTGTTATATGTTGTAATAAGTGTGATTAAATTTTGAAGTATTAACATTGTATGTAAAGTATGGGTCGTTATAGTTGGTATCAGAGGAAAGGTTATAGTCATCCTTTGGAAACTAGGATGTGAAAGCCGTAGTAAGAACCCTAAGGATAAGTCTAAGCATAGAACACGATCTTAGTGTTTTAAAAATGGCCATGAAAAACCTATGATAAGACCTTAAGTGTGAAATTTTATTTTTAATTATGTGGTTTTCCTATTATAATTAGTGTCTCTCACACTATTCTTCTTGGCTTTAGTCAATGGTTGGAACCCGAAGGAACCGTGTTAATGCGGAATGTGACGTGCAATGCAATGATTGTCCCCATGAGCAACCAAACGTTATGGGAGATAGAATGAAAAATCTTGTAGCCATGCTCACACAACTTTCTCAATCTATGAATCAATAAGGACTTCCAAACGAGCAAAAGAAGGAGCAACATTCTATTGAATCCTTCACGAGGAAGCATCCACCCTCATTCAGTAGGTCTACTGATCCATTAGTTGCTAAACAATGGATCAGTACTACTGAAAAGATATTTTCAGTTCTTCAATGTTCTGAACATGATAAAGTCATCTTAGCAGTGTATCTTTTGGAAGGTGATGCTGATCAATGGTGGAATCTTATCACGAATAAGAGGCCAAGTGATGAAATTGAGTCCATGGAATGGGATGAGTACAAGAACTTATTTTTCAATAAGTATTTCCCTCATATTCTCCTAAAAAAGATGGAGAAGGATTTTATTGAACTAAAGAAAAAGGATGATGAATCTGTTGGTACCTATAAAGAAAATTTTACAAGACTTACAAGGTACGGTTCTGGTATTATTATCCAGCCTGAGAGTAAGATCGATCAATTCTTTAGTGGCTTAAAACCAAGTCTTCGAAGGGCATTACCCATAAGGGACTTCAATAGCTATGAGGAAATTGTTCGATGTGCTCTCAATGTCGAGATGGAGATTGGAGTAACCCATCCGTCATATGGGTTTGATAAGAAGAGGAAAATGGAATTCAATGGAAAATATAAAGAGCACACTGAAAAGAAGATGTGTTTTCCCTTATGCTCAAAGTGTGGAATGAAACATGGAGGGAGTTGTCTTAAAGGGACAAGTAAATGTTTCAAATGTGGAAAGGAAGGTCATCGGGCATTTGAATGCCACAATAATGGGAAGAAGATGTCTAGTGATGCGAACAATTAAAAGGCTACACAGAGTTCACCTCCTACACTTAAATGTTACAAATGCAAGGAGATGGGGCATTATTCCAATCAATTCCAAAATGCAAGGGTTTATGATGATGGTCGACGTCAACAAACTTTTAAGGATAAAGGCAAAGGAAAGTCACATCCAATTTCTATCAGCGATGTGGAGTATGATAATGAAGTGGTGAAAGGTAAACTTACCATCCACTCTAAAGTATAAAATGTTTTATTTGATTCTAGATCCACCCACTCTTTTATTTTGCTGAATTTTTTTAAGGTTATCACCATATTACCTCAACAATTAGATTTTGAGTTAGCTGTGACAACCCCTAATGGCACAACAGTCGCATCAAAAGCTTATAATTCTTCTCTGATTGAAGATTGTGGGAAAGTGCTTCCTGCAAATCTTGTGATCCTCTCTATAGTGGAATTTGATGTGATTCATGGCATGTATTGGCTTTATTTATATGGAGCTCATATCAATTTCGAAAGAAGGGAAGTCACATTTCATATTCGAGATCAATCTATGATCGTCTATCGATGCAAGGATGAACATAACCTTCCAGTGGAAATTTCTTCCATCTTATGGGTCTTGATTGCACTAAATGAGGGTTATTTATCTCAAATGGCTGGAGAGAAACTCATGATTAAGAATATGACCGTTGTACGAGTGTTTGATGATGTCTTTCCAGAGGAATTTCCGGGTCTCCCACCAAATCGTGAAGTTGAGTTTTAAATAGAACTCGTACCGGGTGATTTGCCTATTTCAAAGACACCTTATAGAATGGCCCCAATTGAGTTGCAGGAATTGAAGAAGCAACTCCAAGAGATTCTTGAAAAGGGATTCATACTCCCTAGTGTGTCACCTTGGGGAGAACCTGTTCTGTTTGTTAAGAATAAAGATGGATCAATGATACTATGCATTGATTATTGAGATTAACAAGATCACTATCAAGAACAAATATCCTCTCCCACGCATTGATGTCTTATTTGACCAACTATGCGGAGCTCAATACTTTTCCAAGATTGATCTTTGTTCAAGGAATCATCAATTAAGGGTCAAAAAGGAGGATATACCAAAGACGGCTTTCTGTACAAGGTATGGACACTATGAATTTATAGTGATGGCATTTGGACTTACTAATGCCCCTGCTATCTTCATGGATCCGATGAATAGAGTCTTTAGAGACTATCTTGATCAGATTGTGGTAGTCTTTATAGAAGATATTCTTGTATATTCAAAGATCAAGGAAGAACATGAATTTCACTTGAGAATTATATTCAAGACCCTGATAAAGGAGAATATTTATACCAAATTTACCAAGTGTTAATTTTGGATTCAAAGAGTTTCATTTTTTGGGTCACATAATCTCAAAAGAGGGGATATCTGTGGATCCAGCAAAAATAGAGGTTATCAAAAGATGGTCGAGACCCACAACAGTAACTGAGATATGATGTTTTCTTGGTTTGGCTGGATATTATTGACGTTTTGTGAAAGATTTTTCACGATTATCTAATCCACTCACCATGTTGACTCAGAAAGGAGTTAAGCTTGTCTGGACGGAGGAATGTGAAAGGAATTTCAAGGAGTTGAAAAGAAGGTTATCCAGTGCACCTGTGCTCACAATGCCTTGTAGTGAAGAAAGGTTTGTGATCTACAGTGATGCATCCAAGAAGGGATTGGGGTGTGTTCTTATGCAAAATGATATAGTGATAGCTTATGCCTCACGACAGTTGAAAATCCATGAGAAAAATTAACCAACTCATGATTTTGAGTTACCTACAGTAATATTTTCATTAATGATTTTGAGGCATTATCTTTATGGAGAATGGTGTGACATTTATACTAATCATAAAAGTATAAAGTGTATTTTCACACAAAAGGAGATGAATATGCGCCAAAGAAGATGGTTGGAGCTGATTAAGGATTACAACTGCTCAATCCATTACCACCCTAGGAAAGCAAACAAGGTGGCAGATGCATTAAGTCGACAAGACCATGCCAGTTTATCCATGATGAGGATCACAAAATATCCAATATTTATGGAGTTACAAAGGATGGATCTTGGAATTATAATGGAAGGAGGAAAATCTTATATTTCTCAAATAAAATTTCAACCATCTATACATGTGAAGATTAAAGAGGCACAGAAAGAAGATGTCGAGTTACAAAAGAAGGTGAGAAATGTTCCTTAATTCAACCTTGATTGTGATGGGATAATAAAGTTCAAGAATCGGGTTTGTGTTTCTCCCATTCCAGAATTAAAGATAGAGCTGCTGGATGAGGCTCATAGTTCTTCATTCTCTATTCATCCTGGAAGCACGAAGATGTATAGGGACCTGAAAGAGTACTTCTGGTGGGATGGCATGAAAAGAGATGTTGCTGAATATTTCTCTCGATGCTTGGTTTTTCAGAAAGTTAAAGCTGAGAGACAGAAGTCTAAGGGGATGTTACAGCCATTACCCATACCAGAATGGAAATGGGAAAACATCACTATGGACTTTGTCACAGTAGTTCCTAAAACATCCAAAGGCAATAATGCGATCTGGGTCATAGATGATCATCTTACAAAGTCTGCACACTTCATTGCTATTAGAGAGGACTTCTATCTGGATCAGCTTTCCAGGATATACGTAAAGGAAGTGGTAAGATTGCATAGAGTACCATTTTCTATTATATCTGATCGGGATCCGAGGTTTACCTCAAAGTTTTGGTGAAGTCTTTAGCATACTCTGGATATAGAGTTGAGTTTCATCACTGCTTACCATCCTCAGAAAGACGGTCAGTCTGAGAGAACAATTCAAACTCTAGATGATATGTTGAGATCTTTCTCTATGGATTTCAAAGGTGGTTGGGATAAACACCTACCTTTGGTGGAATTTTCTTATAATAATAGATTTCACTATATTATTCATATGTCTCTTTATGAAGCTCTCTATGGAATGAAATATAGGACTCCAACTTGCTGGGATGAAGTTGGGGAAAGAAAGCTATTAGGACCTGATATTGTTGATGAGATGGAAGAAAAGGTCTGATCTATTCAACAACACATAAGAGCAGCTCAGAGTCGACAAAAAAGTTATGCTGACAACCGAAGAAAATACTTAGAGTTTGAAGTGGGTGATAAAGTGTTCTTACGAATATCTCCCTGGAAGAGGGTCATGAGATTTGGAAAGAAGGGAAAGTTGAGCCCTAGGTATATCGGTCCTTTCGAAATACTAGATCATGTTGGGAAGGTAGCTTACCGATTGGCGCTTCCACCGAATCTCTCTCAAGTTCATGATGTGTTCCATGTATCTCTCCTAATAAAGTACATACCTGATCCTTCACATGTACTCAGCTCAGAAGTTGTACCTCTGGAACAAGATATTTCTTTTGAAGAAAAGCTGATAGAGATTCTTGATCGTAGTGAAAAAGTCTTATGGAACAAGACCACTTGCTTGGTGAAAGTTTTATGGAGGAGCAACCAATTAGAAGAAGCTACATTGGAGCTTGAGGATATGATGGGGGAGAGGTATCCTCATCTGTTCGTTACAAAGTGACGAATTTCGAGGGCGAAATTCATTTTAAGGGGGGTAGAATGTAACACTTGAGACTTTTATGAGAAATATTTTTTTAAGTTATATATATCATCAAAGGAATCTTCAACTACACACAACACTTTCTTGGCTTGCTTTACACGCAATCACGACCTTCCTCGATAGCTTGTGTCGTACGCAATACCGAGTTTCACTAAACAACGATATGCTATTAAAATATTATTAAAACTAGCCGTTATGAATAGTAATAACCACTCATTGAAATTTTATGAATTTTATTTTTCAAAATGGACTTCATTTTTGGATTCGGAATATCGAAATTAGCCTAGGGTGAAATTTTGGTATTTTTCGGAAAACTTTCAATTTTTGATGAATAGTGAAAACACTCGGTTACTATTTAAAAACCGAATTTTTATTTAAATAAATATTTATTTTAATTAAATTTATTTTAGGGAAAAATTGATAAATAATACTTATATATGTTTAATGCAATTCATTGGAGTCATTTTATAATAATTTAAGAAATATAAAAAGTTTATTGAACTTTTCACCGTCTTTTACCCACCTCCTAGGAGAATTTGAAAATTTACATAAAACTTAATTTTACCGCTTCTGTGAGTGGAATTTCAAAACTCCCAGAGACACGGTTTATGTTAGTAAGTAAAATGTGGTTCAATGATATGAAAATAATTTTTGGTGAATAGTAAATTTTTTTGTTTTATTTACCACGGTTAAAAGTAAATAGGGTAATTAAGGGTAAAAATGATAATATTGTTTACCCTAAAACATGTCCTAATTATATTGGATAAGTGTAATTCGACAAAAATAAACCTTAGGAAAAACAATATGACCATTTAGGCCCACTTGGATTAGATTAGGACATTTATTATTAATTTATTTAAAGAAGGGTTAAAATAGTTAAAATCAAAGTTTAATAACTAAATAATTTTTAATATAGGTTTATACATAAGATAAATTCAACTATAAATATTCATTTGAAAGGTACAAATATTTCCTACATAATGGTAGTTTATTTGTAATTTTTAGACATTAAATAATTTAATTTATTTATGACAAAACATGATGCAGTAATTATCTTATTAATGAAATATTGACATAATTGATGTTATAACTGCCCAAATAAATGTAATTTGAGACTTTTTATGAATTAAAATAATTTTATAGGTTAATATGACATGTTATTATGGATTTAATTAACTTTATTCGAACTAATCATTCTGTTATGATTTTCACAAAAATCAATTACTAAATAGTGTCAAAATTGACATTAAATTGTATTCAAAACAAATATTATATTATTAATTGTTATTTTATTCCTAAAAATCTAATGTTAGGCCAAATGACTTTGATAAGGTTATATATATTAATAATAAACAACTTGGAGTTCGTTTGTCTTGTTATAGTAATTTTATTTACCTTATAGTGTAAGAACACAAAAAGACACGGTAAAAGTAAACTTATCTAACTTAAAGTTAAATTTAAATGATAAGGATAAAATAGGAACCTAAACTTGTCTAAATTCTATTTGATGAGATTATGTCGACCCATCCCCACATTAGATTCAAAATAAATCAATTTGGATCTATTTAATACCGAATTTGGCTTTATAACAAATTAATATTTTTAGTTTTTCCAAAGGAGCCCCTCTCCTCCCTTATAAAAGGGCACCTCCTACCCCTCTTCCTCACAAAACTTTGAGCCTTCAAGCTCGGCCAACCCCTGCCACTTTATCTTCTCCACTTCCCTAGAGACATCCTAGAGGTCCTGGTCTTCTTCAAAGACCAATTTTAGTGCCCTAAAATGAAGTCTCAAAGAAGTGCTTTAAAGAAGAGGTAATGTTCGTTACCGATTCTTTCAACATTATTTCTTCTTCCACTTATTCTTATTTAGTTGTTTCATTATGAAGTAATAACATCAGTATCACTCATATACTGATATGTTATTATAAGTATTAAACAACCCTATTTCACCATCTATCCATCCTATGGAAAACGAAATCACCGAGCGTGCGTACGTAAGGAATACCGTCTCCACGCCGTGGTGTAAACTATTTTCCACAACCACCTTACTTGGATGGGTTTAATGGTGTAAATAATTACTGTATATGATTATTGTAAAGTGATATTGATTATGAAATATTATACATTCCATCCAATACAATTCCACGATCATGGGAACGATATCATCACTCGTGCGTACGTACGGAATACCGTCTCCACGATGTGATGAGACTCGTTCTACATGATCTTCATTGCATAATGATTATATACATGAATTGAATGAATTAATATGATATATATTACACTAATACCATTCTGTAAATGAGGTATCTATAACCTAAAATAAAGAATAAGAATTTATTCGACAAAACACACATAAGAACAAAAAGTAATAAACACCAGAATAACATGTAGCAATGAAATATTACTAATAATAAGCTAAGAATATGACCATATATGATTTCATAACAATGAGTATGATTCTGGAATAAGTCAATGACATTATTTAAATCATTATACAAGAGGTTCAGACACTTACGAAGCAAATCAGACCTAAGGTAAGGGAAAAATATCACAATCTCATTTTTATCTGTTATTGTTTATACTTTGGTATTTACTGGGGTGTATTTTATCGTCCACATCCATGTTTGGAGTAATGTATTAGTTCCCATGGGGTTGGGTTCGTGAAGGATAATTATCTCATGAAATCCAAATATCCACAAAGGGATTTATTCTTATGCAATGTTCATGTATCTTCATGAAAGGAATATATACCATGGATTGAGGTTCTTAAAAACCCATGGGATGAGGTTTCCCAAAAGATGAGTACATTTGGAAATCCATCTCCTCTCTCTCTCATGAAGATGTAGAGTTTCATTAATTCCGAGCTTTTCTCAGAAGCTAAAATATTGTGTCCCCTTAAATGTTGAACATAAGGGGGTATTTATAAGTTCATTGGAGGAAAGGGAATTGATTTAGAAAAATATGAAGGCTTTTGTGAAAGATTATGATCTTCATAAAATTATGGGGTTCAGTGAACTAGAGTTACACTATGTAATGGTTATCGCCTTAGTTTTTGCATAGCCAGGGACTTATGTGTGTCAAAGTTTCGCTAATTAAACTTATAGATCCCAAAGGTTACCAGCTCAATATTCTTGCAGCTAGGGAATTCTACAAGTTATGACCATTCACAAAGGTTTATAATTTTTTGAATCCATCCACTTAAGTGTATTTTTAATCCATTTTGTATTGAATTTTCTTTGAACCTGTCATTACATCCTTGACCTCCCTCGTGACATGTTTATTTCAGTGTCAATGAATCCCCCATTAAAATTGGATCCATAGAAGGAGATGTGGGTTAGAATCTAAGGTAAAACCAATAATAATTTGTGATTGGAAATCCCTATTTATGAAACATAATCTAGCCTTGTTCCTATAAATAGTGGTGGTGGTCCCTTAGTGAACTATGATATTTTTGAAAAATATTGACCAGTTCTCTATTTTTGTGAAACTCAAGACCTTCATGAGATTTTTGTGATTTAGATCCTCACCACTCATGAAACTAACCACTTCTATGAACCATTATTCCACGAATAGACTTCCACAAACATGCACTTATGTGAACTCAACCTTCACAATCAAACCTATATGAAATGACTTCCATGAAACATATTCTAAAAAATTATAAAAGCCTTCAACAATGGTTTTTGAAGGTGATAGAGATCATACTGATTGAAAGATGGATATGGATGGTAGTCATATGATTTGAGAGATATTAAAGACCAAGTCATGTTATGACACACTTAACACATTGTTGATAGAGTATAAGTAATAATTCCCATTGCGTAAGAGGTTTTCACTATAAGAATTTGGGATGAGGTATGATGTGTTCATTCCTAGTGCTGATTAGGATAATCCCACCTACTGTTTTAAGAGCCTACATATCTTACTATTCACACCCTTTGGAACCACATGAAAAATTTCAATGGGGAGGTGTTGGAGGTGGAGGTGGCTCCCCCTCAATATAATAATATTCTTTAGGTGGGTCTAACAGACCATCTCAAAGGCTAGACTGAGGAATGGGACCTACGTCAGAGTGAAAACTTCAAGGAAGAATGGGCCTAGGCATACAAGATATGCCAGTCCAATCACGAATTTGAGGTAGAGCTGAACTAGTTGGGCTCTATGAGGAATCATGGTCCTCAAAGTTCCACATCTACCATCACTTGGACATTATACCATAACGGTCACCAGGAACCAATACATTTTATCTGAACCATGGGGAGGTTGACGTCAGCTTGTGGGATCTCTACTAGATTGCTATGATCCTGACCCAAAGGGCCATGTTTGATGAATTCCTCCTCGTATAGGATGTTTGGGAGCACTAGGAATAACTTCCATCCATAGTAAGGGTGTTTCTATGCTTGGTGTAGTGTAAAAGCGGCCACAAGATTGGGATGAAGAACATCACTTTCAATAAATGGTTCAAGTATTTCTTGAATGAACCAACGATAGGCTTCCCAAGAGACTGCACAAATGTACAAAGGTGAACTAACAAGGCATGGAGAACTCGTATTGTAGGATCTTAGAGGAATGTCAGTGGAATTTTTGGGGATACAACATAAAGACCAAGGCTCTTGTGATCTGGCTAGCATGATTTATCATTGTACTAATCTATAGATGGATGCTCCCAGTATAGGATGCACAAATGTCATGGATGAAATCCAGCGGTGGTTGTGGGTATATAACATGAAGAATGAGGCTCTTATGGTCGGGTTGGTTGGATTTATCACCATGATGATATGTGGATGGATTGTCCCAATATGGGATGCACATATGGGGGTACAGCTGAGCACCCTAATCATGGCGGTGATGATGGCGATGAGGAAACACATCAACCCAGTTATCCCAATATTGGAGAAGTTGTATTAATTGATTTTCCATATCATCCTAGGGAAGACTCACATCCATGTGTGAGGGACCTTCTACTAAATATATGATTTGGTCACCACACACTTTGGGGGTATGAATATATGAATCCCATCTCCCCTTCTAGAACAAACTTCTAGCTATTGATCCTGAACAACGTTGGGAGTCTCCCTCTCAACTTGGGATCAGTGGATGTGCTAGCAAGGATCGAGCTGGTGGACTGATTCATTTTTCATCTATTTATGCTCATTATGGTAACAATGAATAATTATGGAACATGGACTATCGAACAGTGGTCATACCTCTTGGCCTTCTTAGGTGGGGTATTGGTGGTGAGGGTCGACTACAAGTTGATTTCTAAGCCATATATCCTAAATCAGTTTCTTAGGAAATTTTGATGCCTTCAATGGCTGACCCCAAGGGTGTACATGAGAGTATGAATAGAATTTCACCCCTAATTATTTGAAAAAATATGGCGCATGTTTGTTCGTGATGATTGTAAGGGGTGGAATGAGATTCCATCTCTAACTACTACTTATGGGCTCATCCACGAGTATGCGCCAAGCTAAGAGAGTGCATATCCTGGGGAAATGATGCGGTGGAAAAACAATTGGGTTGAAAAGGATGAATGGGTTCCATGACCATGGGGTCAAGGGTTAGTGGTAGCAATGGAATGATGTAGAGGTAGAGCCAATCTAAAGGGTGGGACAATGGTTGCAAAGCAAGAAATTTCTGGTTCAACACAGGTGGAAGTCATAGGGAGGGTAACAACAAAAGGATTGCTGCTCCTAGATAAGAGAATTTAGGAGGAATCTATACCCTATATGGAAATATCAAGGGTTCACATCCAAGATCTGAGAAAGTGAATGTGTCGCTCGGATGTTTCTAGTAGCGTTGTTTTTCCAACATCTAGGAGAGTTGGGGAATCCACAAACATATCACCTCTCTTCGTCTAATATGGTAGTGTCTCCATGATGAGGGGATATTATGCACTCGACTAGGCCATGTGATGGTAGGCTTCCATTTTTTCCATATTGAGGTAATTTGGTACATGGAGAATATGCAATATTTGATCTACTCTCAAGACATCACACATCCCTTGACTAACTAGGTAAAGGTTCTGTTGGGCATGCTTTCTCCTTTGGGATTTAATGTGGGAAACAAGGATACTGGTGCAGTAAAGGGAAAAGGAATAGGGGAGTACTGAGGAAGAGACACCTATTAGGACTATCCTCAGGGTGTATATCCTATCCTTGGTCAAGTAAATCTTCTAATATTGTGTGCCTTGGATATTACCCAACCTTGATGATTTTCACCTAACACCTTTTTTACTTAATCAAAAATCAGTGAGCATGAAGGAGGTGGAGGTTTCCAATGAGCCTATAGAAGAGGATGAGGGATACCCAACCCTTGAGGGGGATAGTGTGCGACCTCTCCCTAATTTTGTAGTTATAAGTGGCTAACCTCCGGTTGATGTGGTTCTTGTAACTGAGGCAATGACAACTAAGGGAGCACCATTTCTAAGTGTTTGCTCATGGTTCTTTTTGAGTTTCTCATCGATATGTAAAATTCTTATAATCCATTTTTCTTTTTCTCTCATTCCATCAAATTTTTCTTATCATAAGTAATTATAGGATAACTGACGTGCTTGCATGCGTCGTTGGGTTCATACAATCTATAACCTGATTAGATTTATTTTTTCCCAAACCTTACATACTACTGAAGTGTGGTATAGTAGAAGTGTGGGGTCGATCCCATGAGGATGAATCTTGTTCATTATAGGATCACTAGCTGGAGACCCTTTTTGTAGGAGTCCTTATGAATTGTTTTACTTTTTAGTAGTTTTACTAAATATATGGTTGAATGTGACTTCAAAAAATTAAGTAGGGGTCATGATAAATTTCAAGTATCTAGATAAAGGATTACCTTAATTCTAATCTTGGAAGTGTCCAAAAGCATAGGCTATGAAGAAAACGGCGCTTGCTAGTTGAATTTTTCAGGTCACCTAGTTCTATCTAGGAAGTGACTATTTTGTGATCGAGGGAGTATCGTCCATATTTCGTGGAGTGGAATGGGTTTTTCTCATCATGTTACCATTTCACTTTTCCCTAAAACTCGAAATGTTTCCCCCATCCGTACCTGAGTACGGACCTTCTTTCCAAAGGCTAGTGGCCATCTGGGTTTTGAGGCCCATCAACTCTTAGGGACTCATACTGGTCAATAGGATGGGAGGTCAGGCTCATCACACCCTTTTGGGGGGAATTTTTTCCAATTTAGGGACCCTCTTATAGATTTAAGACATGTTCATGAATCTCTCCCTAATCTCAATACGGGATCATTTACCCTAACAAAATGGATATGGGTCAATTCTCACTTATGTACAATGGGTCATGATTAATATATATGTATCTGAGGTTCTCTATCATTTTATGATAGTGGGAAATCACTTATGAGCTGAATTCACATGACCAATTACTTTGGGCTATTCTCCCATGTGTGGAGGCGGTTGATATTACAGGATGGGATTGATCCATTATGAGGCATCCTACATATCTTTGTTATTTTAGGAATAAAAACCCACATAGTTTGATTGGAGTAGGGACTTACACACTATGTTTTCCCTATTTATGATGCCTAATGAGGTGCTTGTTTCATCCCCCTAAGCCCACGTGATCCATGATCGTTGTAAGAAACAAGAGGGAGTACATGATTATCCTCATGGCATGTGGATATGTGTAAATACCTGAACTTTTGAATAATTTTTGTTTCCTAATGTTGTGTGTTATATTATACTCAACAAAATATATCCTCAAATTAATGATGTGATTATAATTAAAATGATAATCTTGGGTTTCAGTGGTTATATGACAGTTGGTCAATATGACCGTTGGAAACTAAAATCTTAACCTTGAAATTATGGTTTATAAATACAAGTGATCTTGGTTAATTAATATAGAAAGAAGATTTGATGTCCTCATCTAGTAGACTCGGGTCGTACGAAGCCCGTCTGTCGGAGATTCGGAAGGAGTTAGCATCACTAGGCTTTACTATAGACTAAGCCCAAGTTGAACTTCAACATGTGAAGCTTGAACAGAATCTCCTAAGGGGGAAGTTCAAGCTGATAGAAATCACCACTTAGGTAATGTTGTTCGAGCCACCACAATATTCTATCACCATAGCACACCATACACTTAGGTCCTATGCAGGTGTTTTAAGGGGCTATGTAACGAGGCCTTAGTAACCTTGTGTAAATTCTTTTTTATAAATAAAATTTTTATTTATTATTATGGTAAAATTTTTGAATTTCAAATGTCTGGATAAATATAGGATGAATTTATAGAAGTTCCATATTGTTGATGAATTATAGAAAAAATGGTATTTTAAAATATTTTTTTATACATTAAATAATTAATAATGTGAAATGATTTTCATAAAAATGTATTCTATTGTTGTGACCAGTAAGAAATTTAGAATCTAATAAGATCAACTTAATTTTTAGTGAATAGTAAAGTATGACTAGTAATATTACCCTTATGAGTAGTAATGTGACCAATGGAATAGTAACCTCACTCAATAAAGTATAAATATAATTTAGGCATCTTTAATGGTGAAGTGATATAATAGCATAAGTAAATAACTATTTCAGAACTTCTTAGTTAAGTATTAGTATTTATTTGGGTAAATAGTTTTTTTCCATAAAAATTAAATATCTCATAATTAGAAAATTATTTTCATAAAATGGAGTTCATTTTTTAATTCAAAGCATCGATATTATGCTAGGGTGAATTTATGAGATTTTTATAAAATGTTTTGTTTTTCGGTGAATAGTAAAAATAAAGTTTTGAGTTTTAGTGTGATTAATGACATCATTAATGATGTAATAATGATGTAATAAATCTGGAAAACTTTTGAATAGTAATATATGTTATGAGGTGTCCCAAGTGGCCAATTACATGGGAATATACCATGGGCAAGCCCATGGTTTTGAAAATACCACCGATGAGGTGTCCCTTGGAAATTAATTAAATATTCCCTCAGTTTTTCTATAAATACCAATACATTTATTCATTACATTCATTAAAAAATCCTCCTCAAAGAAGTTATGGTCTTTTTACCTCCCAAGGTGTCCTCCTAAGGTTCCCTCAATCCCCCCAAGGTACCATCCTTTGAGATTTTGAAGTCACTCTTCAAGGAAAGGGAACCTTTGACCCCCC
Organism: Viscum album; assembly: GCA_963277665.1. NCBI lineage: Eukaryota > Viridiplantae > Streptophyta > Magnoliopsida > Santalales > Viscaceae > Viscum > Viscum album. The sequence goes on from OY728141.1 coordinate 939,353,176, forward strand.
TCTTTTAGTAATGATTTCCTTTATGTTATGTCTTCTAGTTTCCATCTTCTTATGTGGAGGTATGTAATTATATATATTCTTATTACTATCAATTTCATGTCCAAATTATTATATACCCTTTCCACTCTTATTAATTTATTTTCTGAATTTTTAAGAGATGTTGTTAGGCTGTTGAATTTTTGGAAAAGAAATCACATTCTCTCTTTTCTTTCAAGTTTCCTTTTTCATTTGGCATGTCATTAAAATATATACACCATGTTCTTATTTCTATTTTATTTTATCCCTATACTTTAAAATGAATCATTTATTTATTTTATACCCTTGTTCCCTATCTTTTTATTGTTTTCTAAAACCATGTTATATAGTCGTTATGCTGCTGAATTTTCGTCTCAAAATCTCTCTCTTTTTCTCATGAAATTCTATTGTATTATTTATGTGAATACACAAATCTTTTTTAATTTCTCGGGGAATCAATCAATACTTATAATTGATCTATTTTAATTTGTAATTGACATACATATAACCCTCACTCCCTTTTCATGGGTTATAAATGACATAACGATCAAGTTTTTAAGAACTTTTAAAACATCACGATTTTGAAATGAAACCCATTTATTTTATTATCTATGGGTTATTTATGAAATTTTTTATTATAATCTATGTGTATAACATGAAAATAAATACATATTAATGGTACACCCTGATATCTCTCTAATTACTTGGGTAAAGAGTTTAATCTCTAGAGATGAAAAGTTTCACGATACCTTGGTGAATAACCTTGGTAAATATTTTATGACACGTTGGGGTTGAACCTTGGTGATGTGTTCATGAATTTATAAATTAAATATTGTATCTATACATTCAAGTTATGATTCATGTTTTTTTATTATTATATTCCTCTTCTTCCATTTCTCATGTCTTTATGTTTTATTATCAAGTTCTTATTGATATCACAAGTAAACTGATTCCCTTGTTTACCTTTACTGGTCCTTCTTCTCACCCTTTACTTTCATGTATGTCTCTGGGTTATGAGATGAAATAATTTTACTTAGGTTGAAATTATGATGAAGCCTTATATGTGGATTAGAATAATTTTTATGTGTTTTTAATGTATATTGTTCCTAATTTCCAAAAATAGTAGACTTTAAAGATCCTCAGTTTGTAAAATGTAATGAAAAGTTATGTAATAAAAAGGCAGGATGCCATAGTTGGTATCAGAGGATAGTTTAGTTATTTATGGAAATTAGTCTATGAAAACTTTAGTAATAACCCTATAGAAAAGTTTAAATATAGGAAAACTTCTTAGTATTTTCATGAAATATTAAGTAAGTTGTTTCCAAACAAATAAATCCATGTATGGATAAGAACAAGTGGATGTGGATCTGGCAAAGATGTACCTAGCAGTGAAAAATACGACAAGGAGTTTCAAGCTTGACCAAAGGTATCCCGGTACACAAGAATGGGGATTGTTGCACTCTTGGTTTAACACTCCCAGGGTATATGTTTGGTTAATCATAAGATTTTTATGAATCATTATAAAGGATTTATAGAGAAATGAAATTGTTTATGCATGAAGTTTTAAGACAAAAATTGTTTTATAGTTAAAAGATTCGTAAATGAAATAAGTTTCTCACTAAGGTTTTATTCTTTTATAAAATGGTGGGAAATAGGAGGAACCATGAGAATAGTGACTTCAATGGACCATGAGTGGATCTACTAACCCATTGATTGCTGAATAGTGGATCAACTCTATCGAGAAGATCCTTTCTGTGCTCCATTGTTCGGAACAAGAGAAGGCCACCTTGCCTATTTACCGCTTAGAAGGAGAAGTTGATCAGTAGTGGGAACTGATTAAAAATACGAGTCCATGTTTGGAGGTTGAATCTTTTGAGTGGGAAGAGTTCATATGGATCTTCTTCAGTAAGTATTTCCCTCGTTCCATGATAACAAGAATAAAGAAGTAGTTTCTCGAGCTGAAACATAAGGAGAATGAATCTGTGGGAAGCTACGAGATGAACTTCACAAGGATTTTACATTACACCTATAGATTTGCAATGGATCCAAATGGGAAGGTCAATAGATTATTTGGTGGACTAATACCTCATCTTCAAAAAATATAGCCAACTGAGACTATAACAGCTATGAGGAGATTGTTAGGAGTTTAATGAAAGTTGAACTAGAGTTCGGTGAGACGCAGTGGTCTCATAAATACAATGACAAGAAGAGATCGATGGATCCAAGATTAGGGAGGATCTTTGATCCGGGAAGAGGAGGAAAGAAAGTGTGACATCCCACATGTAATAAATGTGTGAAGAAGAACTTGGAGAACTGATTTCTCAAGAGCGGGAAGTGCTACAAGTGTGGAAGAGATGTCCATATCACGTGGAATTGTCGTAGTGAGGATAACCCTCAACTCCCAAACACTAATGACAAGGGGAAGATGGTGCAGGAACTACCTGATGTCAAATTCTATAAGTCTGTACAACTTGGGAACTTTCCCAATAACTGTCCAAATCTAAGAGGAGTGGAGGGGAATCACCATCAGGCTCAGTAATGGCCCAGGGAGCAAGGTCCTACTTTTTCTATCATTATGGCTGAAGTTGAAGCACCAAATGATGTGGTGGAAGGTAATCTTATTCTTCTCTAAAATCTAGCAAGTAAATTTTTTGATTCAGGTTCTACGCATTCCTTTATTTCCTCCATGTTTGCAAAGAATTTAGAATCAACCCCCAATTTTTTAAATGTAGAGTTATCAGTCAAGACTCCTGGTGGAATTATCCGAGCATCATTAGTGTTTATAAACTCCAGTATTTATTTTGTGAGCACAATCTTATCGCAAATATAGTAGTCATTCCCATGATGGAATTCAACATTATACTTGGGATGTACTAGCTCTTAATGTATAATGCTAAGTTCAAATTTATAAGCATGTAAATCTCAGTAGTCTTCAATGAAAAACCTACAACAATCTTCTAAGGAGAGATATCTCAACCTAATATTTATCTAAAAGAACCTCCTATATCCTTCTTTATGGAGTTGATCGGTGAAGAAGAAGAAAGAGATGAGAGTTTAAGGATAGAGAATGTTCCCATCATCCAGGAATACATTGAAATATTTCCTGAGGAGTTACTCAGACCTCCCCCAGAAAGAGTGGCAGAGTTCTCCATTTACCTCATACCTGGATCTCATCCGATATCAAAGACCCCATAGTGGATAGAAAATTTGGAGCTATAGGAAATAAAGAAACCACTCCAAGATCTTTTGGAGAAGGGGTTTATCTGACCGAGTGTGTCTCCTTGGGGAAAACCTATTATCTCTGTGATGAAGAAGGATGGATCAATGTGGCGATGCATTGATTATAGATAACTAAATAGGATCACAGTGAAGAAAAAATACCCTCTTCCAAGAATTGATGACTTATTTGACCAACTTTGTGGGGCTCAATTATTATCTAAGATTGATCTTCATTCTAGTTATCATCAATTAAGGGTGAAGAAAAAAGATATTCTAAAGACTGCCTTCCAATCAGGATGTGGGCATTATGAGTTTGTTTTTATGCCCTTCGGACTAACTAAAGAACCTTATATTTTTATAGATTTTATGAATAGAGTCTTTAAGGACTACCTTGATAACTTTGTTTTAGTTTTTATTGATGATATTATGATATATTCCAAAAGTCGCGAGGAGAATGAGGACCATCTATGGTTTATTTTTCAAACTCTATAGAAGGATTGGATTTTTGGAAAGTTCAGAAAACGTGAATTCTAGTTACCAAAATTTTCTTTCTTGGGGACATTGTATCCAATGAAAGAATCATAGTTGACCATGCAAAGACAAAAGTTGTAGAGGAGTGGCCTCATCCTACAACAATAACTGAGATTCGTAGTTTCCTTGGATTAAAGGTATATTAAAGGAGGTTTGTGGAAAATGTTTCATGACTGTCTAATCCATTAACCAAGTTAACTCAAAAAGGGGTCAAGTTTATCTGCATAAATTATTTGGAGGAAAGATTCCAATAGCTGAAGAAGAGATTGGTTACTACACCCGTGTTATCTCTTCCCTCAAGTGGATAAGGATTCATTATTTTTAGCGATTCATCTCTAAAAGGGATTGGGTGCATCCTTATGAAAAATATAAAATTCATTGCTTATGAATATCGATAGTTGAAGACTCGTGAGCAGAACTATCCTACGTATGATCTGGATCTGGCTGCAGTCATTTTTTCTCTAAATATATGGAGGTATTATCTTTATGGGGAGAAATGTGATATATACACAGACCATCAAAGTTTGATGTATATTTTCACAAAAAATGAATTGAACATGAGAAAAAGGAAAAGGTTGGAACTTATTAAAGACTATGATTGTTCAATTCATTATCATCCCATAAGAGAAAACAAAGTCGTTGATGCATTAAGTAGGAAAGACCCAGCTATTCTATCCATGATGAGGAATAAAAGAGATACTTTGATCAATGACCTAGTAAAGTTGGACATGGTAATTATAAGGGAAGGTAAATCATAAACCCTAACCCAAATTATTTATCAACTATCATTACTAGAGAAGATCAAGAAATCTCATAATGAGGATACTTTTTTACAAAAGAAGTTTGAGGCTATGAAGGATAGAAAGTTTCATGAGTTCAATATTGATCAAGAAGGTGTACCGAAATTTCGTACAAGTCTATGTGTTCCATCTATTATGGAAATAAAGAAGGAGATGATAGATGAAGCTCATAGCTCTACTTTCTCTATACATCCAGGAAGCACAAAAATATATAGGAACCTATGTGATATTTATTGGTGGGATAATATGAAAATGGATATTGTTTACTACACTTCAAGGTGCCTGGTATGTCAACAAGTGAAGGCAGAGTGACAACTCCCTAAAGGGGTATTACAACCACTACCCATACCAGCATGGAAGTGGGATAATATCACTATGGAAATTTTCACTGGTCTCCCGAGAACTTCCAAAGGAAACAATGAGATATGGGTTATTATGGACCGTCTCACCAAGACTTACCATTTTATCTCGATTCGAGAAGATTTATATATTGATCAACTTGCCATGATTTATGTGAAAGAAGTGGTAAGGTTGCATGAATTTCCACTTTCTATCGTATCTAATCATGATCCGAGGTTCACATCAAAATTCTGGAGAATTATTCAACATGCTCTGAGTACCGAATTGAATTTCAGTATAGCCTATCACCTCAAAACTAATGTCCAATATAAAAGGACTATTCAAACACTTGAGGACATGATGAGAACATTCTCAATGGAATTTAGAGGACGTGATCAACGTCTTCCTTTAGTTGAGTTCTCTTACAAAAACAGCTTCTACTCGAGCATTCAAATGAAACCCTATGAAGCTCTATATGGAAAGAGATGCAGAACTCCTAGTTGTTGGGATGAAGCTAGTGAGAGAAAGCTTCTTGGGCCTGATCTTGTGCAAGAGATGATAGAAAAAGTCCATTCCATCCAACAACACATTTAGGCTACTCAAAGTCAGAAAAAGATCTATGCCGGCAACCGTCGAAGGGACTTGGAGTTTGATGTTGGTGACAAGGTCTTTCTTCAAATTTCACCCTGTAAAGAAATCATGAGGTTTTGGAATAAAGTGAAGCTCATACCTAGGTACATTGGCCCCTATGAAATCCTTGATCGTGTGGGAGTAGTGGCCTATCGGCTTGCACTTCCTCCAAATATGGCACAAGTTTATGATGTCTTCCACATATCCCTCTTGAGGAAGTACATACCTGATCCTTCGCATGTGCAAAATCTAGAGGTGGAATAACTCGAACATGACCTCTCTTATAAGGATTAGATGGTGGATATCTTGGATTATAGAGATAAGTTTCTACTTAACAAGACTACCCACTTTGTTAAGGTGTTTTGGAGAAATCATAAATGTGATGAAGCCACGTGGGAACCAGAGGAGTCTATGAGGTAGAAGTACCCACACCTCTTCTCTTCTGAGGGTACGGGTTAAAATTTCGGGGATGAAATTTTGTTGGGGGGGGGGAGAATGTAACGACCTGAACTTTTGAATAATTTTTGTTTCCTAATGTTGTGTGTTATATTGTACTCAAAAAAACTATATCCTTATATTAATGAAGTGAGTATAATTAAAATGATACCATTGGGGTTCAACTGTTATAATGACCGTTACTCAATATGAAAATTGGAAACTAAACTCTTAACGTTGCAATTATTGTTTATAAATACAAGTGATCTTGGTTAAGTAATACAGAAAGAAGAGTCAATGGCCTCATCCAGTAGACTCAGGTTGTACGGAGCCTATCATTTGGAGCTTGGGAAGGAGGTAGCATCATTGGGATTTTCTCCGGACCAACCCCAAGTTGAACTTCAACATGTGATACTTGAATGGAATCGCCTAAGGGAGAAGTTCAAGCTAATAGAAATCACCTCTCGAGTAATGTTGTCCGAGTCGCCCCAAGAATCTATCACTATAGCACACCTTACACTTAGGTCCTATATAGGTGTTATAAGGGGCTATGTAATGAGGCCTTAGTTACCTTGTGTAAATCCCTTTTTATAAATAACATTTTTATTTCTTGTTATGGTAAATTTTTTGAATTTCAAATGTTTAGATAAATATAGGATGAATTTATAGAAGTTCCATATTATTGATGAATTTTGGGGGAAAAAGTTATTTTAAAATATTTTTGTATATTTTAAATAATTAATAATGTGAAATGATTTTCAAAAAATGGTCTTATACTATTGTGACCGGTAAGAAATTTAGAGTCTAATAAGATCAACCTAATTTTTAGTGAATAGTAAAGTATGACTAGTAATATTACCCTTATGAGTAGTAATGTGACCAATGAAATAGTAACCTCACTTAAGAAAGTATAAATATAATTTAGGCATCTTGAATAGTGAAGTGATATAATAGTATAAGTAAAGAACTATTTTAGAACATCTTAGTTAAGTATTAGAATTTATTTGGGTAAATAGTGTTTTTACTTAAAAATTAACTATCTCATAATAAGAAAATTATTTTCATAAAATGGAGTTCATTTTTGAATTCAGACCATTGATATTAGGTTAGGGTGAATTTATGATATTTTTATAAAATGTTTTGTTTTTCAGTGAATAGTAAAAATACAGTTTTGAGTTTCGGTGTGATTAATGACATCATTAATGATGTAATAATTATGTAATAAAACTGGTCAACCTGTGAATAGTAAGATATGTTATGAGGTTTCCCAAGAGGCCAATACCATGGGAAAATATCATGGGCAAGCCCATGGTTTTTCAAATACCTTGGATGAGGTGTCCCATGAAAATTAAGTAAATATTCCCTCACTTTTGCTACAAATACCAAGACATTCCCTCATTCCTTTCATTCCAAAATCCTCCTCAATGAAGATCTGGTCTTTTTACCTCCCAATTAGTCCTTCCATGGTTTCCTCAATCCCCCCAAGGTCCCAACCATCGAGCTTTCGAAGTCACTCTTCAAGGTAAGGGAACCTTTCACCCTCCTCTTTTAGTCATGATTTCCATTATGTTAGGTCTTCTAGTTTCCATATTCTTATGTGGGGGTGTTTTCTTATATATATTATTATTACTATCCATTTCATGTCCATTAGGCTGCCAAATATTTGAAAAAGAAATCACATTTTCTCTTTTCTTTCAAGTTTCCTTTTCATGTGGTATGTCATTCAAATATCTGCACCATGATATTATTTATATTTTATTCTATACCTCTACTTTAAAATGATTCATTTATTTTTGGGATAACCTTGTCCCCTCTCTTTTTATTTCTTTCTAAAACCATGTTATACAGTCGTTATGCTGTAGAATTTTTGTCTCAAAATCTCTCTGTTTTTCTCATGAAATTCTCTTGTATTATTTATGTGAATACCCAAATCTATTTTCATTTCCAGGGGTATTCGTAAATAAATAAAATTGATCTATTTTAATCTTTAATTTACATACATATAACCATCACTCCCTTTATATGGGTTTTAAATGACATAATGATCAAGTTTTTAAGAACTTTTAAAACGTCGCGATTTTGAAATGAAACCCATTTATTTTATTATCTATGAGTTATTTATGAAATTTTTTATTATGATCTATGTGGATCACATGAAAATAAATACATATTAATGGTGTTCCCTGATAGCGCTCCAATCCATTGGGTAAAGAATTTAATCTCTATAGATGACAAGTTAAACGATACCTTGGTGAATAACCTTGGTAATTGTTTTATGACACATTGGTGTTGAACCTTGATGATATGTTCATGAATGTCTAAATTAAATGTTTTAGCCACATATTAAAGTTATTATTTATGTTATTTTTATTATGTTATTCATCTTATTCCATTTATCATGTCGTTATGTTTTTTATCAAGTTCTTATTGATATCACAAGTAAACTGATTCCCTCGTTTACCCTTACCGGGCCTTCTGCTCACCCTTTCCTTTGATGTATATCTCCAGTTTTGGGATGCATTAATTGTAATTGGGATGAACTTATAATTAATCCTTACAAGTGGATTAGAATAATTTTTTATGTTTTTTTCATGTATATTGTTCATGATTTCCAAGACACTAGACTTTAAAGATCCTATGTTTGTAAAATGTAATGAAAAGTTATGTAATAAAAAAGAGGGATTCCATAATATGGGATCTTCATATTATGGAAGTCCGTGAGATATATGATGTGGGGATATAGCCTTTAAAGAGGCATCATATATATCCTGATTATGGTGGTAATCAGATTCCTCATAGTTCTTTAAGTCTGGAGCATACACACTGAGGCTTCCCTATTTAGGATGCCTAATGAGGTGATTGTTGCATCCCCTAAGCCCATGTGATCCATGATCGTTGTGAGAAACAAGAAGAATTTAATGATCAATATCATGGAAGGAGGATGTGGGATCTTCATATTGGTGCATTCCTTGAGATATTGGGTATAGAGCTTGAGCCTTTAAGGAGGTGTTCTATGTATCCTGGTTATGGTGGGAATCAGAGTCCTAATAGTTCTTAAACGATGGGGATTACACACTGAGGCTGCCCTGATGAATGATCCTTTATATCTATAATATGTCTCATGTTCCTATCAGAATACCCTAGAGTTCATCATGTGACCTGGCTCGACACATATGGGGGGTCTCATGAGAGCTATGGTGACATTGTTTGGGGGATGTCGTATGTCTTGGTTGACACCTCGGGGAGACATCGTGAGTCTAGGTTAGCATGTCCAAAGGTGTGACAGGTCTCAGATGACTCGTTCAGGAGGCCACATCGGGAGAGATGGTTCACCACATCTAAATGTGTCGATGAGACTCGGCTGACATGAATAAGCGCCATCATATGAGTCAGGCGATGCATCCAAAGAATTCTGAAAGTCCAGGGTGGAAAACCCATAGGGTTTGAGGGATCTGAGTGGTGCACGAAGAAGGTTCACAATACCTATCTCAACATTTCTGGAGTATTTTTCATGTCTCATATGACATGATGAATGGATGTCTTGAGATATGGTTGGCATGACTTGTCATTATCATGTGTCTTCAGATGGCACATGTGAAGCCCATAGAGTTCTATGATCATGTCATCCTCTTGAGTTTTCCACTTTGAATCCTATATTTTTACCTTGTATTTTGAGTTCCTCAACTTGCTTCAGTATTAGATTGTTTAGGTCTCACGTGATCTGGAAGACATGTGATGTGGAATTCCCATGTCTCGCCCAGAATCCTTTTGTTATCTTTTATTGATCATGCAATGGAATTTATACTTGGAGCATGACTGTTCTGATGGACCATCGGTGTATAATATGGTGGAAATTTTGTTGATTACATGATTATATGTGCATAGAACCTCGAGATCTAATCACCTAAATGTGTAGCCTCTATCATCTGGTCAATCGCCCCACAATCCAATTATCCAACCAACCATTTTTTGAGTAATAGTAGAGAATTTATAGGCACAACCATCCTGTGTACTCACCATTTTGTGTGGGGAATCTGATGTGATTCCAGGATGGATTTGATGTGGAGTATGGAGTTACATGGTTTCACTAGTCTCTACGGTGGACCACATCTAGGGAGCTACTAGATTTTCAGCTGTCATGGGACCATCTGTCCTTTATCGGATTATTTCCGGTTATTGAAGACTCACACCTTGAAGGGATTTCATTCCTTCATGTCGACATGCACAATGGTCTTCAGGAGATCCACATGTCTATTGGAGGGAACTTGTGAGTCCTTGGATGGCCTATCTCGGGGTCTCTCAGTCCGTGTCAAGGGAGCACTGGACGCATTGCATGTCCTTCAGTGACTTGAAACCCTTCTTCCCACCCCATTTTCCATCTCCTTTTCTTTATGTGACGAAGGTCAGGAGTCATGAACGATTTCATGTATGGAATTGAGGGTATTTCTTATATTTTTTGGAGATGATTCGTATGACTGATATGGGTCACATGGTTATTCATTATTATTTCATGGAAAAACCTATTTCTTCATCCTTAGAGTGTCATGAGGTTTCCTAGACATGCACTAGGTCTTTCGTGTGGTGAAACTAGAAAGCCCGAGGGACCTCATGAGGTGAGTCATTTGTGACACTGAGGTCTTGAAGTGTCTCACAGGTTTCTCGGGGAAGATATCTCCTGTATTTTAGTGACCACAAACACCACTCAACTCCTACCTTTTGATCCCCGTTGTTTTATTTGACAAGGGTCGGGAGGTACGTGAGTTTTCTCGGATAATATCCATGGTTTTTACTCAATTTTACAATGGTGTCTTGTGTAAACAATTTGGATTATATGAGAGTGTGCATGTACTGTGGCCAAAAATATGAATTCATCCTTAGAGAATCACATGGTTGTCTTTTGATTCCCATGTAACGTTACTGATGAGATGAAGGGGCTCCATGGGATCCACCAGACTGGCCAGGGTGCGTCGTGTGTCTTCAAGGGTGCACCGCATGTCCTCTAGTGATCGCAGACCCCTCTCGCCTCCTCCACTTTATCTTCTTTATTCTTTGTGGAAAAGTCTCATAGGTCTCGCGAGATGGATTCAACATCATCTAGGGATTTTATTCTTCCCAATTATGCTTTGGTGTGTGATATTTGTGAATACTGGGGGTCTCTTCCTTGTGATTTTGCTTCCCTTGATTTTTTGGGGATTTCCTATAGATTTCAGGCACTTTCCATTGAGAAAATGTGCATCCTCAGGGAACATTCATCAGGCCTTCACAGTTCGGTTATTGGAAAGCAAGGGTGCTTGTCGATGAGGGTTTTATGGGGCTTTCCATGGGCTAAGCCCAATGTATGGAGACTTTGTGTGACTTTGAGGTGGTCACGCGATCACGAGCCTTTTAGGGTCTCTACAAGTGTTCGACCATCCTCTTATCTCTTGAATTCATGGGAAAGATAATTCCCATGTTAAGGTATTTCTTCCTTTCTAATTTTTTTATTGGTGCGTATTTGGCGGGCATCAAAAAATGCCCCCCCCCCCTCTGGAATGATGTCTGAGGGGACAACGACTCAATCCTAAGGACAACTAGATGCCAGCTAGAGTCCTTCAGAGTGTCTAGAACCAGTTATTTGCATATATATGGAGAGAAGCATGATTGTGATAGGGTCGTATAAAAAGCCTCGTGAAAACTATCACATGCTTTAGTTTAGGATCTTTTATCTCAAACTGTCAGTTACATTAGTTTAAGGTTTTTTAGCTCGGACCATCTATTTAATATGGGGCTAATATGCCAGAAATGACTCAAAATATTATGGGATGCTATGTTCTATTATGATATGGATAGGGATCACAAGGATAATATTTGCATGGTCTATGAAAGGTTTTTGGTGGTGAACATGATTGAGAGAAGATACTAGGGAATCTAGTCCCACCTAGATAGTTGGAATGTGGGTGGCGTAAATCAAAACCTTGAAACTTGCATCAAATGATATGGAATGAGGTAGAAATGTCTGGTATGTCCCTTGACACTATGGAGGTGTCAGGTTCTACCACGGTGTCATTGAGGATCACAAGTATTAGGATGCCCTTTATGATGGGCCAAGATATCCCCTATCGGTGGTTCTAAGCCCTTCTGTGTTGGTAGAATGGCTGGGTGGAGAGGTCTATTTTCCTTTCCAGGGGATATGAGATATTTATGAAGGATCAAACATTCAGATGATGATGTTGGGTATTGAGGGAAGGCTATCCATGAAGGGATCTGGCACCCTAGGTAAACTTAGCTCTTAATTTAATAGCCTGATCCCTACATGTTGTGGTTTTGAATCACAAGGTGTGATCCATAAAAATGTTCAATAATGAAGGGCCAAATTCTGTCTTTGAGAATGGGTACAATACACGGTGATGCAATGTTTAGGATATCAGATCCACTTTGATAGTCTGGTATGGAGACTATAAATAATAGTCCAATGGGATCAGGTCATGAGGAAGGTATGGGATAGTCATTCTGGGGTAACCTATAACACAATGCGGTGCTGGGTTCGACCTCGGTGATGTCAGGCTCACAAGAATTAGAAATCCCTTTACATTGGGCCAAGATTTATCTGGTTGTGGGTCTAAGCCCTTACATCAATAGCATGGATAGGAAAAAAGATCTATTTTCCTCTTTAGGAGAAATTAAATATTTGTGGTGGCCTGAGATCTTTCAGATCATGAAGTGGTATATATAAAAAATGTAAGACCAAAGAAGGGTTCGAGTACCCTAAATGTTGTGCCACCACCTATTGAACATATTCTCATAGTGAGGATATGTGGAGAATCATTAATCTTATTTTTTTCCTAAACCAGGGGTTCTAGTGAGCATAACTTTGATTTTACTAGAGCTATAGAATAGACCCTATGAGCTTTATTCCTTATTTATTTCTGCCCTAATGTTTTCCTAAAATCTGGAAATGATGAGTTTAGCAGGTGGAGAGTCAAATTTTTATCAGGTCTCCCTTTGCAGGATTTCAACATGAAAATTTTTGCGTCTCTTTTGTTAGTATTTTAAGGTCTTTCGATTTGGACCATTATGTTATAGAGTTTGAGGTCGTACAACTTTGATCAAGGTGTGAGTAGCTTAAGGTCATTCCACTTAGACCTTGTATGGGGGATGATACAAAAGAGGCTTATTAGGATACCTAGGGTCAAGAGTACTCCAATGTCCTTATGAGAAAGTGGATTAGATGTCGTAAATCATGGATCAAGGTACTCAGATCATGAGTGAGGATATGGGATGATCATTCTAGGGGTAACCTATAACACAATGGGGTGTTGGGTTCCTCCTTAGTGATGTTAGGATCACAAGAATTATAAATACCTTTACAATGGGACAAGATATCTCCAGTTGAAGGGTCTGATCCCTCATATCAATAGCATGGACAAGTAGAGAAATCTATTTTCATATTTAGGGATAGTGGAAGGTTTTCAACCCATGATGATTGAGACATGAAGTTTGTAACATATATTGAGGTGCTTAGAAAGATTATGGAAGCAATCTATTCTCTGGTTGGGCAAGGTAATGCTGTTATGGTCCATTGATAAGGAGGAGTTATGGATGGTGACCTATATAGTTTATTGTCATGTAGTGGGATGTGCTTCCATGCAGTTTAACATCTTGCGGTGAGGACCTGCTTCCATGTAGTTTAACATCATGTGGTAAGGATGAGGGAAGATCAACATGAAGGAATTCCATGAAGTATTGGTCTTCAACTCTGAAGGGGTTTCTTACGTATCCTAGCTGGTTGGGAATCAAAGTACACATAGTTATTATAGAACCACGTAGTTTAACATCATATGGTTTGGACACTAGAGGGGTAATGTCTCAAAGAAGAATGTGCATGGCGTGGTAGAATATACCCATTGTGAATGATTAAAAAATTGGTCTAGACCACACCATGTGAATTTCTAAAGAGGACATGGGGAAAGAGACCAAAAAGAAGATGGAATGATTTATGGTACATGGGGCTGGACCCAAAGAAAAAAGGTTCTGGCATTCCTATGTATCCTACGAGGGTAGGAATCTAGACACACATAATTCTTGATATTCGATGTAGTTTAACATCATGAGGGGAGGATAAAGCTATAACTGATATGAATGAGGGGTAAAAGACCCACACCGTTCCATGTAGTTTAACTTCATGCAGTAAGGAATAAGGGTGACAACACAATTTATTGTCATGAAGCTAGGAAAATAAAGGAGGATAGATCCCTAAAGGGGATGAATGAGACATGGTAAAACAAAACTGATGTGAATGGGGAGCATAGTAGTCTACACCACACTAGGTACTCCTAGGAGGGGACTTAGGAAAAGGGGCCAGGAATGGTCAAAGGGGCATAGGGTTGGACCCAAGGTAAAATGATCGAGAATTCCTATGTATACCATGAGGATGGGAATCAAGCCACACGTAGTTATTTATATTCCATGTAGTTTAATGTTATGTGGGGAGGAAGAAGGTCACTCAATGTGAATGGAATGGATTCCAAGGGTTTGTGCAGTTTTATGTCATGCGATAAGGACATTGGATCACCTAAAATGAAAGGAAGATAATCCAATAGATATGACTAGAATCATATATTTGATTGTCACTACTTATCTCATTGAGAATGATAATCAAGCCTCATGTAGTTACTAAAATACTGGAAGAGTATGAAACCGACACCAGTGATGGTGTTCCTCTCGGAGGAGGTCCCCAATAGTATATAGTTTAATGTCTTATAGGGGACATAGACCATGAAGTTTAACATCATATGGTGAGGACTCATGGAATCCACTTTATCTCCCTATATATAGGATGATAATGGGTTCATCCCAAGACTTCACACGCTATTTTTTGTGGGGAAACCCTTGTCAAAATTCATAAGCTCGCATGAGCTATGCTCGGTGCGAGAAACAAGAAAAGGCAAGGACCCCTCCCATTATTCATAGGTATGGATAATATGATGGTATTATTTTATTTCATGTGGTGGATGGTCCAAGATATAGGATCATGAAGTCCCTACATAACTTATAAGGATGGTAATCAAGTCGTACGTAGTTCTAGAGAGACCATGCAGTTTAACATCATGTGGAAAGGACTTATCTACATAGTTTATTGTCATGTGTGAGACATTCCATTCCATTTGGATTCATGTAGAAAGATGAGTATGGGACTTAAACCAACATGGATTCCCTATTTTTGGTGACTATGCAAAGTATTTCTTGATAAATCTCGCATTGGTGGGTGGTCGGACATACTCCCAATCAATGGTGACTAGTGAATAGGATCCATTAGGATAGACCTTATGTTTTATATAGGGTCCCTCCCACTAGGGTACCAACTTCTAGGGATTCTTCCCTGGTATCATTGGGGTTTTGAGAGATGGCACCAATTCTCCTTGGAGGAATGAATAGAGGCGAACCTTTTTATTGAAGGCCAATGCTATCCAGTTTCATTGGATTTCCAAGTTTTATAGTGTGTGAAACCTCTTCTCATCTAGCCACTCCAACTCATCCATAAATTTTTTATATTTTTCATCATCTAAGAGTTTCCTAAAAATTACTATTTAGAGTGAGGGAAGATGGACCTCTATGGGTACCACCGCCTTAGTCCTGTACACCAATGAGTATGAAATTGCTTGTGTAGCAGTACACGTGGTGGTACGGTAGGCCCATAAATAACAGAGGAGTTTGTCTGTCCATGATTTATTATCCTTGTTCACCATATTATAGTGTATATTCGATAGAGTCTTATTAAAGGCCTTTATATTTCCCTTTTCTGATACATGATAGTGTGATGAGTGATTGGATTCGATGTTATACTCCTGATATAAGTTCTTCAACTCCGTAGAATAGTAGTCTGTTCCATTTTCCCTCAATATTGTCTGTGGGACTCTAAACCTTGTGATGAAGTGGGACTTTATGAAGTTGATGATATTCTTTGTCCCAACTTCCTTGAGGGGTATCACATCATCCCATTTGGAGAAGAAGTCGGTAGCAGTAACGATGTACCTGAACTACATGGCTATGGTCGGGGGATATGGCCCCACAATATCCATCCCCCAAACAACATATGGACATGATTATTTAGATATGTGTAGTAATTTTTGGGGTTTATGGATGAGGTTTGCATGACATTTTTTGGTGAATTCCATAAAGTATTGTATCATGGTTTTCCAGTAATACCCCAAGCTTATGATCTGGTGGGAAATCTTGGTTCCAGATTGGTGGGCACTATAGGATCTTCATGGAATTATTGTATTATGGTGAGAATTTTTCATTTTTATATGCATCCAATGATAATTCTAATGAATCCATGCTTTTATAGGATTTTTTTGATCTTTTGGACCATCCTATAAGCTGGAATTTTCTTCTTAACACCAGATCTATTCCTTTCCATCTTGATTAATCAAGAGAGTCCCATCCCAAAGATATATGATTATGGGATTCATCCATCCATAGGTGTTCAATAGTTCATTGTTCTCTAGGGAGGTGTTGATCTGGTTGATTTCATTCATATCACACATGACGATCGATGAGACCATTCTTCGATGTGTTATACGGAAGGTTGATTCCTCCTTATCAAGGTCTTCCATGATGGTTGCTACATTGGAAAGTGCATCAGTGTAAGAATTCTATGATCGAGGGATATAATTAAATGTGGGATCAAAGTGAAACTCTTCAATTATTCCCCTTACAGAGCCATTGAGAGGGGCTAGTTCTTTCTTTTTGATGGCATATTTACCATTGATCTACTTTAAAACTAGCTATGAATCCCCTTAGATGTTCAGATAGGCTATATGAAACTATAACTCTAGTTCCAACCCATTAATGAGGTCTTGATACTAATCCTTGTTGTTCCTGCATCCTTCAGATAGTGAGAAAGAATCGGGAAGAACTGCTTTATCTAGGGAGAAAAATATGGCCCCTAGGCCAACCCGGTTAAGTTTTGGATTCTCCATTCTTATGCCAATAAGACTCATAGAGGTGCCATCAAAATACATCTCCCATGTCTGGGGAGTTTCAAAGGAATAGAAAACATATTCATCAGGGAGTTCGGTGTCCTCTAGTACATTTTATGGAGTGGGTTGAACCATGAGGAAGTCAGCTAGTGATTTTCGTTTTACTAACTTATGGGACATGAACCAGATGTCGTATTGCTATAGGATAATCACCCACCGAGCCAAACGCCTAGTCAATATAGGGAAGCCATGTATGTACTTGATTTGGTCGATGTGAGAGACCAGGTGAATCTTAAGGTGCTACAAGTAATGCCTCCACTTTTCTACTATGAAGATGAGCGCAAGGCAGTTCTTTTCGACATTAGAATATCT
The DNA here is from genome assembly GCA_963277665.1 of Viscum album. Lineage (NCBI taxonomy): Eukaryota > Viridiplantae > Streptophyta > Magnoliopsida > Santalales > Viscaceae > Viscum > Viscum album. Next base: position 939,370,478 of record OY728141.1, read on the forward strand.
TTTTTTGACTCCCATCATAGTTCAGATAAGGTATTAGAGACTATTCTCACTCCCCAAATTGTTCTTTTGAGTGAGGAGGGTGCCTGGTGAGCGTTCCATGAAGGCCACATAAAAGATGATTGGCCTCCCCTCTATGGGAGGCCTCAAAACCGATAGGTGCAGAAGATACTACTTGATATTCTCAAAGACTTTTTAGCAATCATCATTCTATTTTTAGGTGACTCCCTTCTTCATTATCCTCGTGAAGGGGAGGGCTTTGTTGGCCATGTTTTCTATGAATCACCAAATGTTGGTGAGTTACCCTTGGAGACCCATTAGTTCTTTGAGATTCCTAGGGGGTAACATTGTTAAGATAAAACTGGTCTTCTTTGTCTCAACCTCAATGCCACAGTGGTGTACCAAAAATCCAAGGAACTTGCATGATGTTACCCCAAAAATGCACTTTAACAAATTCATCTTCAGAATATGTTGTCACAATTTTCTAAATATTGCTTGGAGATCCTGGAAGTTGTCATATCGCTATCAAGATTTGATGACCAGGTCATCGACATAACACATGGCTATCTTCCCTAATAATGGATTAAAGATGAAATGCATGGTTCACTAATATGTGGTTCTGATTTTATTTAATCTGAAGGGCATGACATGGTAGAATAATACTTCATGGGCTACCCTGAAGATAGTGGCCTCTTTATCCTTGGGGCCTATTTTGATCTGATTATATCCCAAGTACGCATCCATGAATAAAATGGCTTGGAATCCAGTAGTTATATCGATCAGGAGTTTTGCGATTGGTAATGGAAAATAATCCTTTAGGAAATACCGATTAATATCTCTGAAATCAATGAAGAACGTTATCTTTCTATTCTTTTTCTTGAAAGGGATGGTATTGGAAATCCATTTGGGGTATTTCTCCTCTCGTATGAAGTTGGATTTGATCAACTTGTTGACCTCTGCCTCTATATTTTTGGAATCAAAGGGATGCATTCTTCTAGATACCTTGTTGAAGCCTCAACGATCTTTGGGTAATCCGAGATGGTGTGTAGCTATATCTAGATTCAATCTGGGTATTTCCATATAGTTCTAGGAAAACACATATTGGTTTTTCTTTAGGAATGCGATGTACATCTCCTGCTCCTTAGGAGGCATGGAGGCGCTAATCAAAGTAGGTCATGGATCTTCTTATATCTATAGGTTTATCTACCAGATCTCATCTATGGTTGTGGAAACACCTTCCTCAAATTCTAGAAGAGTGTTTCTGAGATTATCCTCATCCTCTTCTATTCCTGAATCCATGGGGACAACTCCAGGTGAGGATAAATGTTTGGCAGACTCTCTTTCACTATTAGGGTGAGTGAGATTATTAGGAGAAATGTCACCATCTCTCATCATCTGGGCTACAGTGGAGAGATGTTGAGGCTGAATATTACTAAGGACAAGAGAGGGTTGGAACTCTAGGACTAGGCCTTCTATTTCGACCATGTTTAAGGTGAGTACGTATTCCTCATCAAGAATGCTATAGGGATTTACAGGGGAGGTCACCAAGCCATTGGGGGTGGAAACCTGTATAACATCATCTGTTATTGGTTGTTTTCCTTCCTTCTTGTAGAAATCTACTTCAGCATATATAGATATGCAAGTTTCTGAGGGGGCATTGTAATCGTGGAGTATGCCGACATTTCAATTGATGGGGTACCTCAAAAATAGATGGAATGTTGATGGGACTATCAAGTGACTATTGAGCCAAGGCCTTCCAATAAAGACATTGTATATGGTTTCTTGTTGGACAACAATTAAATCAGCATCATATGTGAGCTCCCCAAATTAGGTCTCTAGCTTAATCTTTCCAATGGGACTTTTCTCATGCTTATCATATCCTTGGTTGGTCATCTTTGTAGGGGATAGGTCCTCTTTGCTATACCCTAAACGTAGGAGGGTCCGGATTGGGATGAAATTTATCCCAGATCCATTTTCTATCAACACACTTTAGATGAAGAAATTATTGAGTCTTCTTGAGATGTAAAAGGGTCTGATGTGTCCCTGGGTGTCCTCTTTCTAATCTTGGTCAGTGAATGAAATGGAAACATAACATCCTAAGGACAAGTTTTATGCTCGATTTCCCTCGACTACAACATCTTATGTCTCAAATTCACATGTCCTTTGGAGGGATCCAACAAGTTCCTCCATGAGTTCTTTGGAAAGACAAAGCGTATCAAGGATTGAGATCTTGGATGGGATAGTGGGTAGCTTTTTCAAAACATCAAAATTATGTGCTACTGTTCATCACCACCCGGTATGGGGTTTCTCCTAGGCATGTGGTTGAGGTGATGGAGCAACTGAGGTCTATGGACCTAGGGCCTGCACGTTGGTTGAGGTTATATCTGCCACTAGTGACATAGGTTGTGCTGGCCATTCATGTGGTTTGGGTTGATCATATTGAATCCCCTCTAAATGGTCATGCAAGAAAATCAGGTGCGGGCATCTACTGGAGGGCGCCGAGGAAACTCTCTACCTCATTCGAGCCTACTGGATCACTTACTTGTGAGTCTTGGATGCATATGAGTCATATGTTGGGATATAAATAGTATAATAACTCCGACCATATTCGTGATGTCCCATGTATCCTTGTATTTAGTGCATGCGGCCTCCTATTTCCCTATTTTATGCGGTAAAATGATATTCAAGGGCGTACTCATAATCAAATAAGGGGTTAATCAAATTTATTGTGTTGAAAAAAACAAATATTAGTTCTTCTCCTGATGAGGATTCTGTTTGGTGGGGCAGTGCTCGTGCTGTAGATGTTACAGGGAAGAAGTCTGTAAGAGTTAGAGCCTACATTGGAGAATAATATGACTCTTCCTCCTCTTTCTCTTCTTGCTTCCGATGGTCACACCCACCCATGGGAGGTATATCAAACTTCTACTTTTTGGGTGGTGAAGTGTTTTTTAGTTAGTGAAACTGCTCCTTGAGGGCACCATGGTCTCGATCAACTATTTTACGAGTCCTATTGTTTTCAAACATCTATGCTTCCTTGGTGGGAATTTTCTTCTATCCTTCCTCTTCCTATGACTTGGAAATGGTTATGAAAGACACTTGTTTTGGAAAATCTTCTAATGTCACATGTCTAGAGTCATTCCTACATTTAAGGAAGTCCTTAAAGATGAAATAGTTCTGGATATTATGACCCATCCTTTTGTGAAAAGGGAAGTAATTGGTACAGTCAGTGAGATTTACTTCGTCGTGCTTCCTAGTTTGTGGGATCATGAGCAGGTTTTTGTCTATGGATTCCAAGAAGTAGCCCGAGGCTTGCCCATTTTGGAAGGAGTTCACCTTATTCAACTTCTCCTAGAATCCCAGTTGGACCTAGTTTATTTTTTCATCTGGGTAAGTGATATATATGGTTTCCACTAGTTAGCAGGCAGTGTTAGGCGGTTCAGAGCTTGATTAGGTTCTTGGACCATTGTAGTCTTAAGGGTGACAGATGTAGATTCTTCTTTTCTTGACTTTTTCACTTACGTTGTGGGAGTGAGTCGGGGGATGGATAGGGTTCACTAGATAGATTCATCATGTTGTTGTGTTGTTTCAATAAATTCTCAGAATCCACCTAGTTATTTTATGGGGATTAGGGGTGTCTATAGATCATCCCTGAGATTTTTAGCACAGAGTTCCCAAAGTTGTTCCTATGAGATAGGGATACTGAGCAAATAGGCCAAACCCTTCCACCTTGATATAAATTCATACACCCTCTCATTCTCATGATGCTTGCAGTTCATCAGGTCGATGATCATATTATTACTCATTGTGGAATTTAATTGGTAAAGTAACTAAATGGTAAGATATTCCCATCCCATGATAGACCCTACAAGAATACTGGTAAACCAGACGAAGGATGGCCCTATAAATGTATGTATGAAACACCTCTATTTGGTCACCTCCTGCTGATCCTGAGGGCCCATCATCATCCCACATTTAGACACAAAGTATGTGAGATGTTGTTCAGGATCCCTTACACCTTTGAAGGTGTAGAAGGTGGGATTCCTAAAATTGGGTGGAAGCATGGTATCATCTACCCATTCGGGGAATGGATTCTTCTCAGGTTGCACTAGCATGTGTCGCCCTTCTCTGGATTCCATCCAAGAATCCAGGGATTCAATGGCAGTGAGAATCTCTGGGGGAACAGTAGTTTGAGTTTATTCCCATCTATAAAGAGTGGGTGGGTCTTATTAGTTAGTCCCACTTTCATCTCTTATTAATCCTCTAATTGTCCTAGGACTGAGGAGTTACCCTGGAAAGGGAGAGCCTGACACCATAGCGGAGGGAACTCCCGATCATTTCTGACATCCTTGTTTATGTGTATGGGTTTTCTAGACTCATAACCAATCTAATATCCATATGTTTCTCTAGTTGGAATATCATATATAGGAGTGGGAATATCTACCTCTAGCTGGATATGATACCCAGCGGGAATATTTCCCCTGGGTAGCTCCTCATTGAGCTATCAGAGAGCTCATGTCTCACTCTCATATTGTGGAAATTGATCTTCCAAATATGGAAACCTAGACACGATCACTTATTTTTATTTATCTTTAGAGGTGTTCCAATGAGGAGGTGGAAACTCATAATTTGGTGGTGCCAAATTCTGGAGCCTTCTTTGATTCTGGGTGAATGCACCCTCATTTGGTGGATCCAAATCACCCTCCTCCTGGGGTATATCTTCCCTATTTTAATCCTATTCATCTTGATCTTGATCAATTTCTTCCATAGTGATGGTGTTCAAAGCAGTATATCGAGAAATGGTGGGTTTTCCATTGATTTTCACATGTAAATAAGTCTCTACAATGATTTTATTAGGTTTAGTACTTGAGTCCTTTGCCTTATTGATCCATTTTGGCTTGCGGCCCCGACATGGCCTGATTGCTTTTACCATATTCTTCTCTCCTCTTGGTTTATGAATGGTGACCTTGAGGGAATTTCCAGTTAGGTTTTTTGAATGATTTTCGACCAACAGAGGGCTGTCTTGCGACGGGAAGAACTGGTGGGATGCTGACTGTTGATTTTTTCCTCCCAACCTAGAGAATATTGATTCATTCTATGGTAAAGATGATGATAAAAATTCCCCCAGCATTATGGGATGGGCTTGATATAGAATCACAATTTATGTCTCCTAGTTACTTTCTGGGGATGACAAATTTGGGGGGTGGTAATTGAGATATAAATGTTCCCATCCCTATGGGTTGGGGTTTGTCTGTGACTACTGATAACATGTCTTGAATTTTCTTAGGGACTAATAAAATGAGAGGTGGAGGTAGTATCAAATATTATCCTAGACTAAGGGGCCAAGTCCGCTCCTGGTCAACTACCATAGTATCTGCTACTGCGGTCTCCGTGATGTGGCACATTTGTGCTTGCATGAGAGTTGGGTGTGATGGAAACCCTTGATGAGGATCGCTCTTTATGAGTAGTTTTCCAGGGGATTGCAACATTGATCTACCTACCCAAAATTACCTCCTATTATCTTGAGGGGTCCAATATGAAGTCTTTTTTCCTACCATATCTCTTCGTCTGTGATGTCTGGGCATTATTGGAATGGTGGAATTCTATTTTAGTAACCAACTAGCTCGAGAATTAACTGGTCCTCTAACTTTTCAAGAGGCTATAACATTGTAGGACACCATGTTCATGGGGATCTAATGTTCTAGGGGAGGGGTGATGTGTAATGCTCCCTATTGTCCCCATCCTCAAATTTTTATGTCTAACATGGCCTCAGAGATCAATTGTTGAAGTGTCATAGTGCAATGGAGAAAAGCATGTTGCAAATTTGCACAATGATTTTTCAGTTTTGGATCCCTTTCCATGGATATAAAAACTAGGTCAGGTTGGAAACAAAGTATCCTGATGGTCTGGAGGTGACACTCGTATCCTAAATAAGTGATATGTCGATCTTTCAGTTGCTGATGAGTGGACCACATATTCTGGAATAGATATGGAATGCACTCCTTTTCAAGATCATTGAGGATCTCATTGCTAGAAGTAGCAAGGTTCCAGAACATGATGGGGAGGTTGTTTCTAGATAACTCTCTCCATATGTCAATGTTTACCTCTTCTTCACTATACTTACATGCCTCCAACCAGTTAGACCATAGAAGATGACTCTAATGGTCATCTGCTGATGGGGGTGGAGTGCTTTTGGATGATGATGGGGAACAATATATAGTTTTTCCTGATGTTTTGAGAACCTCTCTATAAGAAGGTGTTTATGTTTGGTTCATCTCTATATACAAAGGTGTCTAGAAAAAGGGAGGACTACCTTGCCCATGAGACATATCACTGTGGGGAGGTTGACCATGGTGGATGTCATGAGTAGATTCCCTATGATCCATCTCCACATTACCATGAGGCGGACTATTATGGTAATTAATGTCTCCTTCTTCTACTTCAATGAAAGAGTTGACAGACCCTTGTGGTGTTGAGAGTGTGTCTCAAACCACTTCAAGGACACTGGAATTGAGAATATCAGAAATATGAGGCATGTTCTGCTTCATGGTTAGAATATGTTGTCCTACCTTCATTTGTTGTGTAGGGATATGGGCCTGATATATGGAGGTTAGCATAATTTTTATATAACCACCTAGTGTTATGGGGATATGGGCCCACTTACAATGATCTATTGGAATTTATCAATGTGTTTCCTCATTGTTGACAAGGATATGTTCTTTTCCCGATGGGTGTTCCACTCTCACTTGGTTAGCCTCATTTGGATCAAGAATATATTCCAGGTTCGAATATGAATTCCCCACCAAAATATGTCAATGGATCTATAGATTTGGAGAAGGAATATAAGACTCCTTCTATATTTCCTCAGAACGATGTTGGTGAAGTCATTCATTAGCAGAAGAAGGAATTTGTTCCTTGATTATGTGCCCTACTAGAGGTTTCCATGCAGGTTCACTAATATGAATATGGTCATGTCTTAGGGCTTGTGTCACTCTCACATGGTTAGCCTCATCCAGAATAGGGATATAGGCCTAATCCTAGGCCTTTGGATCATGCCATAGGATTTTTTTTTGACAGGCATGTGCCCCTATCCTGAGTCGTGTGCCACTCTCACCTGGATAGCCCTGATTAGAATGGGATTATGAGCCTAGTATGATGCCTCCCTCATCAATGGGATATGCCGATAATCCTCCCAGGTGGGAGAAAGAATGTGCAATTGCTCTAGTACAACCACTTGATCATGATGATCAGAGTGTTGAGTCGTCTTGGCTATAGAGATAAGAGTATGTGTTTCTCCCTTAATCTGCAACAGTGATGGAATATTCCAACATAGTTCTTCAGACGTTGCTAAAGTGTATTTTCACTTTAGCAAAGTGTGTGCAAGAATATAACCATGAACGCCTTCCATTTCCATAACCTGTTGACATATATCTTCCATTGAATTAGAGATATGCACCCACATCTGTCCTCCATGTGTCACCGGGATATTCCCATGGGCTTCATGCATGGGATTAGGAGTATGAGCCTCCCCCAGGTTTGTTGTAAGAATATTCCCACATACTTTTCCTTGGAAAGTATGAATATGAACCTATTGTTTGGTCCCTACCAGAGTATGCTGGCAGGAATTTTCTGTAGGAGCGGGGATATTTTCCCCCTCTTGGGTATCTATCATCTTCTTCCATAGATGAGTATTTCTTGGTAGATCCCATGCATGGGGATCCAAGATGGTTATCTATCAACAGGTTCCCTTAGCAGGTGGCTGATAGGTACCAATATAATGCAGTTGGAGACGATGGTTAGCATGTGACCTCCTCATCAGTGCCTGGAGCATAAGAGATCGGGATCTGGCCTCCTAATCCACCTTCATTAGGTACGGTAGGTGGCAGTTTTCATGCTCTGGGTATAGTCTCCTGAAGTAATTGGTCATGATTATGGGGGTCACTAGCCTAGTGGTGACATCCATTGAGCGACATGGGCTCACTGCCTACCATGCTTTCATAATCTCATGAGTAGCGTCTGTAGTTGGGATCGTGCCGTATCGGTGTTACTCCCAAATCAGTGTGTTTTCTACCTACTGCTGGAGCCGTTTGGTAGGCGAGACCATTTTACAATCCCATAGGGGATGCGAAATCATATGAAGTGTCGGAATGTGTTCTAGAAGATGAAGACATTTTCTCAGATCAGGAGTCTAAAATCATACAGAAAACAAGGAATAAGGTCACCAGTCGGTGCCATCTCATAGGCATGATAAAGATCAATCAGATATGTATGGTTAATAAAATTTTCATGTATTCCCTTTATATCCATTTTTCTCACGTGGAATTTTCAACATGATGATGGACTTATAGGAATCACGTTTTATGGTGGTCTTACTACTTTTCATGTTTATAAATTACTAAAAAAAGTGTCCCAAGAGGTTGACGTTGATCCTATGAATGTTGTCCACATGTGAGGGATGAGAAACACAACTTGACGGATTATAAACCAATTGTTTTGTTATTTTAGATATTCATGTCGTGTTCACCATTTTTGTTTCATCAGGATTTCATGTCATGGAATGAGTTTTTATTTTCACGTTACCATTTCACTTTCCCCTAAAACACCCAATGGTTCCCCCATCCATTGTTGAGTACAGACCTACTTTCCAAAGGATGGGGGTCATATGGGTTTTGAGACCTGATGACTCTTAGATACTCGCATTGGTCGAGAGGATGGTAGGTCGGGCTCATCGCACCCTTTTGGTGGAAATTGTTTCATACTAAAGGACTCTATTATAAATTTAAAACATTTTAGTGACTCTCTACCTAATCCTGATATGGGACCGGTTACCCTGAAAAAATAGATATGGGTTAATTCTCTCTTATGTACAACAGGCCATGATTCATCTGTATGTATCTAAGGTTCTCCATTATTTTCTAATAGTGATAAATCACTTATGTGTTGAAGTCACATGACCTACTGCTTCGGGCTATGCTCCCAGGTGTGGAGGCAGTTGATATTCTGAGGATGGTATTGATCTATTATGAGGTGTCATACGTATCTTGGTTATTTTAGGAATCAAAACCCACATAGTTTGATTGGTGTTAATACTTACACACTAAGGTTTCCCTATTTATGATACCTAATGAAGTGTTCGTTGCATCCACCTAGGCCCATGTGATCCATGCTTGTTGTGAGAAAAAAGAGGGAGTGGATGATCATCCTCATGGAATGTGGATATGGGATCTACATATTGGGGCAGTCCTTGAGATATCTGATGTGGGTCTTGTAGCTTTAAAGAAGCATCCTACATATCCTGGTTATAGTGGGAATCAGAGTCCTCATAGTTCTTTAATGTTGGTGTTTACACACTGAGACTGCCCTATTTAGGATACCTATTGAGGTGTTTTTTGAATCCCCCTAAGCCCACATGATCTATTATCATTGTGAGAAATAAGAGGTAGTGCAAGATAAACCTCATGTCATGTGGATGTGGGATCTACATATTGTGGCAGTCCTTAAGATATTTTATATTAAGCTTCATCCTTTAAGAAGGCATCCTATGTATCATTGTTATGGCGGGAATCAGAGTCCTCGTTGTTCTTTAAGTATGGGGAATACACACTGAGGTTACCCGGATGAGTGAGCCTTCATATCTGGAATATATCTCGTGATCCTATCAGAATACCCTGGGGGGCATCGTGTGACCTGGCTCGACACATATGGGGGTGTTACGAGATCTATGGTGACATGGTTCGAGGGTGTCACATGTCTTGGTTGACAACTCAGGGAGAGATCGTGATTCTAGGCTGGAATTTCCAGAGGTGTGTTGCATGTCTTGGATGACACCTCGGGGAGACATTGTGAGTCTTGGATGACATGTCCAAATATGTTGTGGGTTTTAGATTACTCGTTTAGGGGGGGGGGGCATGAGAGCTGGTTCGGCACATCCAGATGTGTTGACAGGACTCGACTCATATGAATACGTGTCATCATATGAGTCAAGTGATTCATCTAAAGGACACCACAAGTCCATTTTGACAATCCCATAGGGTTTCTGAGATCTAGGTGGTGCTTAGAGAAGGTTCGCAGGACCTCTATTGATATGTCCAAAGCATTCTGCATGTCTCATATGACATGATGAAGGGATGTCGTGAGATCTAGGTGGCATGTCTTCATGTTTTTGTGTGTCTTTGGATGGCACAAGTGAAGCTTGAATAAGTCTGCAATCATGTACTCCTCTTGAGTTTTTCAATATGAATCCTATATTTTTCCATTATATTGCGAGTACCTCACCTTGGTTCAGTGTCAGTAGTTTTCGGTCTCGCATGATCTAGAAGAAAAGAAATGTGTACTTCTCTTGTCTCTCTAGGAGTCCTTTTGGTGATATTTTATTGATCACACAAAGGAATTTATACTTGGAGCATGAATGATCTGGTGATCCGCCTGTGTATTACCTAGAAGAAATTTGGTTGATCACATGATCGAATGTGTGCAAAATCCCAAGATCTAATCATCGACGTGCATAGCCTCTAACATCTGGTCAATCGACCCACCAACCTATTTTATAGACAACCCTTTTTTCAAGTTGGAGTAGAGAATTTATAGGAGGATACATCCCACATTCTCACCGGTTTGTGTAGGTAATCTAATGTGAGTCCAGGCTAGAGTTGACATGGTGTATCGCATTATGTGGTTTCGTGAGTCTCTATGGTGGACTTCATCTAGGGTGCTTCCTGATATTCCGTTGCCACGAGCCCATCCATTATTTATTGGATTATTTCCCAATTATTGAAGATGTTTTCTTTTAAGGGCTTCCATTCCATCATGTTGAAATTCCAAAGGGTCTTCACGAGATACAAGTGCCTGTCAGAGGGCACTCATGAGTCCTTGGATGACCTATTTTGAGGTCTCATGGTCAAAGATAAGGGTATTATAGACACGTCACATGTCCTTTAGTGACCGTGAACCCTACTCACCTCACCCTTTTACATCTCCTTCATTTTATGTAACAAAGTTCAATAGTCATGCATGATTGCATGTATGTAACTGAGGGTATTTCCTCTATTTTTTTGAGATGAGTCCTGTGATCGATATGGGTCACTTGGTGATACATGAGTATTTCATGAAAAAACCTATATGTTCATCTTTAGAGTGCCATGGGGTTTCTTGGACATGCACTAGGTCTTTTTTGTGGTGAAACTGAAAATCCAGAGGGATCTCAAGAGGTGAGACGGTCATTAAACTGAGGTCTCATGGTGTCTCACGGATCACTCGGGGAACATGTCGCATGTCTTTTAGCAACTGCGGACACTAATCTCCTCCTCTCTTTTGATCCCCTTTGTTTTATTTGACAATGGTTGGGAGGTACGTGATATTTCTTAGATAATATCCATTGTTTTTACTTCATTTTCCATTGGTGTCTCACCCGAATAATGTGGATTATATGAGAGTGAAATTATTGTGGCCAAAACTATGCATTTTCCTTAGAGCACTGTTAGGTTGTCTGGCGGTTCCCATGTGATGTGGCTAAAGAGCCGAAGGGGCTCTGCGAGATGCACTATATAGTTCGGGGTGCATTGCATGTCTTCAAGGGAACACCGAATGTCCTCTAGTGACCATGGATGCCTCTCACCTCCTCCTCTTTATCTCCTTCGTTCTTTGTGGTGAAGGGTCGAAGGTCTCATGATATGGCTTGGACATCATCTAGAGATTTTATTCTTCCCAATAATGCTTTGGCATGTGATATTTGTGACTATTGGGGTTCTCTTACTTGGGATGTTTCTTCCATTGATTTTTAGGGTATTTCATACAGTTTGTCAGGCACTTTCCAATGATAAACTATGCATCCTTGGGGGATGTTCATCTGGCCTTCACAGTTCGGTCACTGGCGACCAAGGGCACTTTCTGAGGAGGGTTTTCTGGGTCTTGAAATGGGCTAAGCACCATGTATGGAGAATTCATGTGACCTTGAGGTGTTACTGAGATAGTAATCCTTTTAGGGGATCTACAATTCTTCAGCCGTCCTCTTCTACCTTGCTTTCATTGGAAAGATAATTCACATGTTCATTTATTTCTTCCTTTTTGATTTTTCTCTAGTGATTATTCGGTAGGCATCAATAGGAAGATAATAACAGCCTAAGTGCATTAAGTTTAGCTTCTAGGGTAGAAAGTGTCTTAGGCTTGTGGTCATAGACTAGTCTACTTTAATTAGGATAGGGTCTTCCATTTTAATATCCAATGATCAGGGATGTTCATGAAAATTGGATATAATTTTTTTGTTTATCCTGATTACAAATACATTAGGGTTTCCAAAATTAGAATTGAAGATCGATTATGAATGAAAACCCATCTAATTTTTATCCCTACTCCTAAGAGGTTTAGATCCTCATGGTGAATTGGGATGAAAATAAATAAATAAAGAAAATAATGCTCGACATGCTTTTTGAATTGAAATGATTCACAATCATGAAGAGGTTCAAAAATGGAAACAAGCATGCAGTCATAAATCTCAACATAAAAATGAATACTTGTACTGACTGACAAAAGGAATCTGAAACACATTCAACAGATGATGACAGAAATCGATGCGACGGAAATTAGAAGGCAATGAATAAAACATGATCCCCAACTCTTTAATTGAAATAAAATATGAAACATGAATAAATTTTGAGTTTGAGATAGGGAAAGGATGAAGAAACTCTAATGGGATGAAAAGTAGAGAGAAATCCCATACAGGAATGTTTCGAAATGCTCTGTCGAGGTACTGTATATATAGGAGTAATCAGTCATGAAGTGTACTAGAGTTACACTTCATGTTCCATTGATCCACATATCTCTCTAGGGATTTTGGATCTTCTATGTGCCTCACACATATCTATCTTTATTTATGAGTTTGAGCTACCTACACGTCGTGTACGGAGGACTCATGATGTGTACTAATCCTCAGTAATTCTTCCAGCATGTATTTCTCATTCAACTGCTTTTACTAATGTCACATCGTGTACTGAGACTTCATGATGTGTAACAGATACTTCCACTACTAACTTCGCATCTTGGTTCATGGATTAGATCATGAATTTTCACATGTTGTGAACTCCTATTACAAGCCATGTAATGTCAAGTCATGACATTTAATAGGTGAATTCTACACTTTTTTCATTTCATCATTTGAATACTATGAAGCCTCATTCTTGCAAAACTAAGTGTATTCTAAGTGTATTATTGAATAAATCAATTAAAATCAATAATTAAATGATAAGAAAAAATATATATGAATTTACCTTATCAAATCCTCCCACAATTGAACAATTTCTTGTCCTCAAGAAAATAAGGTCTCAATAATGATTTCAAAAAGAGATAAGAAATTTTAAAATAGGAAATATTCATTATGTCCAGGTAATTAAGATTAGGTGTAAGTAGAAAAGGCCATCTTCTATAATTAACCCTACATAGATAATTAGTCATGCCTCCTAGTCCATCTTTTCAAAACAAATTCTAATATTTTTATTATAATATTTTAACTGTTCCTTTAGTTATATACCTATTTGTAATTTACCACATAATGAATTTCCTCTCATCACTCAAGGTAAAATGAAAGTATAGTTATGCTCATACCTTGAGTACATGTTATTTTCCAAAGAATTTCATTGGTACTATCATCTCCACTTTGTAAAAAAGGTACAAAAATAATCACGAGGGCTTCAATAGTAAGGTTCTGATGACTATGAGGCTGTGGGTAGGTGGGTAAATAGTGAAAATAAAGATCAAAAGGATGGAAAGCTCTGAGGAATAATGCATGAATTTCAAGATATGTTTAATTCAATACCTCCTTCTAGCTAATCAAGTTTATGCTCTAGCAGATTTGTTTGGATCCATATATATCAAGTAAGTATACAGTGAGTATTATGTTCCTTTCCTTTTTCTCTTTTATTTATATTTTTTGAAAGTCATGTCTAGGCCTGATCTCACATGCATCCCCTAACCACATATGATCCTTCAAGGTATTCATCAGTCTATAAATACTGATTTTTTATTTTTCTACTACAAAACAAATGTCTTTTTTTCTTTTATTTTGTATTTTTCAAAGGAAAATAATAAAAGTGAAATTCTATAAAGTAAATATGGTTCACAACCAAATAGTCTGAGGAGTACACCATACATCTCTGTAAATAGAAGCCTCCTATTATATATGAATAACTCCCCCATACTTTTTTAATAGTAAGTCATGCATTATGTAAGGAGTAGGGTAGGAAGGAAAAATCATCTTGGAATAGCTTCATCCTATATAGTCATTTATGGAAACTATGGGATTAATGAAGGAACGATGTAAGGTGGGTCTCAAGAAAAAGTGGCTAACAATGATTACTCAATCATTTAAAATTTCCACTTGTTCAGGCATAGCCTCAATAAGATCTCAATGAAAGTTTTGATAGGTTTACATGTCCTAGGTATCAATCAATAAATATACTCGTAAAATTGTATGCAATTGTAAGCTTAGAGTCCTCTCAGATAATGAGAATAAACTAGAAATTGGCAATTACAATGGGTATAAAACGAAGTAATGGGTTAATTAATCATAATTTCAAAAAATTTGAATTTGAATCAAATTCCTAAACTCATAAATCATTCTAAAAATTTATAAATAAGGACAAAACATGTATTATAACAATTTAAAATGTAAATTTTTTTTAATTTACATGGTCATAATGTTTTTCATGTTTAAAGAATGCTTAAAATTTAGAGAAATGTCTCCTAGATAGGTGAAAAAAAAAATAATAATTCAAGTGTGTCATTTGTGAAAATCATGACAACCCCCCCCACACACACACACATAGAAAGAGACGATGTATGCACTATCCATGAGATGATGGTGGGAGTTTAATAAGAAGGAAAGCTCAAAGAAAAATTGAAATGGCATTGCACAATTGTAAAAATGTGAGAACTGAGAGATCTCATGATAGTGTCATGTAATGAGGGAATTTAGATGTCGATATGCTAATTTTGGGTCACCTGGAAAATGATTTAGATAAAAATTCATGCACTATATAAAACTTTAGTCTACGAGTTTAAACATTGTGTTAGTAGAATTATAAGTAAGTGTATAGGATGTCAAACAGAGGTAACTAGTCATTTTTTTAAATTTTGTGAAATTTTTATAATGAAGTTCAATCAGAGACTCAAATAAAAATTAAAAAGACTCAATTGTGATGACTCAATCTAGAAGAAAGATAAACTATGGGTTTCCTCTCATAAAGTTCTAACACGATGTCGTCAACCAGACAGATAGATAAAGATATTATACAGTGGATCCATTGGCTCAGTTGATCCATTTCTTCTTATAGCTATTTGTTGTCGTGTCTTCCAATTATTGAGGTCTCTTGGCTGGGTTTATGAATTCAGGTGCCACAACATGCGCATGAATGAGATGAGGTAGGAAAGGGATCATAGCTCTGGGTGGCTGATGTTGCGCATGGATTTCAATGGAAATTCCCTGAAGTTGATGTGAAATGTATATGATGTGTTGGAGTACCCTTTTATCCATAAAGGATGATGGTACTAGACCATAGAGAACCTAATATGTCTCAGAGGAGCTATACATTGCTATATAACAAAATAAAGAAACAAATATCAAGCCAAAAAAAGAATGCAAAATCAATCCCCATATATATATATAATCATTACAAAAAGTGGTCATAAACAAGTGAGAAAACAAAACAAATCTAGACATATCATAAAATAGTCTACATCCACAAAAATGATACATGAATGAAACATCATGCATCCTAGATAGAGATCTCCTCTAGCATCATGCTGCCATCGGATGGTGAGACAAGCTATCTGGTGGGGTCCGTATCTGCGGCAACAACGAGTGAAGGTGGAGAAACAGCGATAATAGTAGATGGTGGGGTCATGGATCTAGGTAAATGGGATGGGTAGGTGGTCAAGATGTCCTAATACATAAATAGAACGTGTGTCTAATAGCTGGATCCACAAAAGGTACCTCTTGGGTGGAGTCAGTGGTTACCCCTTTCCCCGCCATTCCTAATCCCCTATGTACTCCCACAGGGTAGTGGGGTTAGTAAGGTCTGGAGGCACATCAGGGTGGACAAAAGGGGGTGGGGGAATGTTGGTAGATGAAGGGGCGGTTAGGGTGGGTGATGGTTGTGTGGTGAATGTCGAGGGCTCAATAAAAGTAAGATTTAGTTGAGTGGAAATATGGAACATGCTCACCCGGATACACTACTAGGTGGCCCATATCTCTATCAGGGTGGGGTGGGAGGGTGTTGGATGGGAGATGGGGTAGAGGTAGAGGTTTTAGGGGGAATGGGTGGTATAGATGCGGAGGTTGAGTGTGGCTGAAACAGTGGATCTACTGCTGCTTGTGGTGGGGGCACCTATGGGACTGCCTCCTGGACCCTTGGTGCCCAAAAGTAGGCATCATACTCCCTGAATACCAATTTCATCTTTTGTATCATCACAAAATCAATATGCTCAACAGGTCCCAATGAGGTGAGGGGTAGGTCTATATCAAACTTTCCCATGTTCTTGGTAAGGTGATTGATGAAGGAGCCTCCCATCGATGTATCACGCTATCTCTGGGAATGTGTCTTGTAATACTTGGAAAATTGGAAATCCATGTTGATTATTGGGCCTCCCATGGATATTGTAAGGATAAGTATGTACATCTATATAAAACTCTCATGAGACTTATCATGAGAGAACTATACATGCATCATGGCTCTATGTAGGATACGCAGTGTTGGGCCTAGCAGCTGAGTGGATTTTTTGATTCATGGGTCATGGAAAACTGGGGGTTGTAGATAATCATCTTCCACAACTGTAGATAATATTATCAAGGTGGATACAGATTAAGCATAGAATAAATGTCAAAAGTGATAAAATCCCCAGTGGAAATACCATGCCTATGACCGAACTCTATAAAGGAAATCTCGTGTGGCCATCCACCAAGACGAAACTGAAGACTATCAATGGATATCTCAAAAGTTGATAAAAACCCCAAAAACACTCCCAGAAAGTCTCCTCACAAACTATAAGAATGATGTTAATGTGAAATGTCTGAAAGATGTTAAGGATAACATCATTGATATTAAGTCAGACCAGAATGCACATGTCTAGACTCTTTTTTGTACGCATGGGTTTTTCCTACAACTAGAGAAGATTGACCCGATGATTTGGGTTGGTGAAACAGATGATGGGGTACAGGTGAAGGTCCACATCAATGGAGGATGACATTGTCTTGGACTGAGGAGTAGGTTCATCATGAGGTTCAGGAGGTTTGATAGGTGCCAAATGAGTGCACTTGGCTGGTGGTTTTTCTTAGGAGGTTTAGGATGATGAGGGTTAGTCTTAGGGTCTTTGTATATCAATGAAGGTAGGGGTGTGGTTTGTTGCGATGAGAGACGAGAGGGGGGTGTTGGTTTGATGGTTCTAAATGAAATGGGGGTTAAAGGAAGGTTTTTTGTGGGTTTGAGAGGGTGCTTGGTGGTAGAAGAGAGGAGGGAAGGGTGTGGTTTGTGTGGTAGAGATGAGGGGAGGAAGATGAAGGGTCAGGGGTTCATGGGGTGAGGGTTGGAGAGGTTATGAGGGAGGGAGGTGTGGCATCAGGTTTTTTGATGGGTGTGGGTCTTCAGCCTAGGGTTCACATATTGCATATTTAAAAATAGACCTGACACAATACATGATGTGTATTGGTGGTTCACTTCATGTATGGGTAAATTAAAATGGGTTTTTTAGTAAATGGGTACATGTCGTGAACCACTGGTACACATTGTGTACTTAACTGTTTTAGCTCAAAAAAATTTCCTCCCTTACCTTCAGTTACTGGCCTACCTGAAAATCTCCAAATATGATTCTAATCTACACTAGTCTAATATTTCCTACCATAGGTTGCCTCCCAGTCAGCACTACCTTTTAATTCGAGAGATTGGCTCCATTGAAGATTAAGTGAATTTAAGGCTAATGACACATCCTTCCCAGGAGGTTTCTTGAAAAATAATCAGTCTTTGACCATTCACTTTAAATTGTGGTCCACCTTATCTCTAGATTTTGATGGTTCTATACAGAAAGACTTGAGTGAATTCTAATGGGAATGGCCATCAAGACTTCAGCTTACCTAGGAATAGTATCAATCTTAAGTTGAAAAACAGGACCTTATCCCTGGGTATAGAGGTACGCCTTACAATAAGTTTCTCATGTCATTTCTTTATCTTTTTCTTATAGATTATTTGATTGTCATATCTGACTCTCCTAATTTATTCCAAATCAATCAATCATAGTAGTATGTCTTCTCTAGACATCTAAGAATCCAAATTCATTTTTTATTGCCCAAAATAAATGATGCTCTAGCTCAACTGGAAGATGACATGGTTTCCCATAAACCAATCTAAATGGTGTGGTTCCTATGGGTGTCTTGTAAGTAGTTCATTATTCCCATAGTGAATCATCCATTTTGAGGGTTCAATCACTTTGGTTAGTATTCACAGTCTTTTCCAAAATTTTCTTTACCTCCCTATTTGACATTTCTAATTTCCCACTTGTTTGTGGTTGGTAGGGAGTTATGATGTTGTATCGGATTCCATACCTCTCTAGCATTCCTATCAAAGATCAGTTTTTGAAGTGTGTTCCTTGACCACTAATGAGTAATATTGGTAATCCAAATCATGCAAACACATTCTTCCTTAGAAATTTCATGACTAGTTTTGTTGTTTCATGTGAGGTTGCTTCAACTTCAACCAATTTTGAGACATAGTCAACACCAGCGAAAATGTAGGTTTTTTCATGTGATGTAGGAAATGGTCCCATGAATTTGAGGCCTGAAATGTCAAAGATTTCAAATTCTATAATGGAATTTTGTGGAATCTTATTCCTTTTTCTTATATTTCTAATCCACTAGAATCTGTCAGATCATTGGTAGAATTCCCTTGTATCTTGGTGTAGTGTGGTCCAGAAAAATAAACATTGTAGAATTTTAGCTACTATATTCTTAGGTCCATGATTTCCTCTAGTTGGTGACATGTGAAACATCTCAATCACATTGTGGGTTTCTTCTTTAAGGATGCGGCATCTTAATAGGCCACCAGCGTAATGCTTGAACAATAGTGGCTCATCTTAGTAGTAATTTTTGGAATCTGATGAAAATATTTTTCTCTATTAGTAAGAAAGGTCTTGCTGTAGAATTCTCATGGAAATATAATTGGAAATATCTGAAAATCACAATTGAACATTGATACTAAACTGTGTTTCATCTAGAAAATTCAATTTAGTGTTAGCCTCCACATCTTCCTTGATGATAGGTAAAGGAAGTCTAGATAGATGATATGAAATCTCATTCTCTATTTCTTTTGTTTCCTTTATCATGATATCAAATTCCTGTAGTTTGAGGATCCAATGTATCATCCTAGGTTTTTTCATCCTTCTTGTTCATCAAGTACCTGAGGGATGTGTGATCAATGTGTAAAATCACATTGGACAAAACTAAATATGAGTGAAATTTATCAAAGAAATATACAACGGCTAAGAGTTATTTCTCTATAGTATTGTAATTGACTTGAGATTCACTTAGATTTTGGATTTCATAATAAATGGAATATAATATGTTGCCAATTTTTTGTCCCAACACAGCACCAACAACAAGGTCATTGGCATTACAAATTAACTCAAATTCTTTGTCCAAATTGGGTGTAATGATGACTTGTGATGCTATCAAACTAGTATTCAGTGTATTGAAAGATTTCTTGTAGTCCTCAGTGAATTTGAAAGCAACATATTTTGACAAAATATGTGTCAATGGTCAGGTAACCATTGAAAATTCCTTGATGAATCTCCTATAAAACCATCCATGGACTGGAAAACTTATGATTCCCCTAACAATTGATGGTTTGGGAAAGTCCTTTATGACTTTAATCTTGGATGGATTAACTATTATTCCTTCCTTGGAGATTTAATGACCAAGTATTATTCCTCATTGTACCATCAAATGGCACTTTTCCCAATTCAGGACTAGGATTTTTTGATCATATCATTACAAGTCTAATTCTAGATTTCTTAAATAGACCTTAAATGATCTTACATAGACTGAGAAAACATCCATGAAGATTTCAAATAATTATTTTTTCGTGTCGTGAAAAATATGTGTCATGCATCACTGAAAGGTTTCTAGGGATTTACACATTCTGAACGACATTCAACAATAAGAAAAAGTACCAAATGGGCATGTGACTATAGTCTTTGGGTAATCAGTGGGATCAACTATAAATTGGTTCTATCCTGAGTATGGATCTAAGAAAAAATAGAATTCATTCTCCTAAAGTCTTTCCAGCATCTTGGTCTATGAAGGTTAAAGGAAAGTGATATTTTCTAGTTTTCATATTTAGGTATCTATAATCCACACAGACTCTCCATATTGTTATGGTACATGTTGAGATCAGTTCATTCTTATCAGTTATTTCTAATTTGAGTCCTATTTTCCTTGGTACAACTTGTAGGGGTATCACCCATTCACTATCTAAAATAGGAAATATTATTCCAGCATAAAGTAGTTTTAGCACTTCCTTTTTGATGACTTCCTTCATCGGTGGTGTGAGCCTTCTTTGAGGTTGTTGTTTCAGCTTTGTATCTTTTTCAAGTAGGATTCTGTAAGTGCATTCAATAGGATTAATCCCTTTGATTTCTGCCGCTCCCCAGGTAATTTATATCTTATGTCTTTTCAAAAAGTCAACCAATTTCTCTTATTGTTCCTGAGATAGTTTGGAGTTGATAATAACTGGAAGAGAGGCGGACACTCCTAAATATGACCACATTAGAGTATTGGGTAGAGGTTTTAATTTTAGTTGGGGTGGTTGAATGATGGAGGGAATGAAAAGTGGGAAGGTTTCCCTCATTAGAGTTTTAATAAATCATACTTCCTCAAAATTGTATTCTTCTTCATTTTTTGAGAGTGACTCTTCATTTTCTCTTTCAATGGCCATGTACACATCTCCTTTTTGGGTTAGAGAGATGGCATTGCAATCAACGACATCATCTGATTTTTGGGAATCTTTAACCAGGATGAACACTACATGTTCTTCTATAACATGGAATATTATATGTCATTGGTTTACATTAATAAAATCCTTTCCTATTTCTAGGAATGGCCATCCAAGAATGATAGGGACATCACCTTCTACTTCCATGTCTAGAACTAGAAATTCTAATGGAAAAATGAATTTTTTGACTTTAACCAAAACATATTTGAGAATACCTCTGAGATATTTCATTGATTGGTCAGCTATCTACTGTCCTAATCTTGTTTTCTTCAGTTCTTGGAGTCCCAGATTGGGGAAAACACTCATAACAATTAAGTTAATACAGACTCCAAGATCGCATATGGCTCTTCCAAACTGTTATTCTCTTATAGTGTAGGGAATTGAAAAACTTATCGGGTCTCTCATTTTTAGGGTAATTTTCTACTGCATAATAGAAAATAATACATCATTTAAAGAGATGACCTTGAGATCTTCTATTTTCCTTTTTTGGATGGTAGATCTTTGAGAAATTTTACATAAACTAGTATCTAGGATATTGATTTTTCAAATGGTTTGTTGATGTGAAATTTCTTGAACATCTCTAGGAACTTCTTGTTTGTGCCTTCTTGTTGCCTTGTCTTTCTCTTTCTAAAAAGGGAAGATGATTCTTGTATGGAGGTGGGGAAACATAAACTTGTTCACTTGTATTTTCAAGAATTTGGTTCTTCTCAGCTAGTAATTCTTCTTGAGGTGTGGTGGATATGGTCTTATCAACTTCTCTATCTTCTACTGGTTTCTTCTTAGGCTCTTCATATTGACTTTTATATTTTATGCTTAGTTTTTGAAAGTCCAAAAATTTCTTGCTTCTTAGCACTACTGCCATGGATTCATCCCTTAGGTATGTCTCAGTGTTACCAGGTAGGGTACTTGGTAATATTTTAGATGGGGTCTCTGAGATTTGACAAATTTGAATATTAAGATTCATTAAATAATCTCTTTGGTTTTGTATTTCTATCTATTATGTTTTCATTCTTTGATCTGATTCATGGAAAAAAGTATTTAGGAGTTTTTACAGGTTACTTGGAGGAGGAGGTGGTGGTCACTAAGGTATTGGATGGTCGATTTGGAATTGTTGATGAGGTTTTTGGAGGAAGTGTTGTTGCATTTTTTTGTTATGATCTTGGAACTGGGTTCATTGGTGGATAACTTGGTTGCCCTTGATTATGTAATTGTTCCTGACCACTTCACTTCTAGAAATATCCTTGACTGCTCTGAGGTTACTGCTAAGTAGGCACTTGCTGGTAATATTGTTGTTTTTGTTAAAATCGTTGGTTCTTTTGATTGTAATTAACATAATTAAAATCATGTTGTTATTCATATCCTTCCTTGAAATATGGGTAAAGATGCGGGCCACCACACATATCTCGTGATTGAATTTCCATTATGGGAGTAGAAGGGGGTTGGGGTCGTGTAGCTGGCATTTTAAATGACATAAGATTCATTGTGAGTGCCTCAACTTTCACTTCTAATCTAGTTCTCTCATATACCTAGTGGATACCATGATGTGTTTGTCAAATATCATGTTTACACAGGCTCTCATTTTGAGAAACTTCATCGAGAATTGATCATTCAGCTTCAGGTGTTTTAAACATTAATCCGCAATTGGCAGCAGCATCAATAATAGTTCATGCGGCTGGCTAGAGTCCTTGATAAAACATCTGAAACTGAATCCACATATCTAGTCCATAATGTAGACACTTCCTCATGATTTCTTTAAATTAGTCCCATGATTCCCATGCTGACTCTCCATCTTTTTAAGAAAAGTATTAGATGTCATTCTAAAACTTCGAAGTCTGGATTCGTAGAAAATATTTATTAAAAAACTTTTTGGAAAGATTCTCCCAAGTCTTGATTAACTCAGGAGATTGACTTTTGATCTAGTCCTTAGATCTATCACTTAGTGAGAATGGGAATACATGTAGTCTAATGGAATCTAAAGAGACTCCATGTTTGTGAAAAGTATCATAGACTTTTAGGAAGTTAGAAATGTGCTCATGTGGGTCTTGGATCTAGAGACCATTGAATTGTCCCATATTCTGGATCAGGTGAATGAGTCCAGGTTTAATCTATAATGTGTGTCCTTGAATGGTGGGACATATTATTCTTGGGTTTGTACCATGGATTGATAGAAATCCATAATCCATGATTTTATTTTCTTGATGCATCAGTAATTCCCTTGGAATTAGTTAATGAGGGTTTGGTGGGTTGGGTCCCACATGATGGTGTTCCTCTGTCATTTTTGACTGGTGGTGTTTAAATAGATACCTTTCGATCCCAATATCGAAGGTCGAAGGTTCTTCTGACTCAAGGTTCCTTGAAAAATCCAAGGGACCTTGGTACATGCACTACTATGGATAACAGGAATGTAAGGGAGTATTTGAAAGAAAAGAAAAGAAAAGAGGATAAGGGAAAGGTAATCCTAAGTCTTGTGCTAGAGGTATTTAAAAATAGTGTTGCCATACCCAGGAATGGTGCCAGAATTTGACGCACCGACATGCATTATTGGGTTCGTATGGGATATGGTTATATTAGATTTATTTTGTCCCAAACATTACTTATTACTCAGGAATAGTATTGTAGAAGTGTGGGTTCGATCCCATGTGAATGAAGTTTGTTATTTAGAAGATCACTATCTTGAGACCATTTTTGAAGGATTCCATTAGAATATCATTGGTGTTTTGGAGTTTTAGTAAATATATAGTTGAAAGTGTATTAAACTAATTAAGGAGGGGCCGAGATCAATTTCGAGTATCTGGAGAAAGTATGACCTTAATTGTAATCTTGGAAGGGTCCTATGGCTTAGGCTATGAAAAAAATGGTTGTCACTAGTTGACTTTGGTCAAGTCTCATAGTTCTACATAGGACTTAACTATTCCGTGATCAATAGATAATAACATCCTATATGAATTAATTTTAGCTTCTAGAGAAGAAAGTTTCTTAGGCTAGTGGTCATAGCCTAGTCCACTTTAATCGGGATAGGGTCTTCCATTTGAATATCCCATGATTAGGGATGTTCACATGAATTGGATAGACTTTTGTTTTTTATCATGATAAATAATCCATTAGGGTTCCCATAATTATAATTAAAGATTGATTATGAATGCAAAAACATATACTTTTGATCCCTACCCCTGAGATGTTTAGCTACTCATGGTGTGTTGGGATGAAAATAAATAAATAAATAAAATCATGCTCAGCATGCTTTTTTAATTGATATGATTTGAAATAATGAAGGGGTTTAGAAATGGAAACGAACATGAAATCATAAATCTTGAATAAAAAATGCTTACTTGTACTAAAAGATGAATGGAATCTGACACGCGTTCGACAGAAGATGATGGAAAGCGATGCAATGGAAATTAAAAGGCGATGAAGAAAAAATGATCCACGACTCTTGAATTGAAATAAAATATGAAACACAGAGATATTTTGAGTTTGAGAGAGGGAAAGGATGAATGAACATGAAAGGGATTAAAAACATAGAGAAATCTCATCCTGGAATGTTTTGAGATGCTCTATCAAGGTGCTGTATATATAGGTAAAATCGGTCACAATGTGCACTAGATTTACATGTCAGGTACTGTTGATCCGCGTAGATCTCTATAGATTTTGGATAATCTGCATTCCTCGCACGTATCTGTCCTGATTTATGAGGTTTGACTGCCTATATGTCATGGAAAAAGGACTCACAAGATGTACTGATCATCATCAATTCCTCCAGTGTAGATTTCTCATTCAACCACTTTGACTGATGTCTCTTCATGTACTGAGACTTCACGATGTGTAATGGCTACTTCCTCTACTCACTTCGCAGCTTGGTTCACGGATTTTCTCATGACTTTTCACATGATGTAAACTCCTATCACATGATGTGTAATGCTGATTCATGACGTGTAATAGGTGAATTATTCAATTTTATACATTTCTACCTTTGAATCCTGTGAAGGATCATTCTTGAAATACTAAGTATATACCAGAAGCATTATCGAATAAATCAATGAAAATCCATAAGTAAATGAAAGAAAAATGTATATATGAATTCAGCTTATCAAAAACCCTATGATTTAAATGAAATTTCCAACCATTTTTTGAGATCATTCAGTCGTGGTGATGCTTGATCCTAGGGAAGTAGTGGAAGACAAGGTTATGCCTTAAATAAAGGTGGTTGAAGAGGCTTTGGTGGCGGAGCCTGCCATGGAAGTGCCAAAAGAGGTGGCTATTAGAGATGAATCCTCAATTGAGGAGGCATAAATAGTGCTAACAATAAAGATGATCAGAGAGGCTATAATGACCGAGCCAATCTTGTAAGTTCCATCGGTGGTGGATATTGTAGACGAGGCCTCAATGAAGTTGGTTGAGTTTGTGCCACTGATGGAGGTAGTTGAGAAATATATAGTGGTTAACCCTACCTTGAAGGTTCCATAATAGGTGGTTAGGTCTTCTTTTGTGGGTGATGGGTCTTACGAGGGTGTGTTTCCCCTAGACCAGGGGTGCAACCCACCTAAGGACCTACCTACAGATGACCCTACCACTATTTTTTTTGTGGTCTTCGACCAGTAAATTCCTACACCACCTAAGTACTTTGAGTATTTTAGCTCATATGTTTCTGAGGAGAACCGAGTAGTCCTATGCAAGGTGTGGAGGAGTGTGTATAATTTCATCACTTTCACTCCACTGGTTGATATGCCAAACTAGGTGGGATATCTCTTCTATTTTATAGTCATCCTAGTGACTATTGGGGTATACTCTAGTGTCCTCCATGCACTAGCTCGATAATTACTTGTCGATCGAGTGTGGGCTAAGTGTTAGGAGTTTGACATCGCCTAGCCTAAGAAGAATTTCATAAGCACTCAATCGCTTCAGAAATATAAGGAGGAAATTTCTTATCTAGAGGATAAGGCTCAAGTGCACCCAAAAGTTGTCAGTACTCAAGAATAGATCATTGGCCAACTGAGCACTTAGTTGGATCGGCTAAGGAAAAAACATTATAGGCGACATATCTAGCATTTTATTTCCAAGATGAGAAAAACTTGGTATATATTATGGTCAAATAAGTTCATCCTATTACCAAGGGGGAGTTGGTCGATCTAGTGGAGTGGTAGTGGACTCTGGAGAATACTTTATAGAGGATGGATGAGCTCGAATGCTCAGCTATTGATGTTGAGCCCCAGGGATTTTTCCTAATCCTTAAATAAAATAGAGGCTCCAATATGTAGATAACCCTCCCAAAATTTAGATGGATTTATTGAAACTTCCCATATGCTTTAATACATCCCTTTTTTACTACATCACAATCAAATTGATAATATAGCCAACAATGAATCCCTAATCCCATGTGAGTCATGCTCATTGTGGGTAATAAGGGACAAACAAAAGATTACTTGTTTATGGGGGGGTATTAAGAGAAGTTCAATCACTCTAGGTATGAACTTTTTTATTGACCACTAGGAGTGTCCTGACTAATAAAGTAATGGTTGGAGGATAGATCTATCTTTCGAACCATTTTTCTTTCCCAGCATGCACTAGCGCAAAAATGGGGTAACTCCAATGCCATTGAATTCTACCTGAACAATGTGGGTGATGAAAAGCATGAATCAAGACACCCAAGATCTGGATCATAAAATGGGGTGACATGATGATGGAGGATAACTTATAACCAAGTTTGGAACACAAAATCCATTATCATTTCTTCAAGGATGGGGACAAAAAAATTAGGGTCGACCACTGACCATGTTTGAAAATAAAGAACCTAGGGTACAATGAAAGCATGAAAGATCACACAATTTAAAATTTTGGGTTTAGATTCATTTTAAAAACACCAAATCCTCAAAACCCCTTTCTCATATTTCTAAAAGGATCCCGTGTAATTCAATGTAATGAAGAAAAATATAATCGAATAAAAGTGTAAATGGGACCTTGTTTGATTAAAGTCGCAAGTTTGATTTGATCACTGTTGATTTTTCATGGCTGAAATATGAAAAACTAGGAATCCTATAGATTGTCCACACATGATTCAAATTTCTTAGTTAATCTACATTTATCAGGTACTAGTATGGAAAATCGAAGAGCTTTATGACGTCCCTTTGATTTCCTGAAGAACACTGACTTGATCAAGAAAATGGGATTGATCTGACCTTGTTCTTACTAGAGAATATATATTTAATTACTTGAGAGGAGAGGAGAAGAGTTATTATCTCACTAAATTCACAAAAATGGTGGATAATTTTATTCAAGAGGCTAAAATGAGCTGTTATACATAGGTCGTGCTTTCCAAAATTGCACTTCGGTCCCTATAAAGTAATAATCTTCATTTTAGACCTTTGCGCAAACATATAACTTAATAAACTTTTCATAAATGTCACAAATATTTTATAACTCGTTTTTAACACAATAAAAATGTTATGTGATAAAATAAGAACCATTAACTCAGCCCATTAGCTCCCCAAATAATTTAACGAACCTTGGACATCCTATGTTTGTTCGAAAAATTATATTATCTTGTATTCACTTGTCTGATCAAAGAAAATTTGAATACCGTGAAAAATAAACTCAATAATCAGTATTCTAACCTTGAATAACATAATTGACTTATTTTTATTTGTGACCTAGTATACTCGGATGTTCACTAGCCCCCGCATGTGGATCCCACTTCGTCCACAACTCCCATTCATTAGAATAGATAGAACTCGTGGATACACTTAGTGTGTGACACTCTAGGTCTTCATATCGATAGCAGTGATTCAAACCTATATACTAAGAGAGGAGTCTAACAACCCATCATGGACCCAAAAGAGATAAGGAATGTCATAGCTGCAACGTCTTCCTATGAGCACTTTTTGTGCAATATAATCTCCTTGTCTCATGATATCTCATAAAGAAGTATGAAAACTTGTATCATCGTCTTTTTTTTTCTTTATATATTTAGTGACATTAGAGTATGTACATACCTTCTTATACCATGTCCATGGATTTATAAAGGTACTTCCATCCTGGTTTACCTGGGCCTCGAGATATCTCTTCCTCAACTCAGTAGTGAAAAATTCTATCTTGGAAATTTAAACAATGCCACACCACCAATGGCACACCCAACACAATCTACCCCTATATGATTTTATTTTCATTATTTTTTTCCTTATATCAAAGTATGCGGTCAAATTACAGACATTGATAATGATCTCAAGTTAGGAGACCAATACACATGTCCATAGATAGGAATATCCAATGAAACCTAAAAAATTTGTTGTTCCAATTGGAAGGTTTTTCCCCACGATCTCATACACTTGAGTTCACCAAGTGTTAACTTCATGATAATAATTCTGAATGCTTATAAGCCCCCAACACTAATAGTAAAACATCACATGTGTCATGTCAGTATGATGTATCTTAACCATAAGAAATATGTTTTTGATTACGATCATAGTATCTAGTGGTTCTCATTATACACTATTGGAAATAAAACATTTACCAACGGTTGAGAAGTGTTGGGAAAGGCTGGACAACCGTTGGAATAACATATACCAACGGTTCTTCCAGCCGTAGGGAAGTAAGCCATTGGGAAAAACATTTGCCAATGGTTTACACTGAACCGTTGGCCTAGGGTGGAGAAAGATTACCCTATGCCAACGGTTCTTCAAGTTTCCCAACGGTTTGTTTTTCCCAACGGTTTATAAAACCGTTGGGAAAAATCCAAACTCTACTCTTTCCCAATTGTTCTAAACCGTTGGGAAAGGTTTTTTACCAATGGTTTTATGAACCGTTGGTAAAACTAATCCTAGAGTTTCTATGCCAACGGTTTTGAACCGTTGGCATGGCCTCTGCTGGGCAAATCAGCCAGCAGCTCCCCAATTTGGCCAGCAGCTCCAGCTCTCCAATTTGACCACCACGAGGTCTGGTTTTGTGGGTTCCCTCTCATTTTTCAATCCAATTATTGTACCTGCAATAAACTAACACATACATATATAAAATTATTGTACCTGCAATAACCAAATAACACTTACATATAGAGAACAAATTCAAACACGTTTAACATATAATGGTAGAACTATACACATCCATAATTAAATTTGAATTGATAACGTAATTATAAACATACATAATTCATTTAGAATTCAATTTGAAATTTAGATGATAATTATATGTGGAATCTGGAAGTCAATTCATAATTTGATCTGTTTTTTGTATACCATATATTTTTACCTAAAGTAATGTCCATTTTAAACATAATGCATACACCTGGAGTGCTACCGTCCACAACGCGCCTCAGATTGAGGCGGGGTTGACTCATACACGTCACATATGACCCCTGGATCGTTGTGCTAATGTATCGACACAATCCGAATGCATTTGATTGGTTTTTCGTATGTCAGTTGATGTTTTTCAATTAAAATGACGTACTTTTGAAACAAAAGGCAGACACTTTGAGTGGTTCCGACCACACCGCGCCTCAGATTGAGGCGGTGTTGACTCATACATGTCACATATGACCTATGGATCATTCTCTTAAAGTTTCAATGGAAACCGAATGCGTTTGGTCGGTTTTCCGTATGTACTTAAATTGTTGTCCATTTTAAGCAAAAGAGAGCCACATAGAGTGATTCTGGCCACACCGTGCCTCATATTAAGGCGGGGTTGACTCGTACACGTCACATATGACCCATGGATCATTTTAATAATGTATCGACACAATCCGAATGCATTTGGTCGGTTTTCCGTATGTCAGTTGATGCTTTTCACTTAAAATGACGTCCTTTTGAAACAAAAGACAGACACTTTGAGTGGTGCCGGCCACACAGCGTCTCAGATTGAGGCGGGGTTGATTCTTACACGTCACATATGACCCATGGATCTTTCTCCTAAAGTTTCAATGGAAACCGAATCCGTTTGGTCGATTTTACGTATGTACTTAACATGGTGTCCGTTTTAAACAAAATAGAGCCAGTTAGACTGATCCCGGCCACACCGCGACTCGGATTCATCCCGGGTTGGCTCGTACACATCACATATGACTCATGGATCGTTGGGATAAATTATCAACAGATTTGGAATGCGTTTGGTTGGTTTTCCGTATGCCAGTTGTTCTTTTCACTTATAATCCTGTCCATTTTA
This sequence comes from Viscum album, assembly GCA_963277665.1. NCBI lineage: Eukaryota > Viridiplantae > Streptophyta > Magnoliopsida > Santalales > Viscaceae > Viscum > Viscum album. The sequence goes on from OY728141.1 coordinate 939,400,642, forward strand.
AACAAAATTGACATAGTTAGAGCGGTTTCGGCCACACCGCTCCTCGGATTGAGGTGGGATTGACTCGTACACGTCACATACGACCGATGGATCCTTGTGCTAAAGTATCAACACAGTCCGAATGCCTTTGGTCGGTTTTCGTATGTCAGTTGATGCTTTTCACTTAAAATGACGTCTTTTTGAAACAAAAGGCAGACACTTTGAGTGGTGTCGGCCAACCACGTCTCCGATTGAGGCGGGGTTGATTCTTACACGTCACATATGACCCATGGATCGTTCTCCTAAAGTTTCAATGGAAACTGAATCCGTTTGGTCATTTTTCCGTATGTACTTAAAATGTCCCTTTTAAACAAAAGAGAGCCACTTAGACTGATCTCGGTCACACCGCGACTCGGATTCATCCCGGGTTGGCTCGTATACATCACATATGACCCCATGGATTGTAGGGATAAATTAACAATAGATTCGAAATGCGTTTGGTCGGTTTTTCGTATGTCAGTTGATGCTTTTCACTTAAAATGACGTCCTTTTGAAACAAAAGACGGACACTTTGAGTGGTGTCGGCCACACCGCGTCTCCGATTGAGGCGGGGTTGATTCGTACACGTCACATATGACCCATGGATCATTCTCCTAAAGTTTCAACGGAAACCGAATCCGTTTGGTCGGTTTTCCGTATGTACTTAAAATGGTGTCCATTTTAAACAAAATACAGTCACTTAGCGAACGGCATCGGATTGACCTGAAATCACAGGACAACAATCCCATTATTATTCGCGATGTGCACGCACAGACGGCACGTCAATCAGACGTGCGGTCTGCGCGGGAGAACTCATTATGCCTTCTTTAAGCGTTGCGCGCGCTTGATAAACGCGCGTGGGGGGTCCAAACTGGCCGAACAAAGTCCGAATGGCCTAAAATCGGACGACATCAAAGGGTGAATGAATTGTGATGTGTTCGAGCAGACGGCACGTCAATCGGACGTGTCGTGTTCCTGCGGTGACCGGGAACGCCGTTCTAGTGTCATAAACGGCCAAAACGGGTGTCTAACGGTCAAAATCATAGCAGACGACATCGTATTGACCTGAAATCACAGGACAGCAATCCCATTATTATTCTCGATGTGAACGCGTAGACGGCACATCAATCGGACGTGCGGTCTGCACGGGAGGGCTCATTATGCGTTCTTTAAGCGTTGCGCGTGCTTAATAAACGCGCGTGGGGGGTCCAAACTGGCCGAACGAAGTCCAAATGGCCTGAAATCGGAAGACATCAAAGGGTGAATGAATTTTGATGTGGTCGAGCAGACGGCACGTCAATCGGACGTGCCGTGTTCCCGCGGTGACCGGGAACGCCGTTCTGGTGTCATAAACGGCCAAAACGGGCGTCTAACGGTCAAACTCATAGCGGACGACATCGGATTGACGAAAACTCACAGGAAAACAATTCCATTATTATTCGCGACGTTCACGCGCAGACAGCACATCAATCGGGCGTGCGGTCTGCATGGGAGGGCTCATTATGCGTTCTTTAAGCGTTGCACGCGCTTGATAAACGCACGTGGGGGGTCCAAACTTTCCGAACGAAGTCCGAATAGCCTGAAATCGGACGACATCAAAGGGTGAGTGAATTTTGATGTGGTAGAGCAGACGGAACGTCAATCGGACGTGCCGTGTGCCCGCGGTGACTGGGAACGCCGTTCTGGTGTCATAAAGGGCCAAAACGGGCGTCTAACGGTCAAAATCATAGCGAACGACATCAGATTGACCTGAAATCATAGGAAAACAATACATTTATTATTCGCGACTTGCACGCATAGACGGCACGTCAATCGGATGTGCGGTCTGCGCGGTAGGGCTCATTATGCGTTCTTTAAGCGTTGCGCGCGCTTAATAAACGCGCATGGGGGTGGGGGGGGGGGGGTCCAAACTGGCCGAACGAAGACCGAATGGCCTGAAATCGGACTACATCAAAGGGTGAGTGAATTGTGATGTGGTCGAGAAGACGGCACATCAATCGGACATGCCGTGTGCCCACGGTGACCGGGAACGCCGTTCTGGTGTCATAAAGGGCCAAAACGGGCGTCAAACGGTCAAAATCATAGAGGACGACATCGGATTGACCTGAAATCACAGGAAGACAATCCAATTATTATTCGCGACGTGCGCGCGCAGACGGCACGTCAATCGGATGTGCGGTCTGCGCGGTAGGGCTCATTATGCGTTCTTTAAGCGTTGCACGCGCTTGATAAACGCGCGTGGGGGGGTCCAAACTGGCCGAACGATGTCCGAATGGCTTGAAATCGGACGACATCGAAGGGTGAGTTAATTGTGATATGGTCGAGTAGAGGGCACGTCAATCGGACGTGCCGTGTGCCCGCGGTGACCGGGAACGCCGTTCTGGTGTCATAAACGGCCAAAACGGGCGTCTAACGGTCAAACTCATAGCAGACGACATCGGATTGACCTAAAATCACAGGACAACAATCCCATTATTATTAGCGACGTGCATGTGTAGACAGCACATCAATCAGACATGCGGTCTGCATGGGAGGGCTTATTATGCGTTCTTTAAGCGTTGCGCGCGCTTGATAAACGCACGTGGGGGGTCCAAACTAGCCGAACGAAGTCCGAATAGCCTGAAATCGGACTACATCAAAGGGTGAGTGAATTGTGATGTGGTCGAGAAGACGGCACGTCAATCGGACGTGTCGTGTGCCCGCGGTGACCGGGAACGCCGTTCTGGTGTCATAAAGGGCCAAAACGGGCGTCTAACGGTCAAAATCATAGCGGACGACATCGGATTGACCTGAAATCACATGAAAACAATACAATTATTATTCGCGACGTGCACGAGAAGACGGCACGTCAATCAGATATGCGGTCTGCGCGGTAGGGCTCATTATGCGTTTTTTAAGCGTTGCGCGCGCTTGATAAACACGCGTGGGGGTGGGGGGGGGGGTCCAAACTGGCCGAGCGATGTCCGAATGGCCTGAAATCGGACGACATAAAAGGGTGATTTAATTGTGATGTTTTAGAGTAGACGGCACGTCAATCGGACGTCCCGTGTGCCCGCGGTGACCGGGAACGCCGTTCTGGTGTCAAAAACGGCCAAAACGGGCGTCTAACGGTCAAACTCGGAGCGGAAGACATCGGATTGACCTGAAATCACATGAAAACAATCTCATTATTATTTTCGACGTGCACGCGCAGACGGAACGTCAATCGGACGTGCGGTCTGCGCGGGAGGACTCATTATGCGTTCTTTAAGCGTTGCGCGTGCTTGATAAACGCGCGTGGGGGGTCCAAACTGGCCGAACGAAGACCGAGTGGCCTGAAATCGGACGACATCAAAGGGTGAGTGAATTTTGATGTTTTCGAGCAGACGGCACGTCAATCGGACATGTCGTGTGCCCGCGGTGATCGGGAACGCCGTTCTGGTGTCATAAAGGGCCAAAACGGGCGTCTAACGATCAAAATCATAGAGGACGACATCGGATTGACCTAAAATCATATGACAACAATCCCATTATTATTAGTGATGTGCACGCGTAGACAGCACATCAATCGGACATGCGGTCTGCATGGGAGGGCTCATTATGCATTCTTTAAGCGTTGCGCGCGCTTGATAAACGCTCGTGGGGGGTCCAAACTAGCCGAACGAAGTCCGAATCGCCTAAAATCGGACGACATCAAAAGGTGAGTGAATTGTGATGTGGTCGAGCAGACGAAACGTCAATCGGACGTGCCGTGTGCCCGCGGTGACCGGGAACGCCGTTCTGGTGTCAAAAACGGCCAAAACGGGCGTCTAACGGTCAAACTCATAGCGGACGACATCGGATTAACCTGAAATCACATGACAACAATCTCATTATTATTCTCAACGTGCACGCATAGACGGAACGTCAATCGGATGTGCGGTCTGCGCGGTAGGGCTCATTATGCGTTCTTTAAGCGTTGGGCGCGCTTGATAAACGCGCGTGGGGGTGGGGGGGGGGGGGTCCGAACTGGCCGAACGAAGACCGAATGGCCTGAAATCGGACGACATCAAAGGGGGAGTGAATTGTGATGTGGTAGATCAGACGGAACATCAATCGGACATGCCGTGTGCCCGCGGTGACCGGGAACGCCGTTCTGGTGTCATAAAGGGCCAAAACGGGCGTCTAACGGTCAAAATCATAGCGGACGACATCGGATTGACCTGAAATCATAGGACAAGAATAAAATTATTATTCGTGACGTGCAAGCGTAGACGGAACATCAATCGGATGTGCGGTCTGCGCGGAAGGGCTCATTATGCGTTCTTTAAGCGTTGCACGCGCTTGATAAACGCGCGTGGGGGTGGGGGGTCCAAACTGGCCGAACGATGTCTGAATGGCCTGAAATCGGACGAAATAAAAGGGTGAGTTAATTGTGATGTGTTCGAGTAGACGGAACGTCAATCGGACGTGCCGTGTGCCCGCGGTGACCGGGAACGCCGTTCTGGTGTCAAAAACGGCCAAAACGGGTGTCTAACGGTCAAACTCATAGCGGACGACATCGGATTGACCTGAAATCACAGGACAACAATTCCATTATTATTTTCGATGTGCACGCGCAGACGGCACGTCAATCAGACGTGCGGTCTGTGCGGGAGGACTCATTATGCGTTCTTTTAGCGCTGCACGCGCTTGATAAAAGCGCGTGGGGGGTCCAAACTGGCCGAACGAAGTCCGAATGGCCTGAAATCGGACGACATCAAAGGGTGAGTGAATTGTGATGTGGTCGAGCAGACTTCACATCAATCGGACGTGCCGTGTGCCCGCGGTGACTGGGAACACCGTTCTGGTGTCACAAACGGCCAAAACGGGCGTCTAACGGTCAAACTCATAGCGGACGACATCAGATTGCCCTGAAATCACAGGACAACAATACCATTATTATTCGCGACGTGTACGCTTAGAAGGCACATCAATCAGACATGCGGTCTGCGCGGGAGGGCTCATTATGCGTTCTTTAAGCGTTGCGCGCGCTTGAGAAACGCGCGTGGGGGGTCCAAACTGGCCGAATGAATTCCGAATGGCGTGAAATCGGACGACATCAAAGGTTGAGTGAATTGTGATGTGGTCGAGCAGAAGGCACGTCAATCGGACGTGCCGTGTGCCCGCGGTGACCGGGAACGCCCTTCTGGTGTCATAAACGGCCAAAATGGGCGTCTAACGTTCAAACTCATAGCGGACGACATCAGATTGACCTAAAATCACAGGACAACAATCCCATTATTATTCGCGACGTGCACACGCAGACGGAACGTCAATCGGATGTGCGGTCTGCGCGGGAGGGCTCATTATGCGTTCTTTAAGCGTTGCACGTGCTTGATAAAAGCGCGTGGGGGGTCCAAACTGGCCGAACGAAGTCCGAATGGCCTGAAATTGGACGACATCAAAGGGTGAGTGAATTGTGATGTGGTCGAGCACACGGCATGTCAATCGGACGTGCCGTGTGCCCGCGGTGACCGGGAACGCCGTTATGGTATCATAAAGGGCCAAAACGGGCGTCTAACGGTCAAACTCATAGCGGACGACATCGGATTGACCTGAAATCACAGGAAAACAATCCAATTATTATTCGCGACGTGCACGCGTAGACGGAAAATCAATCGGACGTGCGGTCTGCGCGGTAGGGCTCATTATGTGTTCTTTAAGCGTTCCGCGCGCTTGATAAATGCGTGTGGGGGGGGTCCAAACTGGCCGAACGATGTACGGGGGGTTGTTCGGGGTCCCAGGAAGAGGGTAGGGGGGCTGTCTGGGGTCCAGGGAGGAGGGTGGGGGGCTGTCCGGGGGGTGTTCGGGGCGTTGTCCATGGTCCAAGGAGGAGGGTTGGGGGGGCTGTCTGGGGTCCAGGGAGGAGGGTGGGGGGGGCTGTTCGGGGGGCTGTCCGGGGGCTGTCTGGGGCTATTCGGGGGGTTGTCTGAGGTCCAAGAAAGAGGGTGGGGTGGGGGGGCTGTCCGAGGGGCTATCTGGGGGGCTGTCCGAGGTCCAGGGAGGAGGGTGGGGGGGGGGGGGGGGCTATCCGGGGGGCTGTCTGGGGGGCTATTCGGCGGGGCTGTCCAGGGTCCAGGGAGGAGGGTGGGGGGGGGGGTTCCAGGGTCTAGGAAGGAGGGGGGTTCCCAAACACACAACCACTAAAAGACAACGTCCATAAAAACAGATAATATATAAAAATAACTCAACTCCAATACTATACTACGAGTCTAGATAAAACCAAATAGGAACACACCCTCATGTTATCATATTAATAACTCTTCTTGAATCATTGAGAGTCACATCCCAATGATCATAGGATCACTAGCCTAATTGATCACTAACCATGAAACACATGAATGTTGGTCATGTCACCACATGCATCATCACTCATGCCACCATATCAATATATCATAAGGAATTCTCCAGGATAAGACAATATTTGATCACACATCATTCACATTGAGTTATCATAATACAAATTATATTTACATGCTTATGATATAGAATGAATCCACATTAGTAAGACCCACCCCTCTCATAAGTTACCATCACATCACTACAACTCATCCTAGAAAGCACCCTACCGCATACAAATTCACCCAATCTAGGTTCTAATACCCAACAGGATCTTACATACTAGGATACACATCATGGATCACTATCAAAACCATAAAAACATTGACAGATCTCAAAAAATTAGTGCATGCCATCATTACCTCATAGAATTGAAAAAAGGTAAGTAACAAGCAATATATCTCACTACTCCATACTCACCCCACAACATAAGGGTCTCACATTACTAGGGAATAATTCTATCCAATACTAAATGATCTTGATCCATTTTTCATATACATATATGATTCACCTCACCAATTACTAAATATTAATAACATACAAAATTATGATTCCATTTAACTAGAGTTAATCCATCAGGTTTTACAAGGAAATTCTATATAAGTATTTGTTTACACTTTAAATAAAGAACATGAATGTCATGTTAACACTCAACATTGATTCATTAATAAATTGTATTCGAATTTTATGGAAATACCAAAATAAATTAGTGAATCAATGTACCTATAGTGGTGCACATGACCACCATGAAAAAATCATAAATTTTTACAAAAACCCTAATAATTGGGAATAACGAAATCAAGAATAGAAGTATATGATTTATAAGAGCTGGAACTATATCATTGATAAAATATAGGAGTCTAACCTGGTAGGTGCTGATCTGATGGAAGATGTGGGGATTGGGAGGTCCTTCTGCAAGGAATCGCTCCAGGAGGACACGAACTGAATGCTTCTGGAATGTGGGGAGGCCGCTGGCTCGATTTGGTATTTGGGGCTTTTTTTTCCAACGGTTATTAAAAACCGTTGGGAATGACCAACATTTCCCAACGGTTCCATAGAACCGTTGGGAAAAAAATATTTCTTCACCACTTTTCCCAACGGTTCTAAGAACCGTTGGGACAAAGCTATCTTTCCCAACGGTTCCATATAAACCGTTGGGAAAACAAGGGAAAAACCTATCTTTCCCAACGGTTGTATGAAACCGTTGGGAAAACTATGCATTGAGGTGTTTTTCCCAATGGTTTCTATAAACCGTTGGGAAAAACAAGATATGCCAACGGTTCATTGAACCGTTGGTACACAAGTGTTGGGAAAGGTCCCTTTTCCAGTAGTGATAGTTGGGAACAACTATATCCTTTTGATATGACACGTAATATAAGGAAATTTCCATGTAAATCGAGGATGTAGAAATATCAAGACTATTATGGTAAGAATAAAAACATTTATATATCAAATTGTATACATGTAATGGTGATCAAAATTATTATTCAGGTTGGTTCTAGGGTTCCCACTACTATAACACCCCCACTTGAACTAGGGACAACTTCCTAACTATCCTTGTTATCTCTCATATGGTAAGATCATGTTTCTGTTGAGTTATGGCTTTAGTAATGGGCCTTACACATGTCCACTTCCTAGTTATTCTGTTATTTGCGACTTTACCTCTCTGAGTAATACTTCTCAAGAGATAATATCCCCAAGTATATCCTTTTTTCATTTTCTAACCTTGACATATTATCTAGTACTAGTAATATAATTATTATAAGGAAAAAACATTACTTACTAGGTGTGATTCCAAGAACTAGAACAAATAGTTATATATTTTACATTACTTCTTTAGATGTATCAGAATCCACAAAAAACATGGTATTTGTAGATATAGATGCCACTAGATTGAATGATCTTATCTAGCTCATTACCTTAGCCTAACTATTAAATTAGATCATATTGACCATATTTGAAGATTATTTTGGGTCCCCTTATAACTTGTATCCCTTCCTCTCCACATACTAGGTACATATCTTTTTTACGTGTTCAAGTACAATAAAATAGTTTTAACTACTTCTCTTGAAGCTCTCCTGGATAAAACTAATATTTTCATACCATAGAGTATATGTTGGGAATATCGCATCTCATAAATGTCATGATATATTTGATAAATTCATCACATAAGCACATGGAATTCAATTCACCACTTTAATGTCCTTTTATTAACATTCATGTATTATTATAGAGATTTCTGTCATGTGATATTGGAAACAATTCTCTCTCAAATTGTTCAAACTTGTATTTTTTCAATACCATGTCATTATATGTACTATTAACTGGGTCTAAGAAACAATTAGATCTACCTCAGTAGATTTCATTCCCTGTAACATTTTTTTACATTAAGTCAATATCTAGAGAGTTATTATCATCTTGGTATTAACTTTATATAAGTCTAATTCCTTTTTTCCATATGTTAACAAATATATTTTACTTTGAAAACAATGGTTCTCCCACTAACCTCTGGTAGGCACCTAGGGAAGATTCATTCCAAATGAATATTCTATGGTCAAGTTACTTACATTAATCATGAATTGGATTTTAGAAATGTGCACCCTTATTGGAATTCTATGATGTCACCATCCCTTTCTGGTTATGTTGTATATAAATATTCCACTATTGGTGGTCTTGAGATCCAATGGTCAATTTAATGATCATAGAAAGTATCTATGACAAGTAAAATTCTAATGGAATTGGGTATAACAACTTGGTAGTACCAATAGAGACTTATTGGTACTATGCTTTCACCATCCATGTATAGTCTCATATGAACACCCACCACAATATTCAAAATAACAAGCCTCATGTACTTCGATACATGGAATTCATTGTTGAATTTCAATTGATCTTATCGATTTTAGCTAATTTACATATACTACCTACTTATAGGAATTATTATTCTCAATGAATAATGTATCATAGACCACGATAAATATAAAACCATCACCATGGTTTTATCCTTTCTACACAGTATGAGTCTCTGGAACATACCTTTTTCACAAGGTCTTGTAGAACATATTCTTATGACACCTATTTGTGCATCTTTATCATTGACTAAAACCAAGTCATTTTTTCTCCCACTATCTCAAATAGAGATGTGAACCCTTTTATAGAAATATGTCCTATAACTTGACTACATATTTTCTATCATAGGGATTTTTGTAATATACATAGAAAAATTTAGGATAATTACCTTGGATGCACATTATGTTTTCATTGATGCAAGTTTGATTATATCATAATAAACACTTTGAATCTAAACACATACTAATATCCTCCATGATATTGATAGATGTTAACATGTACGACTCATCATAAATCCTTCTTATTATCATCAGAACTTTTATGTGTATAGGGTAATGTGTGTTTGTGAATTACTCCACACTACATTATACTGATTGATGAGTTCCTGGTCAAGATATTCTTCAAAACACCAGCGTAAATAATCTCATATCTTCTAAACATGCATATATCATACATCACTTTCACATTCCCTAAATACATTAAGGAATCTTATGAAGTGTATATACCACTAGCTTACACTTGGAATAGTTCACACTCTCTTGCTGAACTAATTCCGAAATATTTTTTGGATTACCTTTATTTCTAAAGGTTTATTTTTCCAAAACTAAGTACATAAGTTTGTGGATGCTACCTAAGGCCTTTAACCCTAAATATTCTAAAAGAATACAAGTTATATCCTTCAAAACTATATAGTTTTTCTTGAAAAAGTATTATATTGCCACAACTGGGTATATAAGTCTTACATTTTATATTCATCACGTATTTCCAATGATCCTAAGACCATAAAAACATTCATTCCAAAACTGGAATAATATAAACTTATGTCCAAAGGACACAAAAGATAAACTAGAATCTACAAACATGGAAATATAAAAGTTTGTATTTCTCACCACTAATAAAGGAACCACCCTTTCTCAATCTCTTGGAGAACACATCTTACTTCTATTAACATTTCTTTACTTACTTGGTTACTGTATTTTAAAACACATACATGATAGTTATATTTTATTTAATACCCAAGAATTTTTTCATAAAAATAACACGTATCGATGAATATGCCTGAATAATAAGTGACTAATTTCTTCTTCAGTTTAGTAAATTTCATTTATCTTCTATAAAATTGTTTCATGATATGTGAAGCAAACAACCTCCTATTTAATAACTCTATTATTTTAAGGATTTTGTGAAGTTGCCTTTAGAATGATGCTTTCCATTATCCTTTTTTCCTTTTCATTCAACTTGTTCACTCTAAGAACTAAATATTAATCTCTTTTGATGTTCTTATTGCTTGGAAAACAAAACCCAAAAAGAAAAAAAATCATTTTCTCCATTCTGTTCATTTTGTAATCTTGAACGAAACTAGAGTGAATGGGAAAAAATGATATGATAATGGGATGAATTGAAATATAATGTCTATATTTTAGTTTAACTATCATCCATTCATATCTCACTTCACTTTCTCCTTATAAGTTTCTTAGAGAAGTGGAAACATGTAAAACCATCCATGTCCCGATATTTTATCCACAACTCACATCAGTTGTTGATTATGGATTTATGAAATAACCACCATATGCATCATTCATTAGTATCCTATAATCATTTTCACACCCTCACTTCCTGAGGTGTCATAACAGGTATTGGGGATACTAACACCTTGAATTTTTAATGTAATAGTAATATGCACTAGTGCTAGTAATACTCTTTAGAAACTCATGCCTTTTTAGAAATTTTCTTGGTCCAATATTAGCATAGTGTATATATTGTATTTCTTACCATTTTTTACAAAAATAAAATTTATAAAATTAGTACTTTTATATTGATTAACTATTTAAACATTATTGATTATTTAAAAAATTAAATGTTTCCCACTATTTTATCAGATTATAGGAACCATTTGTACTATAATTGGAATAATCTATCACTTGAGTATTCTAGCGACAATGATTCTTGAAACCCCTCCTCATAGTCTACAATATTTGGCTATTCCAATCCTTGGAGAGTCAAAGGTAGGCACTAATCTGGCCAATATCATTAACTCATGGCTTCTTTATCTGTTGATTGAAGTCTCATCCTCTGCAAATAATTACTTTGCATTGCTCAATGATTTGACTCTAAAGTTGAAAATGATAGATTTGACTACTTATTTGCTACCGAATTTAGTTAATTTGACCCAAAACTCTCATTAGAACTCTCCAGTAGTGATACGAACCTTTAATATTGGTTTACATACACCCGGAACACTTGGTTTTGCTCAAATTTGAGTGATGGGGGAATTTAATGACTTATTGTTTTCTTTGAAGGATTTTTAATTTAATCTTGGTGAATTAAATCCTTTTCTATTTAACATGCATGTTCTATGTTATCATGCTCACAAATTAACCATGATTTTAAATATAAAACATTCACCGCACATTTTCATTTTATCTTTACATGTTTGTTTATTATTATACCATGTGATCGCGTATAATAAATACACATTCACAAAATAATAAACCATTCACATGATAAAATAAATAAATAATGGCATGATCATGATCTGTTAACTATTGGTTAATAAATTGAGTGAATAATGGATTAACTAAATCCCTAGGGGAATTCCTTAAGCCAATTACTTACTTGAATTGTAGCACCCTCAACTCTCATGCACTTCACTTGTTTTTTCTACACCAACTATCAACTTGAACTGTGCGACCAAGAACGCCTACAATCTTTACAATGTAAACTCACACACAGGTGAGGGGAACTCAAGGTGTGAAATTACATTTTATCACTTGAATACAGAAACACATGCTCTAGTACAAATTAATGATAGAGGGACAATGCGAAAATTGTCAAAATAAAATAATTATTAAATTTTATAAAACATAAATTAAATAATTAAATTAAATTAAATAATAAACCCAACATGAATGGGTTGGTCTTGGATCATGATCTATCAACATGGAAATATATTTCATAAGAAAAATTAAAATTTCTAAAATTCAACTCAATAGTATTTTTAATGCATTAACTTACATTAAAATAATTTTAATTAATTATAAATACATCATAAAATACCCAAAATAATATTATTAAATCCCAAATAGTTAAACTTAACTTATGAATTTTTGTTTATAATTTTTCATGTCCATTTGGACCTAAATAAGATCCCGAAAAATTTATTTAAGACTAGTGAAATGTTAAATGGGAAAGGCATGTTGGACCCAGGCCAAATTGATCTAGCGCAAGATGGGGTATCTATTTAAAGGAAATATATATATACATATTAAAAATAATATAAATTGATAACAATATTCCAATGGAAGATTTTTCCTTTTTATATATTATAATCAAGCTTCTATGGGAATCTTTGAATAAGCTTCCAATGGAAGATTTGTCTTTTTAATTAAACAAGATTTCATAAGAATATTTAAACTAACTTATATGAGAATATTTAACCTTTTAATTAAATAATCTTCAATGGAAAACTTTAAACTAGATTCTATGGGATTCTTTATCCTTTTAATTAAACAAGATTCTATGAAAAGATTTAAATTATCTTCTAGTGATGCTTTAGCCTTTAATTAAATAATATTCCTTAATAAGAGTTAAAATAGCTACTATGTGAATATTTATCCCTTTAATTAAATAATATTCTATGAGAAGATTTAAACTACCTTCCATGTGAATATTTAACCTTTTAATTAAACAATATTCCATGAGAAACATTAAACTAGCTTCCATATAAAGCTTTTTCCTTTTAATTAAACAAGATTCCAAGGAAAAATTGTATTTCCAACGGACTAGCAACTAGTGAATAAAAAAATTCCCATCTGTTTTTTATTAATTTTAACATTGATTAAAAACCGATGTTTATAATGGTGAAGTTGTAAATATATTTTTTGGAATTGGTTTTCTTTAAACCAACACCATAAATATTTCAAAAAAATAAAGATGAAAAAAATAACAGAGATATGGTGTTGGTTATAAATAAAAATGATGTCAAAAATGCAATGTCACAATATTTGGCATCGGTTTCTAGAAAAACAGACGTCCAATAACTATGAAAAAGGGGTCTTTAAAGCCAATTTCTATAAAAAACGGACACCAAAGTCCCATAAAAAATAGATCTTTGATGTTGTTTTTCACAAAAAATGATGCGAAAACCTCTGGAAAATTGGTAATTGGTGTCATTTTTTGTTAAAATTGATGCTGAAGGACTCCGAGAAATCGGTCTTCAGTGTCGGTTTCCATTAAAACAGACGTCGAAAGTAATTTCTATTAATAAAATTAAAAATATTACAGCTCAAAAAAAACATTTTACCTGTAATAAAAAACAAAATATAAAGTAATGCATAGGTAGGAGTAAAAATTTGTAAAAAAAATTGACAACTTAATTAAAAAAACATGTACTTAATAATATTTTAAATTATAATTAAAAAACACATATCTAATAAATTATAACATAATCATCTATAGTTATTGTTGAAGAATTGATTAGAGATTATTAACTTCAAACACCTATTTTAATAAAATTATTAGTTATTTAACACTTTTTTAAAAAAATATAATATTCAAAATAAACATTAAAAGAAACATACCTGCTAATTTAAATCACAACCATACTTAAAAATTAGTTCTCAAAAAAGGATCAAAGATGAGTAAGTTCATCATCCACATATGATTGGGTTTCATTGAATGTCTATAATAACATTATATGTTATAATATTAAAAACATAACATTATAAAATAAAACATAAAATAGTTAATATAATTAACAAAACTTATGAAAATCAATTGTTACTCCAGTTGTGATTATCTCATACATGAATCATAAAACATAAAAACCACATTATATGTTTCCTTATTGATGATGAAAATAAGTTTATAAAACATTAACTTGATATTAAAAAAAACACATATATATATATATATCAAAATTCAAAATATTATGTAATATAAAAACATTTACTTGTACTTTCACGTATTGGATTGGATTTGGATTCTTTGTCTATAAGTGATATTTGTTAAGATTTATCCATGACCTTTATTTTCATATATATCAACTAATAAAACATGTATAAATAATAAAATTAAAATTAATGAACTTATAAAAAAGAAGAAAACTTACTTTTCTAACAAGGTGCTAAATTTTTTATGAACATGTCATAATAAAGAGAAACCCCAGTATAAAGTGAAATCACTTGGATAAAATATGCCTAACATGAAATTCCCTCTACAATGCAGAATGTTCAAAATTAATGACATTTTACTAAAAATTAGTTCATAATTATATTAGTGTTCTTACCCGTCAACGAATTTTAAAAACCAACTTCAAATATCTGTGTTTGATAATCTCTCAGATATATATTGAACTCTATCAGGAGTCCTCGCATATTTCATAGCAATTGAAATGATTCTGAATACATAAGACCATAAACACCAAGGGTCTCATTTTATATCAGAATCGTAGATAGATACCTAATTAAATAATTAAAATAGTAATTCACTTAAAATCATCTTTAGTTAAAGAAAATTTTAAACTAAATCATAAATTTACATACATGGAAAACAAATACAACATAAGAACTCTGACCTCTTTAAACTCTATCATATCCATGAAATCTTTTTTTAATATTCTCAACAAATAGTATCTTTCACATATATCATCCATCATTTGAAAAACATATAAATAATCCAATGAAGAAGAATTTTAGGATAATCTGTTTATCCCATCAAAAAAAGATGTATCTACAGTTATTGGTTCATGAACCATTTGTTTCCTTTGTATCATTTATTTTGATTATATATAATCCTATAAAAATTAAATTTCAGAATACATTATAAGTAATTTTCATTAAAGTGTTGTTAATATTTAGAAGAAACACATACCTTGTATGATAGATAATGAAGAATATTAGCCGACCAAAGTAAACATTGACCCATACAATACCCAACTCTAGTAACCACCTCTATGAGCAATGGTAGTGGACAATTCTGATCAATAATATCATGCATTGATACTCTGGAGTAACTCAACTTCATAGGATAGTAGTGTAAATAATCCCAAAAAATATGTACATCTTCATACACTACGATACATACATGAGAATCTCCATCATACAACTCACAATATAATGTCGGGTCTGAATGAGGAGGTGGAGGATCTGAGTAGGCAAGTTGGGTGGGTTGGGCTAGCTGGGAAGTTTGTACGAGCTATGCATCTGACTGGGAAGGCTGGGAAGACTAGGCAGGCTGGGTAGGCTAGGCATGCTAGGAAGGCTGAGCAGGTTGTGATTGTCTCACCATTTGTTCAAACATAGCTTGCACAACTGATTTAATTTATTTGGCCATGGACTATTTCATTTCATTAATCTCAGCTTTTAAGGAATTAATTTCTAGATATCTTTACTGGTTACTGTGATTACCAAAAACTTTTATATTACTAACACCTTCCTGATATCCTATTACTCATCCTCGATGTTGTTTCTTTCCTAAATTATTAGCTAGAATATCCATCCCATCCTCATAGATAAATTTTCCATGGATCTCTTTATCTTGAAGGTCATCCTAAAATATAAAATGAAATTGTTATATCAATGTTTTTAATTTAAAAAATACAAACATCAATGAAAGATAAAAAAATATTTACTTACAATTATTTTAGATACTTCCTTGGATTTATTTGTAAGGTACATTTCATTTTTCGTTCTTCATGCTCATTTCCATTTTACATGGATAGTGGGAGGAGATGGAGGGCCAAACTGGACCTCTTATGAACCACTACTAGATCAAGCTCTTATTGATTCAAATTATTCTTCATTCATTTTATGTTTCAATAAGTGATACCTTTCATGTGATAAAGTATGATGTTATACATTTTTCATCTAAATATCTTGATGAGATCTCCCTGAGGCTTGTTATATAAAAATAATCTAATAAGTAATTAGATAAATATATAATAAATTTTACAGTATAAAATAGTTATCATAACTGAAATTTTTCTTCATGTTGGATGTCAACAAATTTCCTCCACGTATCTGCATCTATAAACTCATACTAGAGGCATGGGTTGTCATACTTTTTCTTTCCAAAAAAATAATATTTTTTAAATTTTTTTTTAAATCTCTACATTGAACCGACACTAAAGAGATATATCTTTTCCAAATTAATTTTGTTTCCTAAAAATTGAATGTCATCTGTAATTGAAAAAATTAATATTAGTCATTTAAAATATTTAATATTCAAAAAATGAGATAAATAAATCAATTGAGTTATTTTATCTTCATGACCTCCCAAAGATGTTGTTTCACCATCCTGTCGATGAACTTCCGATCATGATGTAAATTGATAATCTTGCAATGACTCTACATTGATATATAACTGATAAACTAAATTGCATTTAGGCCAGCTATATTATTATTATGATTAAAATTAATATGTAATATCTCATCTCCACAAGCATGTGACAATTTTTATAAACATGTAATACCGGGTTTTCCAACTTAGGAACTTGATTTCTTTATAGTAACATGATAAGTCTCCTCCAATAAAGACACGTTATTAGTACTACAAATATTTTTTATAAATTAAAAGTTTTCTTCTATTAAATAAGTATATTACTGAATATTTAATAATATGAAAAAATATATATACCTTGGTAACTAATCCTCTCTCTTTATATCTAACATTGACCCAAGAAAGTGTAATGAAATTTTTTATACCTGCATATCATTATAAAACTAAATATTTAGAAACATGAATGACAATAATATGCAAGTAAAAAAGGAGGCATGAATTTGTACATTTCAAAAATTAATAATTATTTCATGATTCTTATAAACAAAATATATGCAAGCTAACCTATGAAAAATAGAATTTTTACACGTGTAAATTTCAAAAAAGAAACAAAATGTAAATAATTACCAGAATAATGAGTCTAATTTAGTGTTTTCCCATATCCCTTTATCATGATGAATATGTACTTCATGCACTATGTCTTCCTTGTATTCATTATAATCATATGGAAATCATATAATATATGAATAGGACTCATGTTAACCAATAACTTAATCAATGTCATCCTCATCACCCAAATGGTATCTTTTTCCTTGAAAAATGAAAGATCACTAATCGTTCGATGGATCAATGACATAAAATGTCTACTTTTCATGTGTTTCCATGATAAATGGTTCCTCATTGTAATTAAATCTTTTCAAATAAACTAGAGTAAACCCACAATCATAATGTTTCACACCACTATTAATATCAACCCAATTACACTTAAACAAAGTGACACAAAATTTTGTATAATAAATATCCCATATAACCTCAGGAACTCCAAAATATTTTAATAAAGTAGAAATTATGTTTTTTTTCTTTTTCACTCGAAAAATGCATTGTTCCAGCGATGACCATCACACCACTATTTTGAATGGTAATCTTGTCATCTATATTTTTTGTGTAAAATGTGTATCCATTAATATCAAAACCAAAACATGTTATCACAATAAGATATGATCCCCCTACCAACCATTTCAATGTTTCTGATGAAGATATATCTATGATCACTTTCTATTTAAAACATGACAAAAATGTCTTTTTATGCTAAATCATCAACCAATATTCATTTCTTTTTGAATATGGTATCTTTAATTCAACAATATGTTATCATATATATGTTTGAACATCATTTGGGTGGTTCAAAATGTATAATTTTTTTGGAATCACTTCATCATGTTTAATGAAAATTACCTTTAAGCCCCGAATACCTCTACCTTCACTATTAAATATCATATATTGATATATAGGGAGACCAATATGCTCCACTTCAAACAAATAATCAGCATTGAACTCAATCTCCTCTTACGATACATATTTCTGAACAATATAGGCCTCCGGTCAATAATGATTTTAACATATCCCTTTAAATTTTTTATATACATTTCAAAAGGATACATCCACTATAAATAAATAGTCCCACATATTCTTTTCTCATGCCCTAGATGAATCACCAAATGAACCATTATATCAAAAAATGTAGGTGGAAAATATAATTCTAGTTGAAAAATTATAATAAAAGATTTATTCTCCAACTCATCTAACAAATTTGTATCAACAACTTTGATACAAATTTATTTGAAAAAATTACATAACCTGATGATAGTATTTCTAACATCTGATGACAATATACCACACAGTGCGACCAGAATCAATTGTTTCATAAATACATGATAGCCATGAGATTTCATAACTATTAATTTATAATCCTTCATAAAAAAAATCTTCACATTTTAAGAATATGCAATGGGTAATTTTATACTGTAGATACACTGACAAAAATTTAACTTCTCACTCTTGCTTAATGTGTGACAAGCTAGAGGTAAATAAGTTTTGCTTCCTTTAATAGTGGGTATAACTCCAAATGTATTCCCCTTGATATCAAGTCCAATCTAGCATTCAATCTATATTTTTTTCTTTCATTTTATGTCTAACGAAGTTCTAATCAAATAGTAAAATATATATTTCTCAACATGCATAACATCTATGTTATGTTTTATATCTAAAAATATATAATAAGGTAGTTCAAAAAAAGACTATTTCTTCCATATATTTTTTTGAAGACCAGAACTTTATTTCACTCCAAATGTAAAATCAATGTTTTTCACCCTGTCGTAATATTCTTCAACTGACAATGATTATAGGGGAATATTTTTTTCCTTTAAACTGTTAAATTTCTTTTTCAATTTATGATAAGGATGATCAATTCGCAAAAATCTTCAATGTCCCATATACACTATCTTTCTTCCATTATGAAATTGATAATATGAAGTTTCTTCTTCAAAAATTGGACATGATTTATATCCCTTAACACTATATCCAAATAAGTTTCCATATGTAGGATATTCATTTATACTGAAAATTATCATAGCATGCAAAAAAATACTCTTTTTTGAATACATAAAAAACATTAATACCTATCTCCCATAGAAGTTTTAAATTATCAATCAATGGTGAGAGATACACATCAATATCATTTCTTGGATGTTTTGGTCTAGAAATCATCAATATCATCATAAAATATTTTTTCTTCATAAATATCTATGGGGATATAATGTATACTACTTACAAAATAGGCCATGAAGTATGTTGGCTACTTAGTCTCTGATATGGATTCATTCCATTTTTACACACTCCAATTCTTATATTTATAACATCACTTTTAAAATCAATAAATCATTTATCAAATCTCTTCCATTTTGATGAGCCAGCGGGGTGACGTAATTTACCATCAGGGATGCGTTCATCCAAATGCCATCTTAAATTTTTTACATCAATTGAATTTGAAAATATATGCTCAATTGAGGAATTATTAGAAGGAACCAAATTTTTTTAGTAGGATATTTGATTTTGATGCCCGATAATAAATCAGAGTTAATTTATTGGAATTATATGAATGGATTATTGGAAGGAATTATTTGATTTATCATGAGGTTAGATTTCAATACCCAAGAATTAATCTGATTGTACTTTTTCATCTATCTTATAACATGATATTCCACATGTAAAATATTTTGATAAATATTAATATTCTTTCCTATACAACACACAATCATTAGGGTAAGAATGTATCTTTTTATACCCCAATCCCATTGGGAATAATATTTTATTCGCTTAATAATTGGAATCTAGAAGCCCATTGCCTTCTGGATGTAGGTCCTTTAAATTTTCAAGTAAGTTAAAGAAAATTTTATCAATCCAACCATTTCATGATTTAAAGTTAACCAATATCAAAATAGATGATAACAATATATATTTACTATAACATTGGAATAATGGTTTTTCAGAATACATATACAATCATTCAACAGTTGTTGTTTTTTCAACGGTTTCAACACCCAAATCATGAATTAATTCTTCAATATGATCCTCTATATCATTATGAATATTATCATCAATATTAGATGTTGTATTTATAGTTATTTCACCATGCTAAATCCAACATGTATAATTAAAGTAAAAACCATATCAAATGAGATGATCCTTGATTTATCTAGAATTTAACTATATCATTTTCAAACACTGCACACATGGACATAAAATGAAATATTTATTTTAAGATTTCATTTATAAAATTCCAAGAAATCATCAAATCCTTATTCATATTCATTAGTTATTCTTCATAGATTTATCTAATTACAATCCCTTCAATACCTGAGATCATAATATAATTAGTGAATATATTAAAACATATAAAAATTTAAATATATATATAGATAAATTTTAAACATAAAAACATAAAATAAAAATGATCTATAGTAATATATGAAATATTAATGATTATTAAGGAATAAAATAAAAACTAATCTACTCTAAGTATTTATTTTCCATGATGTGTGCAATGCTAATCCAAAGGTACATAATTTTATTAGAATAAAAAATGAGAAATATCACAGGTATACTAATTTCAGCTAACATAGATATACATATATACATATATATATACACATATAAATATGTATATATCATTTTTGGGAAAAATAATTTGATAATTTCATCAAATAAAAAATTTATAAAAATAAACAAACATTAATAACAAAATTTATAATTTACAATCAATTGAATAAAAACAAATGAATCAGTATCTCAAAATATAAATAAATGATAAATAATTTAACTTCAAATTTTGAAAAATAACTTACCAAATTTGGATTTAAACAAGAAAATTAGATCCAGAATTTGAATTTTCTCCCTCGAATTCATTGTGAGAATAAACACTATAAGATTTAACAAAAATGTTTGTAGAAAATAAAAATAGCAAAGAACAAACCCAAAAATTCGAGCAAAATGATCTCCAAAGAAAAAATATTAACGTGGATGGTCAAATAAAGATTATTGAAGAAAGAATGAGTTCTAATGATCATGAAATGATGATTAGAACTAAAGAAACTCAAGAATAATTAATGGTGACGATCCTTGAATAGCCATCAGAGTCATCATGATTTGGGAGAAAAAGGTTTTGTAGATCTAAAAATTGAGGGTTTCATGATACATGGGTGATTTTGAAATGATTTTTTGCGTCGGTTTTTACAGAAACTGAAGATAAAAAGTTTTTTTAAATATCTATATCAGTTTTTAAATAAATCGATGCCCAAAATGTTTTCTTAAATTTTTTTGCATTGGTTTTGTACAAAAAAAACACAAAAAATGGAATTGTTAGCATCTCTTTTAAAAAAATGAAGAAACAAAATCCAACATAACTTCTTTGGTGTCAGTTTTAGAAGAGGCCGACATAAAAAATGATCCACAAACATTTTTTTGCATCAGTTTCTTATAAACTGATGTCATATCTACGATGTTAAAGCCACAATATTCACTAGTAACCCTATCTAGATTACAGTATATCTAGTTAACGTGAAACGTACTTACATCACACTCTCAATAAAAATTCATCACATCGATATCTATTAAAATGATGCAAAAAAACATTAATTTATGTAGAATCATTTTTAAAAAACTCTTCAATCATCGATCGACCATATCTTGGTGATATGAACTCAATTCAATGTTCCATAAATTTCAATAAGACTATATAGAAACCATGTTTCTGAAAAATTTCAAAATTAATTGAAATTTTAATTTTTTTGACTTAAATAGTTACAAGATCCCTCTGACACCAATTGAAGGAACCCGGTGCGTAACGAAAGTGTGAAAGATCACACAGTTTATAATTTTGGGTTTGGATTCATATAAAATACTGAATCATCCAAAACCTTGATTGGATTTTTAAAAGGATCATGTGTAATTCAATTTAAGTAGAAAAAATAAAATTGAACAAAAGCGTAAATAGTACCTTGTTTGATTGAAGTCGTCGGTTTGATTAGCTCACTGTTGATTTTTCATGGATAAAATATGCCAAACTAGGATTCCTATAGATTTTCCACCCATTCTCCAAAATTCGTGGATCGTTGATCTAAATTTATCACGTGCTAGTTTGGGAAATCAAAGATATTTACGACATCCCTTTGATCACCTAAAAAACACAGACTCGATCGAGAAAACGAGATCGATATGACCTTGTAATTCATTTAAAATCTATCTCTATGAACTTGAGAGGAGATGGAAAGAGATCTTCTCTCCCTAAATTCATGTAAATTGTGGATATTTTTATTCAAGAGGATAAAATGTGATTTTTTTTAATTAGGTTATACTTTCCAAAATTGCACCTTGGTCCTAGGAAAGTAATAACCTTATTTTTAGACATTTGTGCACATGTATGACTTAATAAAATTGTCATAAATGTCGCAAATATTTTATCACTCACTTTTAAAACTATAAAATATTATGTGATAAAATAAAAACCATTAACTCAGTCTGTAAGATCCCCAAATAAATTAACAAACCTTGAACATCCTATGTTCTATCGAAAAATTATATTTTATTTCATTCAATTTTATGATAAAAAACAAGTGAATAAATTGAGAAATAAATTCAATAATCATTATTATAAACTTGAATAATATAATTGAATTATTTTTATTTTCGATTTTTCATACTCGAACGTTGACTGACCCCCACATGTGGGGCCCACTTCATCCTGAACATCTATTCATTAGAATAGGTGGAACTTCTGGATACACATAGTGTGTGACCCTCTACGTCCTTATCTTGATAACAGTAAGTCCAACCCATAGACCAGGAGAAGAGTCTAGAAACCCATCATATCCCCTAAGGATATAAGTAATTTCATATCTATGAATTCGTCCTACAAACACTTTTTGCATAATATAATCTATTTTTCTGATGATATCTTATAAAGAAAGATGCATAATTGTGTCATAATACTTTTATTTATTTATATATTTCATGACCTTACTAGATGAACATACCTTCTTGTACTATGGAAATGGATTTATGAAGGTACTACCATCCTGGTCAACTTGGTCCCTCGAGATATATATTCCTCAACTCAGAAGTGAAAATTCTATCTTGACCATTCAACCAATGACTTACCACCAATGTTGCACCCAACACAAGCTACCTCACCAGGATTTCATTATCATGTTTTTTTACTTGCATAAAAGTACATAATCAAATGGCACACATTAATAATGATCCATGCTAGAAGACCAATAAACATGTCCATAGATAGGAACATCCAATGACACTTGAAACATGTTGTGTTCCTATTGTCGGGTTTGTCCTCATGATCTCATCTACTCGAGATCACCAATTTTTATCTTCATGAGAAGAAGTCTTAATGCTTATGAGCCCCCAACACCTGATAGGCATACATCATATGTGTCCCGTCAGTATGATTTATCTATACCACAAAACATATGTTTAAAATTACTATCATAGTATCTTGAGGTTCTCATTATAGTTGGGAACTCCTATAACATTTTTATATGACACGTAATCTAACGAGATTACCATATAAATAGTGGATGAAAAAATTAGAACACTATTATGGTAATATTAAACACATGTATATATTAAACTATATATATGTAATGGTAATCAAAAGTATTATTCAAGTTGGGTCTAGGGAACCCAATATTAAATAATGAAACACAAGACCTATCTCAAAATGTCATTAGAAGTATTTTGGAGCGTATGCCCAGGGTAATAGGCGATCCAGTGTGGCCAGGAACCCTCACCGTTAGTGGTGTGCCATCAAACATGGAATATGATGGGGATCCAAATCAAGGGAGTCACAAAGAATGGGGATGAACTGATTGAATATTTTCCTGGATTTCACCACTCTTGGAATTACGCCACAATGGATTGGAGAACATTGGTTAGGCATATTGGTCTGAAAAAATGTTAGACTCGTCTTCCAAGAGAATCTCTATCTCAAATGTCGAGTAACATGTTAAAAATAGGCTCGGGATGCCATCCATCCCGACACCCGACCTAGCCCCTATCATGGCCCGAATGGCATTCTTGATCTTCATGGGATGCCAACTAGTGACTGGGCATCAAGTAACACCTTTGGGAATGATTTCTCCCAACAGAATCAACTATAAACAACCAAAAATAATAATACATCACATCATAACCAATAATGATAACATATGAGATCAAAGGGAACACTACAAGAATGTGTTAAATGTCTAGAATTTACAAAAAAAACAAAATAACCAAAAAGGGGAGGGGACCAATTAGAAAACAAGCCTCCATGCAACATGTGGGTTGACACACTCATTCCACCACCACCAACACCTATCTAACAAGAAACTGTTAGCACAAAGAACTACCATCACCACAACAAAATTCCACACCTTTACCCAAGTCAATCATAACAATGTCTACATACCCCAAAGGGTGTGTGTATGGTGTCATCTCACTTTACCTATAGGTTACCACTATATGATTCCATGCATAACTATTACAAGATGATAAAAAATGCTAGTTTTTAAAATAATGAAAAAAAATTAATTTAAAACATGCTTTGATACATAGGAAAATGAGTAATATAAACAAGGAAAAGAAACATAAGCACCAGGGGAAATCTCTAAGTGACTAGGGTTAACAGGGAGCTAGGAACCTCATAGTTAGTGATCAAACCTGGATGTAAAGGTTTGTCGCCTTCTTTTCTTAACCAATCCCTATCATAAATGTTTAGTTAGTGTTATATCATGAACCAGCTAGTTAGGGTGGGTCGTACCTAACATACTTTTACAAGTCTTCCCACCAAGGTAACCAAGATTCCCATGTTCTTTCCCCCCTTTTTAAACCATGAAATCCATTTCATTCACAAGACAAGCCATCATATAATCAAACATGCCAAATTCATGGGGTTTTATCCTCTTTCAAAACTTTTTCATACCAATAATTCCAAATCAGGATTTTTTATACACACACAATCAATTATAGAAATCATTTAATAATCGAGAAAGAATATTTAAATCCTCAAACAATAGATAAGCATAGAAACACATACCTTTTCCTTGAAATCTTTAACAATCTAGTTGGTAACCACATGTCACACCAAGGAAAAATCCTAAGGAATCAAGATCACACCAAAACCAATAAGATTAAACCAAAGATAAGAGATTCAACCCAACATAGGTCAAAACCCTTGTTGGAGAATGGATAATAAAATAAAGAAGGAATAAGATACCAAGAAGAAAGATGAAAATAAGGTAGGAGAATATTACTTGATGTTTCCTTGAATATTCCAAGCCAAAACACCAAATATTTTAGGCCCAAGGGAGTAGAAGAGGAGGAGTGTGCATAGGGAAGAGGGGTCAAATTGGGTGAGTGAGGGGTGATTTAGGGTTAAAATTGGGGAGGGCTAGTTTAGGAAATCCAAACAATTTAAATATCTAGTAGGTCGCATGGTTTTCTAAATCATACACCAACTGTTTGACACCTTTGTCTAAAGGGAAAATAGGTTGCACAGTTTTCCTGTAGGGGGTGCACACCCATGTGCCTAGCTGTGAACCTAAGAAAGTGCTACTTTTTTGGTCCCACAGTTAGCCATGAGAGGGATACACACTCATGTGCTAGGACATGCACAATGAATAGTACCACTGTCTAGGGAACACAGTTTGCACTGGGCTGGCGCACGATTTCTACTAATTGTACGTCAATCATTCACCACCTTTAATCTGACCCAAAACCACCATTTCTCTCAAAAACATCCATGAAATACATGTAATAAAAGTGGAACCAAAAATAAAAAAAACATGCCTCAAAAATAACACCATGAATGTGAAAATTCTCCCCACCATAAAAAATATCTTCCCTCAGAAAGTCAAATTGATGTCTGATTAGAGAATAAATGAGAGAACTACTACTCTACCCAATATTTTCAATCCCATGTATCATGATCATAATTTATATGATCCCAAAGAACCTAAACCAACTAGATATATTTCCATTAAATCACATTCACTTGAGAATCTACAATACGCCCTGGTCGTTCAAGCATGGAAAATTCAGATTCCTACTATAGCACTTCCAGATTCAGCATATGTGGCGGGTCCAGATTATACTTCTTTAATTGTGAGACATTTAACAAATCATAGATTGATGTCAACTGGGTCGGTAAATTGTACTGGTATGACACCTTACCAATCCTCTTGGTAACCTCAAAAGGTCTGACATACCTCAGTTTAAGATTCCCTTGGTTACCAAGATGATGGTGACATAGGCAAGGTTCCACTTTAGAAATAACCGGTCACCTACTAATAACTCTGAGTCTCAACATCGATGATCACAATAAGACTTATGGAGGCTGTGTTCCATCAAAAATTTCTTCCTGGTAAATTGAAAATTTTCAAATGTCTATTTCACCAAGCTTATTCCTAGAAATGAACTCTCATCCACTTTTATCCAACACAAGGGCGACTGACATGGTCGACAATAAAGTGCCTCAAAAGAATCCATTTTAATTGAGGTTTCATAACCATTATCATATGAAAATTCCACCAATCCCAAATTGTTATCCCATGAGCCTTTAAATTCTAACACACATGAAGAGATAATATCTTCCAAAATTTTATTTTCCCACTTCATTTGACCATCCGTTTGAGGATGATATTTCATACTGAGTTTGACCTATAACCCCATCATATTTTGAAGGCCTTCCTAGAACCGAGAGGTAAAAAATGGGTCCCTTTCTAATACAATAGATGAAGGCACACCATGAAGCCTTATGATCTTTTGAGCATACATCCAACCCAACTCATCTACCTTCATCAAATTTTTTATTGGAATGAAATTGGAGGACTTGGTTAAATGATTAATAACCACCCAAATGGTGTTTCTTCCCTAGGGTGTATGAGGTAAGCTAATGATGAAGTCCATGGTGACATCACCCCACATCCAAGTAGGAATGGGGAGTGGATGAAGCAAATTTAAGGGCCTCTGGTGCTTGGATTCGATCTATTAGAATGTATAGAACCTCGATTATAATACATCTATATCACACCTCATACCTGGACACCAAAACCGGCGATACATGTC